>CAUYUJ010007018.1:0-49611 GCA_963575745.1 Prorocentrum cordatum
AGGAGGAGGAGGAGGCGGAGGAGGAGGAGGAGGAGGAGGAGGAGGAGGAGGAGGAGGAGGGATGGAGGAGGAGGAGGAGGAGGAGAAGGTATGGAAGAGGCACGGAGGAGGAGGAGGAGGAGGAGGAGGAGCCTCAACATCTCTAGCCCCATGGTGCCACGCTCTGCGCTCCACGAGCCCGGGGGGGGGCCGCCGCTTGGGCCGCGGGCGACTCTGGCGTGTCCGCGGGCCCTGCCGCGGCGCGCACCGAGGCGGCGGCGCACTCGCATCGGGAGGCGGAGCGGATTGTTGATCGGTCGGCCCCTCGGTTGATGACCACTGGCAACCCTGTGGTGGATATTCTTGCCGAACTGGCCGCTGCAGATGCCAGGCTTCCACCCCCCGTACGGCAGACAGAGGCGCTGCACGAGAAAAGGTCACGATTGGTGAAGCTGAGATTGTCGAGGGCGACGTTGGACGCTATGGAGGCGGACGTGTGGTCATGGACCTGGGTGCAAGTATCATCCCTCCCCGTCTCTCGTTCCAATGCTTCTGCTCTCTCCCTCTTCTCTGTCTCCTATTGTTTCGACGAATCTGTGATGCGGTGCCTGGTTCGTCGGGGTTCGGCATCCACAGCCACCACGCCCGCTTGGTTCCAGAGTGCATATTTCCGACCCTTTAGCTATAATGGGAGTATCGTTTCCCCCCCCCCCGAGGTTAGGCTGCACATAGCGGTGGGGGGTATCAGTCTCATTCCGTGCAGTTTAACACACGCCTTAGCCTTGGTATTGTAAGTTGTGCGGATGTGATGCCGCATCGCAGTTGTGCAGCCTCGGCATACCCGCCGTATCACACCCACTACTAGAGCTGAATACATTGATCGCATCGGTCAGGACATATGGCCTAAGGCTTAAAATGCTTCGGAGAAGCGGGCCCGTGGCCGTTCTTGATTCACGGCACCATTTGTAATTCGTCACGTCAGGTAGGGATTGGTTGACTCGATTCGGTGCTAGGCCACATTATACAAATGCGTATGTAGAGGTTAGTAAGCATGCTGGTCTATTCATATATATATATATGTATGTATGCACATGCATATATGTATCCCCCTCTGGCGGTGTGCGTAACGGCCCAGCGTGGTGCGTATGATTCTCCAGCTTTTCAAGCTGTGGCACGACGCATTATACGCACGGGCCTTTCCTATTTGATGCAGGATCCGTGGGTAGTCTTTGGGGCTGCCCGGACGGCCCTGCGCGGTACATTTAACGGCCTGGCGTTGTGCGCATATTGCTCTAGAATCTGAGGCCTATTCTGCACAAGGGCTTTCGCGCCGAGATGTGGATTTCATTCCTAATTCGTGCCACATTCCCCCTTCGCCTGTACATCCTCCTCCTCATCATCATCATCCCTGTCTTCTGGGGGTGGGGGTGCGGCGGGGGCAACAGTGGCGGAGGTTGTGTCCTCCCCCTTCTCCCTCATGTACCGCGCGCGGGCCGACGGGGCCCCGGCGCGCCCGAGCCCGCGCCAGAGCTCGGCCCTTCCAGAGGGGGGGTACAGCGCCAGCAGCCAGACACATGGTTAATTTCTAAGTATTCGATGATTATTTGGCTTCTCAGGGGGCCAAGATCCTTTCATTTCTGATTCTCCTGTCCAGGGCCTCTTCCTGGCCACTAGGGGGTCAGGAACAGTTAGAAACGAGCACGATTAGAAATGGGCACGACTAGAAATGAACGACGTGTACGCTGATCAATAAACCTGCTCCTCCTCCTGCTCCCGCGCCTCCTGCACGTTGGCAGTGAGCAACTCGTTGGTCCAGTGCTGAGGTTGCCCCAAGTACGGCCCCGTTGGCTCTGTCTTCGTCGCCCTGTTTCTTTTCCGTGGGCCCCATCGGGGTTCGTCGGTGGCCCCTTTGGGGCCATTCTTGTGCCGAGCTCTCGCTGGCCAACACTCGGTAGAGCGAGGGCGGGGCTCCCGCCGCTGGAGCCTGCTCGCAGTAGTATACCACGCACAGTAGGTCGCTCACTTTGAAGTTCACTTCGGTTGCTAAGGTTTGTCGGAACTCATTCTCGACTCGGCCCGTTACCGCTTCGCCGCCGCCGCTTGCTCCTCCTCTTTCTTCTCCTGCTCTGCCTCCTGCTCTTCCTCATCCTCCTCCTCCTCCGCCTCCTCCTCCTCTCCTCCTCCCTCCTCCTCCTCCTCCTCCTCCTCCTCCTCCTCCTCCTCCTCCTCCTCCTCCTCCTCCTCCTCCTGCCAGCAGGGACGCTACAGGGCCCCGTTCGGGCCCTTTTTCGCTCCCCGTCCTTTGAGCGGCGGGGCCACCCGAAGGACGGCGTTGCGCCTCCCGAAGACGTAGCATCTGGCGCGCAGCGGTGTGTAGTGAGTACCTTCTCCGTAGTTATAATTCCTAAGGCGTTAGACGTGAGATTGAAATGTCTATGTATATATATATATATGTATATGTATATACGTATATAAGTGTATACAAATATTCATCGCTGCGGTTCGGCAGTATTTGTACGTGTCAGCGTATGCGCGTGGGTGTGGTACTGATCGTGGCATCGTCGTACCATGACCTCCTCCTCCTCCTTCTCCTCTTCCTCCTCCCTCCTCCTCCTCCTCCTCCTCCTCCTCCTCCTCCTCTTCTTCTTCCTCCTCCCTCTCCCAGCAGGGACGCTAAAGCGCCCCGCTCGGGCCTTTTTGCCCCCCGTCGTTGGAGCAGCAGGGCCACTCAAACGACGGCGTTGCACCTCCCAGATACATAGCATCTGGCGTGCAGCCAGTGTGCACGGATACCCTTCTCCGTAACTCGAATTGTGTAGACGTGATATGATCATTCAATACATGTTCAGCGTTGCGGTTCGGCAGCATTTGTAAGTGTCAGCGTACGCGCGTGGGTGTGGCATTGATAGGTAATGGTATCGGCGCACCAGTATATCATCCTTTTCTTCCTCTTCCTCCTCATCATCCTTTTCCTCGTCGTCATGATCCTCTTCCTCTTCCTCTTCCTCCTCCTCCTGATCCTCATCCTTTTCCTCGTCGTCGTGGTGGTCATCAACATCATCGTCATCATCCTGTCGTTAAGATGGGGGCGTTGGTGGTGGGGCGGGAGCGTGGCGAACACCGCCGCCACTGCTCCTCGCAGCGCGCAGCGGAGCGCAAGCTCCCGTCCTCGTTGGCCCACGGCTGTGGCGGCGGCGAAAGAGGGATACGGGCAAGGAGAAGGAGGGCGAGGAGGAAGGACAGAGGACAGGAGGAGGAGGAAAGGGAAAAGGAGGAGGAGGAGAAGGAGGGAAGAGAACCCGGAGGAGGAGGAGGAGGAGGAGGAGGAGGAGGAGGGCGAGAAGTTGAAGACGAGCAGGAGCGAAGAGGAGCAGAAGGCCCAGACGTCTTGCACTCCTCCTCCCGGGACCCCCCGCTGGCCGGCAGAGGCGCAGCCGGGGCGGGCTGGGCGCCGGGCGGGGAGCGCGGCGCCGGGCGACGCGCTCCCACAGCTCCGGGCACCTGGCTCTCCTTGGGGGCCCGGCGAATGGTTACGGTCGGGAACTTGTGGATGGCGTGTCGGGGGCGGCAACGAGGGGGGGGATGACTAGGGGGGGGGTGGATATCATGGCGTGGGCCATGATATTTCCCCAGATTTCATGGCGCCTCTTCTCATCTCATTACGTCCCTAGCCCCCCCGCTGGGCCGCGCACATGCCGCCGGTCATGATTTGCACCCCCCTCCTCTTGGACACCCCCCTCTTGGCCGCTCCCGAGCGTGTCGCCCCGCCAGCTTTGGCCCACCACGTCCCAGTCGAGCAGTGGCGAAGCGTCCCGGCTCCTAGAGGTCTGCCAGGGAATGTTATGAGAACTTTTTGTGGTTTGCACGAACTATTATTGGAACAGTTCTGGCGGAGACTGCTTTGTTTTAGCACATCGGGTTTATGTTCTAAGAATATTGTTTTTGTTATTCGAACACTTCTGGGTTTAAGAACATGTCGTGGCAGGCCTATAGGAATGCCGGGACGGTCGGTGCCTGCTCAAACGAGGGTCCCCGTCCCGAGCTTTTCTCGAGATCCCGCCTCGCGGAGCAAAGCGACGCGCAGGGCACAGCGTGCTGCCGAGGCCGCCGCCGCGACAGGGTATCCAAGAAGTCCTGGCGAGTGGTTGGAGGGAGGGGCAGGAGGAAGATTTGGGCTTCCTGGACAGGGACCGCGTAGATGGGGTCGGAGGATCGCGCCGCAACGCCGATGCACTGGCGATGCGGTTCGATGTGGAGCCCAGTTTTCTCCACACCGACGTCGCCGATGCAGCGCCGACTTCGCCGACGCATCGCCAATGCATCGGCGATGCCTTGGCGACGCGGCGAGATCCTGCGATCCCATGTGTACGTACCCATACCCCATACCCATTTAGGAGGCCTTTCGAAGAGGGGAGGGGCGGAGAAGAAGACACAGCATACACGTAAGCTTTCGGATCTCCGCGCGGGTGTCTTGCATCGGCGCCACGAGGGGCCCCTGGCGCCCCCGGCGCCGCAGGCCCGGGCCTGCCCGCGCCTCCAGCGCCGCCCCTGGCGCGCCCCGCGTTTTAGGGAGGGGGTTCATCGCCAAGACATCCGCGCGGGGCTCCGACAGTTTCTGTATATAGATATATATATATATATATATATATAGATATCTATGTGTGTATGGTCGCCCCCCCCAGCACCCCCAAAGCCAGCAAAACCACAAAACGAACCAGAACCAGAACCACAACCCCCTATCCACTTTGGCGCACTCTCACTCGCCTCGTGGCCCCATAGGGAGCTCCAGCTGTGTTCGCATGCCGCCACCCCCCTCATTTTGGCACACCCGTCACATGCTTCGTGGCCCCATAGGGAGCTCCACCGAAGGACCCAGTGGCTGCGTTCGCATGCCGCCACCCCCCTCATTTTGGCACACACCCCATACGCTTCGTGGCCCCACAAGGAGCTCCGCCGAAGCCCCCATTGGCTGCGTTCGCATGCCGCCCCCCCTTCATTTTGGCACACCCGTCACACGCTTCGTGGCCCCATAGGGAACTCCACCGAAGCCCCCATTGGCTGCGTTCACAGGCCGCCATTCCCTTCACTGTGGCACACCCGTCACACTTTTCGAGGCCGCATAGGGAGCTACACCGAAGGCCCTTGCGGCTGCGTTCGCAGGCCGCCACCCCCGTCACTGTGGCACACCCCTCACACACTCCGTGGTCCCATGTGGAGCTCCACCGAAGGCCCCATTGGCTGCGTTCGCATGCCGCCACCCGCCTCATTTTGGCACACCCCTCACGCGCTTCGTGGCCCCATAGGGAGCTCCACCGAAGGACCCAGTGGCTGCGTTCGCATGCCGCCACCCCCCTCACTTTGGCACACCCCATACGCTTCGTGGCCCCACAAGGAGCTCCGCCGAAGCCCCCATTGGCTGCGTTCGCATGCCGCCCCCCCTCATTTTGGCACACCCGTCACACGCTTCGTGGCCCCATAGGGAGCTCCACCGAAGCCCCCATTGGCTGCGTTCACAGGCCGCCATTCCCCTCACTGTGGCACACCCGTCGCACTTCTCGAGGCCGCATAGGGAGCTACACCGAAGGCCCTTGCGGCTGCGTTCGCAGGCCGCCACCCCCGTCACTGTGGCACACCCCTCACACACTCCGTGGTCCCATGTGGAGCTCCACCGAAGGCCCCAATGGCTGCGTTCGCATGCCGCCACCCGCCTCATTTTGGCACACCCCTCACGCGCTTCGTGGCCCCATGGGGAACTCAACCGAAGCCCCATTGGCTGCGTTCGCATGCCGCCACCCCCCTCATTTTGGCACACCCCTCACACGCTTCGTGGCCCCATGGGGAGCTCCACCGAAGCCCAATTGGCTGCGTTCGCATGCCGCCACCCCCCTCACTTTGACACCCCTCACACGCTTCGTGGCCCCACAAGGAGCTCCGCCGAAGCCCCCATTGGCTGCGTTCGCATGCCGCCACCCCCCTCACTGTGGCACACCCGTCACACGCTTCGTGGCCCCATAGGGAGCTCCACCGAAGACCCCATTGGCTGCGTTCGCAGGCCGCCCCCTCCTCACTGTGGCACACCTGTCACACTTTTCGAGGCCGCATAGGGAGCTACACCGAAGGCCCCATTGGCTGCGTTCGCAGGCCGCCATCCCCGTCACTGTGGCACACCCCTCACACACTCCGTGGTCCCATGTGGAGCTCCACCGAAGGCCCCAATGGCTGCGTTCGCAGGCCGCCACCCGCCTCATTTTGGCACACCCCTCACGCGCTTCGTGGCCCCATGGGGAACTCCACCGAAGCCCCCATTGGCTGCGTTCGCATGCCGCCACCCCCCTCATTTTGGCACACCCCTCACACCCCCTCATTTTGGCACACCCCTCACACGCTTCGTGGCCCCATGGGGAGCTCCACCGAAGCCCCCATTGGCTGCGTTCGCATGCCGCCACCCCCCTCACTTTGGCACCCCTCACACGCTTCGTGGCCCCACAAGGAGCTCCGCCGAAGCCCCCATTTGCTGCGCTCGCATGCCGCCACCCCATCATTTTGGCACACGGCTCACACGTGTCGTGGCCCCGTAGGGATCTCCACCGAAGACCCCAGTGGTTGCGTTCGCATGCCGCCACCCTCTTCAGTTTGGGGCTCCAGAAGGAGCTCCGCCGAAGACCTCTGCGGCGGCGTTCGCATGCCGCCACCCTCCTCGCTCTGGCATGCCCCATCGCGCGACTCGTGGTCCCCCTTCGGGAGCTCCACCGAAGGCCCCAGTGGCTGCGTTCGCAGGCCGCGCCCGCGCGCGTTTTCCTGATCTTCCCGGCGCCTGCCAGCCGCAACGGGTTACTCGGGGGCGGCAGAGAGGGGGGTGATGACCAGAGTGGGGGGTGGATCCTCAGATATCATGGCGCTTCTTTTTATTCCATGACGTCCCTGCCCCCCCCCCTCCCTGGGCCGCGCACGTGCCGCCGGCCACGAACTGCGCCCCCCGCTCTTGGACGCCCCCCTCTTGGCCGCCCCCGAGTTGCGTCAGCACGCGCCCCGCTTCGCCGGACCTCCGCGCCCCCCCGCGGGCGGCCCCCCCGCGGGCGGCGCCCGCACCGCGGCCCCGCCCTCACTTCGGCGCATCCCCGTCGCGCGGCTCGTGGCTCCGTGGTGCGCTCTGCCGAGGGCTTGTTTTTTGGCGGCGATGCTCACGACTGCACTTATGTCGGGCCTGTCCCTTTGCAGGGGAAAGATTCAAAGATGGTCAAAACATAGTCTGGGGACTATTTGTTGGGTATTACCGGGCATCTTTTGAGCATTCCTGGGGTGTTTTTTTTATTTTTCGTCCAAAATCCCCCTGTAGCGGGACAAGCCCGACTTAAAACTGCACACGGTTGAGTCCTTCGCCTGGATAGTTGTCCGCCGGGCCCGAGGCCGTTTGGAAGACGTTGTGCGGATTCGATCTGGGCAACGTTTTGACACCCGACAAGCGCTCGTCGCCCACCAGGGTGTCATGCCCGACGCCCGAAAAGCGTGCGCCGTTCATGAGGGTGTGAGCCCCGACTTTGTTCGATACCCTTGCAAAGCCCGACATTATGTTGACAATATGCGGGCACTCTGGTTGTATTCTGTTGGCGCAATTATGTCACAGCGTTGGAACTATTTCGACACTCCTGGGCACACTTCCGACTCTCGGTTGAGACTCACTGAAAAATCTCTGGGCACTCCGTTAGCACTCCTTCGACACTGTGTTGAAACTCTGTTGATAGTCTTTGCACACTCTGTTGACACTCGGTTGACACGCAGTGGAGAGTATTGCGGAAACGCGCGGAGGTGTGGAGGAGTGCAGCGGGGCGCATGCGCAGAAGAGCGTGGAGGAGTGTAGAGGAGCGGGGGAGAGTTCGAAAGAGTGAAGGCAGCGAGCAGGATTTGGGAGAAGAGAGGCGGAGAGCGGAGGAGTTAGAGGAGATGGACGGGATGGGAAAAGTGTGGACGCGTGCGGAGGAGCGGTGGGGGAGACGGGGCGGGCGGAGGAACCCGGAGGAGGCGGCGGACTTCGGAGGGCCCAGGAGGGGTGCGGAAGAGCGCGGGAGGGTGGGAAGGAGTGGGAGGAGCGGGAGGGGAATGAAGACATCGGCGAGCGGGCGGTGGCATCAGCAGGGAGAGGAGAAGAGGCAACAGCAGCAGCAGCAGCAGTAGCAGCAACAGCAGCAGAGAGAGAGAGAGAGAGAGAGCATGAGAGGAAGGGAGACCGAGCTTTTTTGGGGGGAGGAAATATGTGAGGAGGGATGGATGAGCATCACGGGGAGGAGGTGAGGGAGGGGGGCGGAGAGGGAGAGGGGTAGGAAGGCAATCCAAGTCCTTCGGCGCAATCCTTAAGTTGTTGTGTTGATGTTGCACCAGAGTGTGCCAGCATGCTATCTGGCCCGCGCCCTCCTCACGTTCTTCCTCGCACTCCGTATCCTCCGTTCTCGTGGGCATCCGCCCCATGACCCATCTGCCTCCCCCCTATACTGCCCGCGGTCCCCACCCCCTCTCCCCCCCTCCCAGCGACCCCCGTCTGCCAGCCGAGCTCGGCGTTGCCCTAGACTATCCGAGTACGGCTGAGATCATCGTTGACGGCGCAGGTCATGTAGCCCTTTTGGCTCAAGTTTAAACCGTGTTGCCCTAGCGGCTTGAGCTTGGTCGCTGCAAAAATGGAGGTTCGAGCGACCACAGCCTGACGGAAGCGCCTTTTCCTGGCCATGAGGAAGATTCGGCAGCGGCTCGATTCACTTTTCCAGGGACGATTTGTTGTGGGATCGACCCTGCTTGGAGGAGATGCTTACATACTCCGGAGGGCAGAAGACCCAGTACGCGTCGCACACCTATCGGCCGCGGAAGGCAGCAACGACGTGAAGGTAGATTTGACGGAGGCCACGCTGAATGAGTTCAACACAGGTTCTGGGGCCGCATCGCTGCCTGAAGCCGCGAACGCAGTCATGCGCCGCCCGTTTTAAGTCGTATCGTAGCAGTTAAGACCGTGCTCAGAATGCAGCGAATAGTCCCGTAGCGTCTCCTAGTGTTTCCGGCTCCTCCTCCTCCTCCTCCTCCTCCTCCTCCTCCTCGGCGTCCTCGCCGACCTTTGATAGATCTTCGGTTTGCTCCGATGGAGGATATGGTTTTAACATTGTAGATTTCCCGTTCCCTCCCTCTCGCCCCTTCTTTATGGTGGTGTGGATCGCTCATACATTGTTTGCATCGACGCACTATTGAGGAATATTGGCTCAACAGAGATACAATAATATCTTGCGCTTGCGTGAATGGCACGATCTTGCTCGCATCCAGGTATGTCACGGACACGAGGGGGACGTGGAGGGGCTCCGTCAGCAGCTGCAAGGGCGTAACATCAGTGCCACGATGTGTGCGACGGTTCGGTTGTCGAGGGGAGGATTATCATCACAAGTATCCGCAACGTTTTGGGGTCAAGCTTCACGAATATATCTCATCGGCCGCTTCGAGAGGGCCGCGCTCTCTTTTTGTTTTGGGGGGTACTTTGCTATCGAAGAGGAGGGGGGGAAATTCGAAGGATGGCGCGAGTCGGACGGTGGGGCATAGATGGCAGCCGACTTACTTCGTGACGAAGTGCAGTGAGCGGGCTGAATTTTACCCAGATTATCCGACAAGGTATGGGTGGGGGAAAATCGGAAGCGATCACGCGTCTCGGCTGGATCGGGTTCACACCGATATTCCGAGTGCGTCGCTCGCCGATGTTACTCTGCAGGCGAAGGTCTGGAATCGCCCTAAGCGTGTCGAGCCCTCTGACCATCTCCCAGTGGCTGTCGCTATTCAGAAAGTTGGCCCCCGCGAAGCTCATCATCGCGTCCCCGATTGACTTAGTCAGACCTTGACTTACCAGAAGTTGTTCCGGGAGGCTCTTGAGGTTATTTCTGTTTCATGGCCTCCTTTTCGGGGGGTTGTGGCCGCGGGGTCGGCCATGCACGAGCAGGTGAAGCTTGCTGAGGTACTTTTTGCCAGCAAGCTTGCCTCGATCTCTGAGGAACAACATTATTGCGTGATGTGCTCGGTTCAGGGATGGAGGCCTGGGCAGTTTATTTTCAGGTGCGGAAGGCGTTGGTTGCATGCCCCGAGCTTCGCCAGTTTTGCGATGTGGATCGGGGGGCTTGCATTGAATGCGGCAGGCTGTGCGAATGTGTTCGGGCGCGTCACTGCAGGCCGCTGGAGGCGCAGCCCGCCCGCGCGGAGGCCACTCGACCGAGGCTTGACCTGCGGATGGCCAGGCCGAGCACCAGAGTCAGCGCGCGATGGAGCGCACCCGTTTCAAGATGCAGGCGCGGCGTCAGATCTGTCGGCGGGGATTCTGGCAGGGGAGTTTTCACGAGGACGGGGTGCCGCGTAGTTCGGTGGACGAGTGGGGGGAAGTCCTGGCGCGGTACCGGGGGGGCCTCTTCAAACCGGTGAGGGAGGGTAACGCAGCGCCGCCCATAGTCTTGACGCGCTCCCTTGCAGCTGTTGGAAAATCGGCCCTGCGGCAGGTGTCCTACATCAGGCATGCGAATACCTTGGCGATGTGAATGGCACAGCTTCCCCCGTGGACATGCGGCGCGCGCTGCTCGCGCTCCTGCCGATCGACCACTTGCGTTGGCCGGCGCTGCTTGCAAAGCTGTCTCGATGGGAACGGGGGCCCCGCTTATGAAGGCTGCTCAGCATGCCGTTCTGGAGGCGCAGAGGGGCGAAGGGGAGGGTATTACTGCAAAAGCTGCGGAGGCAGAGGAATGTGGACTCTCTCAGTGGCCCCGCGGCATGCCGAAGTCAGGGATCCTTCTTGCCGATTGCGCCGCTGCTTTCCTTGCTCTGTCTGTCTCGTGGACCCTCATCGTTCTCAGCGCGCGGGCCCCCCCCCCGCGCCCATCATTTATTTCTACGCGGCGCTCTGCGCTAAGAATTCTGCCATTGCGACGCTGGCAGGCAGGCAGCTTTCTATTATCCTGGCGGGGGGGGGGATTCGAGGCGGGAATCCGGAGGACATGCGTCTGTTCTCTTCGGCTTCGGACCCGATCATGCGGCGGCTGCTCTGAATGGGGAGTTGACGCGTGGACAAACGCTTGCGCTCTGCTGATGATTTGTTTTTCGGTCCACGCAGCATTCGCGGCGGCTCGGCCACGGCTGCAAGGTTGCCGGAGAGCTCGAGGGGAGCAGCGGGCTGAAGACTCAACTTCAGCAAATGGCAGATTATTTCCACAGGTGTGCTTGCGACCCCTCGGTTCGAAGCGTTCTTGGCTACGTTCCCTGCGCGCTATCGCGCGCGGAGATTGGGCCAGAAGGTCGCTGCTATACGTGGAGGGAAGCTCGAACGCAATTACAGGGTCGCGTGCGAACGCCGCGTAACTTCGGTCTCGGTCTCGCCGCCACCATCGCGACGTTCTCGTCTACACGCCTCTCGGCCCTCTCATGCGTGATGCAGTTTCATAGCCCATCCAGTGAGGGCCTCAGGACGTGCGATGCTAGCCTCCAGCCCCTCCCTGCTGCTCCCAGGTTTTCGTTTTCTTGCAGTCTGCTGCGCGGCCTCTAGACGCTGGGGATGGCAGCGGGCCCCCCTGCATCGGCACACTGCTCGCGCGCCGCGCAAATGAGGGCGGCCGCTGCGCGCCCAGCCTTCGCACGGGCTACATTGCGATTGGAGGGCCTGTCTTCGCCCCAGAAAGTGCGCGACGGGGGTCGGATGATGCGCGCGCGGGGCGCACGATGCGCAATATGAGTAAAACATGAATCATGCCATCATTTCTGACGTTCGTGGCGACTTCCCCAAAAAGAGGCTTCAGCGTCGATGATTCGCTGCGCCGCGCCCGAGTGGCCCCAGTGGGTTTGGGCCAATGCCCCGAGCCCAGTCTGTTGCAGCGCGCATCCGCACGGTTTCCGCCGCCCTGCCCGACCGCCGTCGCCCGCATGATCGGAAATATTCGGCTCGCTGTCAAACTCACTAAGATGTACATCGGGTTGGCTGCACTACGCATCACGCGTCGCGGCGCGCGCATGCGCGTGCGACTGCTCGTATCCGCGCGGTCCGACTTGGTCGTGTATTCGGCTGCCCCCGCCCCGACGATGCGTCGACTGACTTCAGCGATATTCGCCACTATTGCGAATGCCCTCGTCTGCGGAAGATCCTCGGGCGATGGCTGGGTCAGATTGTGAATTGTGCTGGCGTTATTCCCTCATTCACTCTCCTTGCTCCCTCGCCGTCTTATCAGGACATGCTCTGTTTTGCGGCGGTCTGCGAGGCTCCGCGGTCAGTCGCAAAGGCGCGCGGGAGACTTGGTGGGGCCCGAGGATCTGTTTGAGGGGTGGACCCGATTGCGTTGCCGACGGCGCCGCGCGCCCCCCACTAGTTCGGGCTGGAAACCAGCCAGACATCAGCGCCGGGGGAGCGCAGTAAACAAAGTCGTCGACCGCGCAGGTTAGCTTAGATTTGCGTTGAATGTTTCAGCCTGGGACCTTCGATTACGCCCGCGCCGCTGGCCCGATTTAGCATGCCCCGCGCGTCGTAGCGGCAATGGTGGGCGAACGCCCGTAGTCGAGCATGGCAGTCATATTGGTCGCCACGTATCTACTCATCAACTTATCCCTGCGGGTTGCGCTGACTACGTTCTCATCTGGCAGAGCCATGCCTCTTACGAGCTGCCCACTTTGCGCGCGCCCTCCCGAAACCTCTTAAGAATCAAGGCGCGAAGCCCATACCGAGTGGAAAAAAAAACACATCAGGTGCAGGCGCCTGGAGGCGACACTCCCTCGAAAGATGTCGAGTGCCTGGGCCTGCAGGCCCCAGGAGGGTGACGCCGTTGGGAAAGTCTTCGCTTGCGGGGCCCTGGGAGGCGACACTTCTTCTACAGTTCGCCAGCGCTTCGGGCAGACATTGTTTCGATGCTGTCATGGTGTTCGAAATTATTGGAGGGCTGCGGCCGTTAAGTAGGATGGGAACACAATAGTTGTGGATGCGCGGTGGGGCGCTCATCCTGCGGGGATTCGGCGCAGCCAGAGGACATGCGCGCATCGACTTGCGAGGAGGGGGCATGGGATGTCACGTCGCCTTGCAGTATCAGTGGTGCCTGCCGGATTCCTCATTACCAGCAGAATCATCACCATCATCACCACCATCCTCATCATCATCATCCCGATTATGACCACCATCATCAACATTATCGCCGTCATCACCTTTATCACCATGGACATCACCGTCATCACCATCATCAATGCCACCATCCTCATCATCAGGGTGGGCATACTCATCGTCACCGTTACCATGCCTCTGCTGGATGGGCCGAGGCTTCCCTGATGAGGTTCCCGAGCGACCGTGGCTTACCACCCTCCCCTTCTTCCTCTTCTGCCCCTGTGCGCCGTGCCTGCCTGCGTGATGCACTCCTTCACGCCCATCCAGGTTCGAAGCCATCTTCTTGGGGCCCCTGGACAAATCTTCGAGCTAAGGCTCGGGGTGGCTGGCTGGCCCAGATGAGGGGGGTCAACTTTCCATTCGGAAGGAGACTTCGACTTCGCACTCAAACGCCGAGCCCTGCGGGAGGTGATTATCTTCACCGCTACCATCCTGATCGTCATTATCATCTTCGCAATCATCATCACCACAACCATCATCGTCGTCAGCACCAGCATCATCATCACCCCCATCATAATTACCCTCACTATCATCATCACTACCATCATCATCATCATTATTTACATCGGCACCATCATCATAATCATCATCATTATCATCATCATCGTCTCCCCTTTCCTCCTCCTCCTCTTCCATTCCGCGTCCTTATTCATAATTTCTGTTGGTCGTATCCCGAGGCCAGTCGAAAAGGCGGAACGGGCGTTTGCCTTGAGATTTCTTCATCACGTATTATCTTAAGTTTCAAAATTTGCAGCAGTTTCGCAGATGGTGGGCGGATGGTTGTCACAATGCGGTTTTTGCCGAGACGCCGCGCAAATTCGTTTCAGACAATTGCAAGAACTTCACGGGTTGATGGCGTGCCATTGTCAAAATGTGGTTCTCGCCTTAGCGCCGCGCACGCTCGTCTTGAAACTTTGCAGGGGCTTCGTCGATTGAGGGCGGGCGGTTTTCGAATTCTGGCTCTCGCTTCAGCGCCGCGCGAACTTTTTCAGAACATTGCAAGAGTCACGGATTAACGGCGGGCCGTTTTCAAGATGTGGCTCTCGCCCTGGGGCCGCGCACATTCGTCGCAACAAGTAGCAAGAGTTTGACGGATGGAGGTCGGCTCCTTTTCCAAATGTGGCTCTCGCCTCAACACCGCGCACATTCGTTTGAACATATTGGA
Source organism: Prorocentrum cordatum (assembly GCA_963575745.1). NCBI lineage: Eukaryota > Dinophyceae > Prorocentrales > Prorocentraceae > Prorocentrum > Prorocentrum cordatum. The sequence goes on from CAUYUJ010007018.1 coordinate 14,283, forward strand.
AGAGTTCCACGGCTTCGCATTGTTAACGTACCAGAAATAGTACATTGGACAAAGTCAGGACTGTCAATTCGCAACGGTTACGTTTATTCGCAGTGTTGAAACGCCAGGAATGGAATTTCGGTGCGATTCAGGATCGTCACGCCGCAACAGTCAGGTAAATTCGTGGCGCTGGGGTTCCGGAGATAGTGTTCTGGCAGGATCTTCAAACGGTTGTCTCCCAACGGGGCATTTCCTTCAGTGGAAATGAATATTTGCAGGGGCCTCTGATGAGAGAGCTTGAACGGAGGGTTTATCGCAGATGATGAGTCTTGTGTTTGCACTGGTCTTCCTCCTCCCCCCCTCTCCCTTCATTCCCTCCCTCTGTCCATCCATCCCTCCTCCCTTCTCGCCCATTCCTCCCTCCTCATCATCCTCCTCCTCGTCCATTTCTCCTCTCCCTTTCCTCCTATTTGTCCTCTCCTTCTCCTCCTTCCTCCTCACCCTCCCGGGTTCCCCCCCCCTCCTTCCCCCTCCTCCCGCGCCCCCCCCCCCCCCCCCCCAGGTTCGCCAGGCTGGCCGCTGTGTGGCCGCCGCCCACCCCCCCCCCTTGCGGGGGGAGGGGCCGCACTCGGCCGCAGGCGCGTGCCGCAGGGGGAGGGGCCAGGGGCAACGCCAGAGGGGTGCCAGGCTCAGAGAACACGCTTCGACGAGCTGTCGGACGTTTTGTCGTCGGTTTTGGGACGGTTTTGGGATTTGGCTTGTTCTCCGAGGACGTCTCTAGCTTCTGGGGCCTCCCAGGTCCCACAACCGCGCGGTGACGGACCAGTCTCGGAGGGGCTGTCGGGACCCCTCCGTTTCGGGACCCCGGTGAAGAGGGCGGCTTTGGTTTAGGGGCGTGTTCTCGTTGGTCTTCGGCGGTCTTCCAGCTTCGGCGTGTTGCTTCCAGCAGCTGCGCCACGCCGAGGGGGCGGAGTGCCCGGACCCTCCTGAGCGGCCGCCGGAGCCCTGGGATCAGGACCCGAAAGCCAGGGGGCAAGGATCAGTGGGGCGGACAGGCTCAGGGCGGCATGCATAGATCCGCAATCGACCACCGATCGCCGGCAGGTGCCGGATGGCCCTGTCCAGGAGGCGGGCGGGGGGGAGGCGGCGGGGCGAGCTGCACGCCAGCCTCGCCGCCAGGCGCGCACCGTGGCCTGACAGGGAGCTGGGTACACACGAGAATGCCGGCCTGGGCGGAAGTTGGATGCACGTGTGGCCAGATGCCTGTCCAGTGCTCGGCCCTGCCGTGGGCAGGTACGCCGGGCGTCCGCGTGTATATCCAACGGGTGGCCCTCGGATGTTCCACATGTGTATGCCCGAGTCCTGTGCCTCGAAATTCCCTGACCTGGCCGGGCTCAGGGGCCCCTCGATTGGGCCTGGTAGCCCGAATCCGTACCGCATGTTTAATTATTCTCAGGTCTTTCCCAACTATCCTGTGGTGTTGGGTCCTCGTTTTAATGAGACGGCGCCACGCGTCCACCTCCCGCCTCCTCCCTCCTCCCTCCCTCCTCATCAGTATGCGTTTTCCCCACCCAGTACATCGTCTTGTTGCCCCGTAGGGACCTCCACCGAGGGCCCCAGTGGCTGCACTCGCACGCGGTTCCCCGACCCAGTACAGCCAGCGTTTCATGGCCCCATAGGAAGCCCCACCGAAAACCTAAGACCCGAGTGGCCGCGCCCACATGGCGGCCCCGCCCCATATCGGCACACCCTTTCGCATGCTTCATGGTCCATCAGGGGATCCCCCGAAACCCTCAAACTTCGAGCGCGTCGAGCATTCCATAGACTACGCGGACGGGACCGGCGGTCTCCCAGCGGCTTCCACCGGCATGGGCAGCGGCCGTCTCTGTTTCGCGCACGATGGTTTGAGACGGTTCTGCGTCGTTTTGAAGGCACTTTCGACCCGGAGTCCTTGGTTTTGTTGTTCTACTCAACTGAGTCGGACAGCGGGGCGTCCTGGGTCGACGTGGGCCATCTCCTGGACTCGGCAAGTTGGGGTCGTTCATGCTACCTTCTTCCCGACACACTCGCCGTCCTCGAGTGCCGCCCTTGGCACATGAACCTCCCCGTCTGGGTTGGGCGAACGCGGGCCTTGCGAGCCCTCGCCGCGGTAAGAGGAACCGCGAGCGGTTCAATGCTCGCCCACGTGAAGATCCGCAATGAGGACCCTTTCAACGAGCCCGTGGACTCCCTTGCTGCTTTGGCCTCGCCGGGTATCGTGGAGGAGCCTTATTGGTGCCCTTGGGAGTCGCTTGCGAAGGCCAGCATCGGCCCCTTGGGAATGGCTCAGTGCGGCTTCGCACGAAGTTCGCATACAGTTCCTGTCTGTCGAGGAGATGGTATTATTATGTCAAGTGCCGTGCCGGGTGCTAGGATCTTTCTCGTTGTGAGCACTTCGAAATTTCACGGCGTTCCAGCCGATGCTGCGCCCCAGGCCCTGCGCGAGACCGACGCAGCCATCGGCTGGCTGGAGCTCGCCCTTGGCCACGCCGATGCGCCGATCATGCAGCGAGCGAAGCGCGGCAAACCGATGACTGCAGGCTTGCAATCAGTAGGGCGCCCAAGGCAGTTAACCACACAGTTCCCACATGGCAAGCTTGCTGCCATCGGACTGGCAGAGACAAGGATGCCAAAACAGGGTTGATCAGCTCTGGGGGTGCAGATTTAGCTCTAGATGTCCTGGGTGCTCCTGGAGGCTCTTATGGGTGCTCTATCTTGTTCAGACAGACTGTCCAATGCGTTCCCAGAAGTCCCAATGCCACAGTATCTGGGCGCGACGCGGTTGTCGCGACGGCTGCGCCTGCCCGCCTGCGCGCGAACGTCAATACCAATTCGCCAATTCGCCCAACATCGCTTCCATCGTCCCCATGGTGGCACGCGTAGACTCTCGCGCAGCACGGTGAGAAGATTCCAAGAGGAAGGTGTTGACCATTAAGCAGAGCGTGGTTTTTGGATGCGAATTAAGAAGGTTGAACGTTGATTTCAAGAGCAAGGTTGCGAATGGGAGCGTTCCAAAAAGGAGGTGTTGAACATTAAACGGAGTGTTCCACGCGTCCTGTTGTTTCTGGATGCGAGTGCAGCTGCTCGGCTCGGCCGCGTCTCCCATCGGCTGGCCCACCGGCAGTGGCCGAGCTGGATGACGTCGGCGGCATGCCGCGCGCGGTGGTCAGTTGCGAAGGTAGCGCCATCAGCAGCTTACTCCTTCGGTCGCCCTCGAGGCCGATCGCGGTTCCGTCTTCACGCCCTCGAGACATCGGCTTCCAGGGGGCAAGTTCGCAGAGCCTGGTTGCTGGAATGCTTTCCTCGAGCACGAGCGCCCGTGCCCAGCGCCGTCTTGGCACCCGTGCCCAGCGCCGTCTTGGGAGCGTCCCCCCGCTGCGCATTGTCACCTAACCAGCGCGTTTTCCAGAATATCGTCGATTGTTATCAGTGTTACGGCGAGCTCCCCGCGGAGACCCGGCGAGTTTTGCGCCGGCCGGGAGTGCGCCGCAGAGGTTTCCGACTGTCGGGTGATTGATTGGTCGCGTGCAGTTCTGTCTGCGTGGCGGCAGACGGCTGCGTCTCTCCTCGACTCCACGGCGACTGCAGTTGGTTCTCTAGCTCTTACGCGTAGGCAGATGATTCTGCGGGCATGGATGTCCAGGTGCATTGGGTTCCCCGTGGGGACCGCGAATGCGACGTTGTTTTGCGCTTACCTAGTCTTAGAACATCCGTTCAATAAGATGCTGCCATCGCGGCTTCCTTGCGCGCGTCACCCATTGCCGCGGCGGCGGCAGCCTTGGCCCATTAATTCAGGAAGAGAAGCAAGCTATTCAACGCGTTTGCATCTTGGCTGCGGCGGACGTAGCTGCGCAATTTCTCTTCGCGGCACATCCCCGCGAGCTTCTACGCTCCACTGGCCCCCCCATCGTGGCGCATGGCGCTGGCTGCTATCCACGCGCTCCTGCGCCGTCTTCCAGCTTTTCAGCGCTGCCCTTGTGCCCCCTTTGGCACGCGCGCGACACTTTCGGGCCGGCGCGTGCGCAGCGGGGGAGGCGCGGCGCATTTCAAGACATTTCTTTCGGATTCCTGGCCCAGAATGCAATGCGAGGCCGCGTTGTCGGCGCCTCGTTCCCTCGGGGCCGCGGGCAGAGGCGCCGGCGGGTTGAAGCCTTGCATGCCGTCGCCGTTCCCGTTGGAAGATCGGCCGCCGTTGTCGACGAGGTCAATCAGGTCTGGCTTGATAATTTTCTGCGGGAGGAGCGGGCCGCGCAGGTCTCGACCGGCGCTCGCGAGAGGGCGCGCGTCGGCGCGGTGCATGCGCATTCCCCTCGTGGAGATCGACGCGCGCGACGTTCTCGCCATCCGCAACATCGAACGGGCCCTCAGGGCCAATCGCATTGTCGCTGCAGGGGCCGATGGGCTTCCTGGGATTTTCGCCAGAGCCTTCGCGCCCATCATTGCCGAGACGCATTACCCTTCCGCCGTCAAGTCTGCTGCGTTGGTTTGCGAGCCCACCCAATGGACAGGGCGATATTTCCCACGCGCACCAGAGGGACAGAAGAGGATCCCGCGCCCCCCCCCCGAGATCCACACTAGTTGCCTCGCAGAACTGCGAGAGGGGCACCGCGCCTGCCTGCGACGGGTTGCCCCGGCCAGCTACGCAGCGAGAGCCGTCTTCGATCATTGGGTTGCTGGAGTAGCTGGGCGCGGAGCCTCCGTGTCTACGTCGGCTGCTAGGCCATTGCTCCGATATTCTCAGCCGCAGCAACAATGCCCGGCAGTTTTTCGCATTGACACCATGCGTGATCATTGCTGGGATCCGCGAGCTGGTCTTCTTCGCTAGTACCTCGCGGGAAGGCCTCGCCATTCTGCCGCGGCAAGCTGGGCCGCCGTCATCCTTCTTTCCAGTCCTCGGGCAAAGGTTGTCTGCCCCCCCCCCGTTTTGCGAGGCGCGCGACATGACGGACCATTTCAGAAGCAATGTCCAGGAGGCACATCGCCCAGTGGTTTTTTGTTCCCGGGGCGGACAGATCGCCGTCGCGCATGGGCGCTAGAGCTGGACCCCCCCCCGGCGGCGCGACATCGTTAATGGGCTTGAGGAGTTTGTCATGCAATTATGTTTCAATGCTCTTTCGCACGATGTCTTCCAGCGCGAAGGTGGTGCGCCAAGGCAAGGGGCGCTGCCTGCTCACGCTTGCGTGGGCGACTCAGGTTTCGCGTCGATGGCTCTGATCCACCATTTCAAGGTGGCGCTCGAGAATTTCTGCCGCAACGGCATCAGTGCATCCTCGTAGCGGGGCTTCGCCCCCACGTGAAGCGCGGGGAAACAGAGATGATGATGTCTGCTCGGGGGCCTGGGTCGGCACAGTCTCGGCAGTGGTTTCTGCTACCTTGCAAGCCAAGTTTCCGGTGAGATCTCTGCTTGGGATGGCCAAGTCGCGCGCGTGGTCCGACATTCAGCATATCCGTGGACGCCGCCGGGCGATCGGGCCGCCCTGGATCCTGAGATGGTCAATGAGCGCCATGCGTCGGCCATCGCGCTTCAGCAGCGCAAGAGGGGTCTCCGAGAGGTCCCGCAAAGTGACCTCCGAGCTAAACTACTGTTTCCGGATTCGGCTACGACCGTTTCTTTCCCATTGTCGGCGGGCGCGCGGCATAGGCCGCGCTCTCAGGGCATCGTTTGTCTGCGCCCCCAGCGCGCGAAGAAGCATCGATGGGTTTCGAAGTCCCGCGTTATGAAGCGGGGGGGCCTGTGGATCTCCACGCGCTGGACCGCGTTGGCAGACCCAGGATTGAAGCGTTGCTTCCCAAATCCAGGCTCCGTTTGTCTGCGCAGGTGCTGCCGATGGAATGCGGAACGCGCGTCGGCAAGGCAGTCCAGAGCAAACGACAATCGACGACCTGGCATGGTTGCGCGTCGCCCATAGTGTTGTCGCACAAGTCCCACAACCTTCCGCTGGCCCTGACGAGCGGCTTCGACATATAAGGTCTTCGGCTTCGGCCTGGGAGGTTCAGAGAAGCCCCCCCCCCCGCTAGCGGTGGTGCAGGAAATCTAGAGGGGTGATGTTGGAGGCTATTGGTGATCCACGCTCTTGGATCTGCCATCTCTGCGCGGCCTTCCTTCCCCTCGTGATCGCCATGCTGAACCCCCTGTCCTTCTTTTCAGTGCCCGCTATGGCGGGCCCCAGCTTTGCCGTCTAGGAGGGCGCTCGACGGGCGCATCGTGGCCGCGCGTTTCACGCGCGCGGGCTTAGCACGGCGGTGCACGGCAGTGGAACGGCGCGCCGCATGCCTCAGAACGCGCTCTTCTCGGCATCTATCGATCCGCCACGTTTCCTCGTGGGGCCCAAGGTGCGCTGCTCACTGCCACTTGTGCGCCTCCCAGATGCAACCCGGGAAACAAGGGGCCTGGGGCAATCTTGAGACTCTACAGAACAAAGAGACTAGCAGTCGTGGACTGGCCCCCTCCCACTCGGCTTCCCCATCATAGTACGCGGCCAGCCCGATTACCAAAGGGGCAGCTGAGATATTCGCTGCAACGGATCGTGCGCAGGCGAGGGTGGTCAGTCAGGATTATACGATGAAGCTCGCCGGCTGGTCAAAGCAACTGCTGAGCTCTCTTGAGCAGGCCCCCCCCCCCCCCCTGGCCGCATCTTCTCGAGGCTTTCCCGGGCGCTCTGGCTTCAGCTGGAGGATCGAGCGCAGGCAAATTCGCATTCTGAATTTGTTTTGTGGCCAACGGAGGCGAGGAGATATCCCGGCCCAATTTGAATCCGAAATTCTTGTTCGTTCGATTGACATCATTGCGAGCCCCGCGCGAGGTAATTCAACCCGCCCAGGCGGTGTCCCAGTTGGCATCACACATCAAGGCTGCCAGGGCACATTGCTGGAAGGGGTGCCCCCTCTGCGAAACTTTCTCGGTTGCGCAGCGGAAAGCGGGGGCCCCCCTCCATTGCGTTCGCGGTTGGCGCCGTGGGGCACAGTCCCGCTCGCGCCGGGGCACTCCCTACCGGTGCAGGTTTCAATTCAGCTGTCACAGACGATGGTTGAGTTGCTAGTCGTGGCTGCTACGCGCAATGCCGGGGGTGAAGGGAGCATCTGGAAGAGACAGCCGCTCCCTCCTGGCACTTTTTTCCACCAGTGCTCTGGCTGCCTCTCCTGTTTCCTCCTTCACTTCGACTTTTCAGTCCTAGTTTGGACAGGCAGGACTTGCGCCCACCCAGATTCTAGCAATTCGTTTTCCTAGCATGCAGCTCAGACCCACTGACGCAACAGGGAAAGGCAACCGCCCCCACCCCAAAAGCTTTCAGAAAGCCATGGTTGGTTGGGATCTTGTTGGGTCGCGTTGGCGCACAGCGCCAACGAAGGTCTATCCACAGGCACTGTGCAAGCATATTCCTTTGGCCGTACACGATCATATCAGGGCAGCTGTTGCCGACGACGCTCGTCACAATGTACTGGGCTCTCAGGCTTCAGAGCTCTTGCTTTCTTGGGAGCGCCGCGCCCGTGCCTTGAGGGAGCTCCAGAGAAAGGGGCCAGACGTAGCTATCGAAGGCCAGCGAGGGCCAAGGGTCCAGCATCTCGCGCATCCGCCGCCTCCCAGACCCCCCCCGCGGCCCTCGGGGGCACGGCGGCCAGCGGGGCCAAAGCGCTCCGCGGGCGGAGGGCGAAGGCGCGCGGGGAGGCGAGGCTGCCTCCCGCTGGGTGCCCTCCGCCTCTCCTCGCAGCCCGCCTCGCCTCCCCCGCCGCGGCGCGAGATGCATTTCGCGCAGGCCAGCCTGCACCGGTGGTTCCCGGCCGCCATGGCAGATTAGTGGAAGGCTGGGAGGTTGCAAGTCGAGGTGAGGGCTTGCGATGAAGTGACGAGCGCCTCGAGACGCTCCGAGGCCCTGAAGGACGGGCTGCCGTTATTTTCTGCCCTCTTTCTCCGTGTGTTCTCTCGCTCTCTCTGGCGCGAGTCCCCCCTCGGTGGCCTGCGAAGGGGGCAGAGGCCAGTGACCCCGCCTTGGCGCCTCAGCACCAGGGGCCGATCTCGCTTCCCCCCATTTGGTTATGTGGAGTACGTCTTCTGGGCCGATTCCCCCGAATCGACCTGATAGTGGGCTGCAGGATATGTGAGATGCGTGCACCCTCAGCTGACTGAGTCACCCGAGGTCCTCGACCGACCGATCGCCCGACCGACCTTCTCCTCCTCATCTCCCCAAAATCCCCGACACGTTTGTTTCAATCCGCGGCTCGACAATTAGAGGTCCCAGCGAAATCGCCGAGCGCAGTTTTTCGTCCCGGGCCTTCTGATGGCCTCGGGGTCCGAAAGCGCGCCCTGTAGGCCGAAGTCGAGGAAACACGGCCAGGCTTGAAAAAAAGATTGTCGGAGGTGCGAGTCCTCCCCCTTTGCATATCATTGGATACATGTTTTTCGCGGTCGCAATCGGTAGCGACCGATCGGCCGCGACCGGAGTTGAAGCAAACTTGTCGCGACCGATTCTGGAAGATGGAGCAAAACCGGCAGCAATCAATCTCGTTTGTCGCGATTGGAAAATCCCAGTATCCAATGATCTGGGTTCACCACCCCAGCCACGCGCAGAGGGGGTGGAGGGGGGAGGGCTCTTAGAGACGCCCCTGCTTCTTTGAAGGCGCGGGCCTTGGCATGCACCTTCTCAGAAGCAACCTCCTTCTAAGCCCCAACAAAAACCCTCCCTCCAACCCCTTGCGTGCGCCGCCAAAGTACGGAGGGGCGTTCGTTTCTGATAAGGGCTGCGGTGACATCAATGGCCGATCCACGTTGTGAGTTCCACTGGCTTCCAGACCCTGGGCTCCATATCCAATGGCTAGTAGTTATTCCATGCCCTCACCGTATCCAATGATCGGCGGCGAGCCCAGGGGGGAAGTGAGAAGGGGCGGTCCTGTTCAGAAAGGCCGGAAGTCCCTGGGCCTCTTGAACTGTTTCCTAAGCCTTCCTCGAAGACGCAGAAAAACTGCTCAGAGGAGGGGCAGGCCTCTGAGAAGCCACGCCGCCTTCTGACACGGCCTTCTCCTTCTCAGTTCCCCCCTCGCTCCCCGCCTCGATGATCTGTCAGCCACGCGCGGAGGGGGGTCGGGGGGAGGGGGGAGGGCTTCTTAGAAGCACCCCTGCTTCTCAGAAGGCGCTGGCCTCATCCGTAGATGTGAGGCCGGCGCCCTCCGAGAAGCAGCCTCGTTCTGAGAAGCCCTCCCCCCCCTCCCTCCACCCCCTTGTGCGCACCGCCAGCTCTGGGCCCACCACCACCGCCGCCGCCGCCCCGCCAGGCGCGCCCCGCCCTGCCGCAGACAGCGCCGGGCCGGCGCTCCCCCCTTCGGCGGGCGGGGCGGCCCTGCTGCGCGTGCGGCGCCCCGCAGAGGGAGACCCCCTCCGCCCGGCGGGGGTGCCGCTGAGCGGGGATGGCCGAGCAGCCGCCGGCGGCGCAGCAGCCAGCGGCGGACGCGCAGGCCACCGCCCGTTGCTCCTCCTCCTCCTCCTCCTCCTCCTCCTCCTCCTCCTCCTCCTCCTCCTCCTCCTCCTCCTCCTCCTCCTCCTCCTCCTCCTCGTCATCCTCACGGCTCCCTTCCTCCTCCCGCCTCTCCCGTCCCCTGCGCCCTCCTTCCTCCCTCCTCCCCGTTCTCCGCAGGGCCGGCGCAGGCCGCCGCCAGTAATCCTCCTCCTCTTCTTCCTCCTCCTCCTCCTCCTCCTCCTCCTCCTCGCTCTTCCTTCTTCCCAGATCTCCGACGGTGTGGTTGTCTCAATCCGAGCGTCTCTCTTTGGATTCGGCCTCTGCGTGCAGGGGCCCCCGGGACCATCAGAGACGGGTCTGGGACGAAGATTGGCCCCGGGGAAGCGGTCGGGACTTCTGGCGCCCGCGTTGAAAAATTGTTCATTGCACAGAGCTCCCCATATGTGCATCTATGTGCATCGGCCTTTCCGCCCTTAGTGACCAGGCGTAAGAAATCTCGAATATGAGCAGGGCTTGAGCATTGCCAGACTGGACGTGAGTCTAACTGCGAATGCGTTTGAGTGTGGATGAGGAGAGGGTCTGATTCCTAATCCTCCCCCTCCTCCTCCTTCTCCTCCTCGTCCTCCTCCTTCTCCCTCCTTCTCCACCTCCCCCTTCTCCTCCTCCTTCTCCTGATCCTCCTCCTGCTCCTTCTCCTCCTCCTCCTCCTCCTCCTCCCCCTCCTCCTCCTCATCTTATCCCTCCTCCTTTTCCTTCTCGTCCTCCTTCGTCTCCCTCCTCCTTCTTCCTCCTCCTCCTGCTCCTCTTCCTCCTTCATCCCTTCCCCCTCCTCCTCCTCCTCCTCCTCCCTCCCGCTCCTCCTCCTCCTCCTCCTCCTCCTCCTCCTCCTCGTTCTCCTCCCGACGCAGACTCCGATGACAGGGCGCCGGGCGCAGCTTGCCCAGCGCCTCGCAGAATGCCGAGGACCCCCATGTGCCTGGACCGCCCCGGCTCCCGCCCGCTCTGAAAGCAGACGAGCCTGACCACCAAAACAGGCAAACCTTTCGCCATCCTCCTCCTCCTCCTCCTCCTCCTCTCCTCCTCCTCCTCCTCCTCCTCCTCCTCCTCCTCCTCTTCATATCCCTCCTCGTACTCCTTCTCCTTCTCCTCCTCCTCCTCCTCCTCCTCCTCCTCTCCTCCTCTCCTCCTCCTCCTCCTCTCCTCCTCCTCCTCCTCCTCCTCCTCCTCCTCCTCCTCCTCCCCTCCTCGTCCTCCTCCTCCTCCTCCTCCTCCTCCTCCTCCTCCTCCTCCCCTCCTTCTCCTCCCGACGCAGACTCCGATGACAGGGCGCCGGGCGCAGCGTGCCCAGCGCCTCAGAGCATCCCGAGGACGCCCATGTGCCTGGCCCGCCCCGGCTCCTGAAAGCAGACGAGCCTGGACCACCGAGACAGGCAAACCGTTCGAGACCATCTCGCAACCTGGTGATCGTTTTTTAAACGTTGTTTTGCCGATCGGCGCGGGCCCTCAAACCCCCTCCCCTCCCCCATGGAGTAGATCTTGGCTGTTTTTTGGTGTCTGTTTCGAGCGGGTGGAGTCTCCCCCAGAGGCCGCACTCTTGCAAACAGTCGCACTAAGCAGAGGTCTGGAGCCAGACCCCCCCCCCTCCCCCCCTTTCCGCCCAATGTCGAAATGCCGAATAAAAGACGCTCACCTGGGCATCCCGGGGTGCGAAAGACAGCCCCTCGCCCGAGACATCCTCAGAATCTGTTCTGAACGCAAAAGTCTTGCCGTCTTGCCAGCAAAACAAGCAAACCGCCTCGCAGTCTGGGCTCCCTGGGGTGCGAAATCAAGCGCCTCGCCCAAGACATCCTCAAATCTGTTCCGAAAGCGGAGGATGTCGAACATATAAACAGGCAAACCGCTCGAGACATCCCCGTAATCTTGACGCGAACGGAGGAGTGAGACACCCCCTGGCGGTTCCCCCTTGGGTGTGCAGAATCCAGCGCCTCGCCCGAGACATCCTCAGACTCTGCTCCGAAAGCGGAGGATGCTGAGCATGCAAACAGGCGAACCGTTTGAGAGAACCCCGTAATCTGGGCCCGAACGGAGGAGTGAGCTACCCCCTGGCAGCCCCCTTTGGGTGCGTAAACCAGCACCTTGCCCAAGACATCCTCAGAGTCTGTTCCGAAAGCGGAGGATGTCGAGCATACAAAGGGGCAAACCGCTCCAGACATCCCCGCAGATACCCCCTGGCGGCCGTACTTTGGAGTGCTGAAACCAGCGCCTCGCGCGAGAAACCTTTGAATCTGCTCCGAAAACAAAGGATGATGAGCATGATGCAAACAGGGAAACGCTCCAGACATCCCCACAATCTGGGCACGAACAGAGGAGTGAGATAACCCCTGGCGGCCCTACTGTGGAGTGCGGAAGCCAGCGTCACAATCTGTTCCGCCATCCTCATCATCATCATCAGCAGCAGCAGCATCATCATCATCATCGTCATCATCACCATCATCAACATCACCATCAACATCAACATCAACATCAGCAGCAGCATTATCACCACCACCACCATCCTCATCATCGTAATCAGCAGCATCGCCATCATCATCATCGTCATAATAATCGTACCCGACATCACCATTGTTAATGTCATCAGCATCAGCAGCATCACCATCATATTCATCATCGTCATCATCATCATTAATATTATCAGCGTCATCGTCATCAGCATCACCACTATCATCATCATCGCAATCATCGTAATCATCATCATCTTACTCATCATCAGCATCACCATCATGATGATCAGCATAACCATAATCCCCATGTTCACCATCATAGTCATCATCATCAGCAGCAGCAGCAGCATCGCCACCTTCATCAACATCGTCATCATCGTACGTATTCACCAAGGGTGACAACATCCACTACCACCATCTTCATCATCAGCATCACCATCATCACCATCGTGACCACATTTATCACCACCATGCAATAACCTAAGTAGCGACCCTGAATGTGACTCTGGATGAGGGAGAGGATCAGGAGGGGAAGAAACACACAGACACAATTAATCGTTGATCCCCCAGAAAATATAGGAAAATATGGGAAGTGGGGGGGAGACAACAGCTCCGAAAATATGGGAAAATCTGGGGAATATGTTTATTGGTGTGTATTTATTTGTGTGCTTGTGGGCCCCTTCAGAGGAGGAGGAAGAGGAAGTTGAGGAAGCGGAGGAGGAGGAATGAGTCGGCGCGGTCGGGGCAATCATTCACTGCGTTGAGCTCCCCATATGTGTGTCTATTTGCATGGACCTTTTTCCGCCGTGAGTGTCTGGGCGCAAGAGAGTTCGAGTACAACCCTGCTCGAGCATTGACAGACTGGGGATGCGTCGAACTGTGAATGGGTTGGAGGACGAATGAGCCCCGCTCGTATAAGTGAGCCCGTGCGCAGGAGTCTGAGCATGTGCAGGCGTAGGATGAGTGTCTCTGCGCGTCCGTGGCCTGGGCATGGCTGAGCGTGACTGAGTCGAAATGGTTACGCGGTCCTTCCCTCCATGACGAAGCACGGGATAGATGCGCTCATGCAAACGCCGTGCGAAACCCTTGCGCTTCGCTGGCTGGCTCAAAAGATCCCACGCAATGGCTAGACCCAGATGCAGCCAGCCACGCCACTGAGAGGATGGACGCAATCTATAGGGAACTACGGGACACACTTAGGATTTGAGCCACAGGAGAGCGGCAATCGATAGGAACCTACGTTAAGCACAGAAAGGGTTCGTGCCCCATGAGATGCCCAATCTTTAGGAGCATGCGGACAGCACTTATGATTGGAGCCACAGGAGGGGGAGGGGGGGGGGGGCAATCTATAGCAACACACGTAGACACCCAAGGATTCGTGTCCCAGGAGAGGCCCAATCTATAGGATCAGACATCAATCACATCAGACTGGAGAGACAAAACAGGTGCAATCTATGGGAGCGCACTTACAACACCAAGGACTCGCGCCCCAGGATCTGTCCAATCTAAAGGAACATGCCTGAAACACTTAGGGTGGGAGCCACCAGAGATGGACAATCGATAGAAACATGTATAAACAACACAAAGGGTTCGTGCCCCAGGGGAGGCCCAATCACCACAGGAGAAAGGCACTACATGGGAACATATGTAAAACGCCAAGGGATCGCGCCCCAAGAAAGGCCCAACCTGTAGGAACCAATGCAAACCATTTAGGATTGGAGCCACTCCGGGGGGGGGGGCATCCTGGGGCTGCCTGGGAGGGGGGGGGGGGCGCCTGGCGCCTCCTGCCACCTCCTGGGGCCTCCTGGTGCCTTCTGGCGCTTCCTCGGGGCCTCCCGTGGCCTCCTCGGGGCCTCCTGTAGCTTCCCGTGGCCTCCTGGAGCCCTTTGGGGCGTCCTGTGCTTCTTGGGGTCTCCTGGTGCCTCCCTGGGCCTCTCGGGGCCTCCTGGGCTTTCTTGGTGCCTCCTGAGCCCCACGGGGTGCGAAAGCCACAGCCTCGCCCGAGACATCTTCCAAATCTGTTCAGACAGCGGAGGATCTTGCGGCAGAAAACAGGCAAACCGTTAGAGACATCCACGCAATCTGGGCGTGAACGGAGGAATGAGATACCCTCTGGCGGGTCCCCCCATGGGAGTGTTGAAACCAGCGCTTCGGCTCAGACATCCTCAGGACCCGCTCTGCCGGCAAACGAATCTGACCACCAAAACGGGCAAACCGCTCGAGGCATCCTCGCAGTCTGCACCCTCCCCCCTCTGGGGTGCGACAACCACCGCCTCGACCGAGGCATCCTGCAACTATGCTCCGAAAGCGGATGATGCTGCGGCAGCAAAGTAGCAAACCGTTCGAGACATCCGCGCACCCTGGGCGCGAACGGAAGAGTGAGCTACCCCTTCGCGGCTCCCCTTGGTGAGTGTTGAAACTTGCGCCTCGCCCGGGACAGATTCAGAATCTGTTGCGCCGTCATCATTACCAGCATCATCAGCATCGTCATCATCATCATCATCATCATCAGCAGCAGCAGCAGCATCATCATCATCGTCATCGTCATCAACATCATCATCATCAGCATTAGCAGTATCATCACCATGGTCATCACCACTACATCTTCATCACCATCATTATGACCATCACCATCACCCCAATCATGAACAGCATCACCATCACCCTCGTCATCACCAGTGTCTCGCTCGAGACATGATCAAACTACGCTCCGCTATCATCATCATCATCATCAGCAGCAGCATCATCATCACCGTCAGCATCATCATCACCAGTGTTGTCATCATCGTCATCATCATCACCAGCAACAGCCCCACCATCGTGCTCATCAGCATCACCACTAACATTATCATCACCATAACCTGAGTAGCGACCCTGAGTGTGACTCTGAGGAGGAGGAGGCAGGTGAGTGAGGAGTCGGCGCGGTCGGAGTTGTTTTGTTCGGTGCGTGGAGCTCCCCATCTGTGCATCTATGTGCATGGACCCGTCCGCCGTGCGTGTCTAGACGCAAGGGTATTCGGATATACACGGGCTTTAAGTATAAACGGGGTTTCGTATGGTGAGTGCGAGGTTCAGTTAGTCTAGGTATGAGAGAGTCTGAATCCGAGTGGGTCTGAGATAGCGTTGGTCAAAGTATGAGCGGGTCTGGGTGAGATTGATCTGAGCGTGGGTAAGTCTGGGTGTGAGTGTGTCTGAGCGTGAGTCTAATGAGTACGAGTCTGAGTCTGAATGGGTCTGAGTACGAGTGAGCCTGTCTACGAGTGAATGGGCGGGTCTGAGTGTGTGTAAGCCTGGATGTGTGTAGGCCTGAATCTGAGTGGGTCTGCGTATGAGTGTGATGAATACAAGTCTGAGTCTGGGTGGGTCTGAATACGAGTGTGTCTGACTACGAGTGAGTCTGAGGGGGGTGGGTCTAAGTGTGAGTGAGTCTGAGTGTGCGTAAATTTGAATGTGAGTGAGTTGGAGTGTGAGTATAATGAGTGCGAGTCGGAGTATGAGTGAGTCTAAGCACGAGCGAGGTTGAGCATAAGTGAGTCTGGGACATCCTCACAATCTGGCCCGCCTTGGGATGTCGAAACCAGCTCCTCGCCAGAGGCATCCTCACAATCTGCTTTGAACGCAGACGAGTCTGGCCAGCGAAACAAGCCTCGCCCGAGACATCCCCAGAATCTCTTTCGGACGCGGAGGATGCTGGGCACCAAAACATGCAAACCGCCCGAGATGTCCCCGCAAATTGGACGTGAACGGAGGAGTGCAATACCCGCTGGCGGCCCCCCCTTGGGGGCGAAAAGCAGCGCCTCGCTCGAGACATCCTCAACATCTGCTCCGGAAGCGGAGGGTGTTGCGCCAGCGAACAGGCAAACCATTCGAGCTATCCACGCCATATTGGCACGAACGGAGGAGTGCAATACCCCTGGTGGCTCCCCCTTGGGCTGCTAAAACCCGCGCCTCGCTCGAGACATCCTCAGAATCTGCTCCGACAGCCTCATCATCACCACTATCAGCATCATCCTCCTCCTTCTCCCCCTCATCATCATCAACTTCTCCCTCTTCTTCAGCATCACCGTCATCACAAAACATAGCATCGCATATCATTACATACTATGACGTGATATGGATTCACTGCGTGGAGCTCCCCATATGTGCATCTATTGCATGGACCTGTCCGCCGTGCGTGTCTAGACGCAAGGGTATTCGGATATACACGGGTTTGAGGTATAAGCGGGATTTAGTATGGTTGAGTGCGAGGTTCAGTTAGTCTAGGTATGAGAGGGTCTGAGTACGAGTGGGCCTGAGAATGCGACAGTCAGCGCATGAGCGAGTCTGAGTGAGAGTGGTCTGTGGGTGGGTAAGTCTGGGTGTGAATGGGTCTGAGTGTGAGTGTAATGAGTACGAGTCTGAGTCTGAATGGGTCTGAGTACGAGTGAGTCTGTCTACGAGTGAATGGGTGGGTCTGAGTGTGTGTAAGCCTGGATGTGTGTAGGCCTGAATATGAGTGGGTCTGCGTATGAGTGTGACGAATACAAGTCTGAGTCTGGGTGGGTCTGATCACGAGTGTGGCTGACTACGAGTGAATCTGAGGGTGTGTGCGTCTAAGTGTGAGTGAGTCTGAGTGTGCGTCAATCTGAGTGTGAGTGAGTCGGGGTATGAGCATAATGAGCACGAGTCGGAGTATGAGTGAGTCTAAGCACGAGCGAGGTTGAGCATAAGTGAGTCTGGGACATCCTC
Source organism: Prorocentrum cordatum (assembly GCA_963575745.1). NCBI lineage: Eukaryota > Dinophyceae > Prorocentrales > Prorocentraceae > Prorocentrum > Prorocentrum cordatum. The sequence continues at coordinate 30,979 of CAUYUJ010007018.1, forward strand.
ACAATCTGGCCCCCCTTGGGGTGTCGAAACCAGCGCCTCGCCAGAGGCATCCTCAGAATCTGCTTTGAACGCAGACGAGTCTGGCCAGCAAAACAAGCAAACCTCTCGAGACATCCTCGCAATCTGTGCCCTCAGAGTTGCGAGAACCAGCGCCTCGCTCGAGACATCCTCAGAATCTGCTGCCACAGCGGGGGATTTTGCGGCAGCAAACAAGCAAACCACCCGAGATATCCCCGCCATCTTGGCGCGAACGGAGGAGTGCAATACCCGCTGGCGGCATCCCTTGGGGGCGAAAACCAGCGCCTCGCTCGAGACGTCCTCAACATCTGTTCTGGTCGCGGAAGGTGCTGCGCCAGCAAACAAGCACACCATTCGAGCTATCCCCGCCATCTTGGCACGAACGGAGGAGTGCAATACCCCCTGGTGGCTCCCCCTTGGGACTGCTGAAACCCCCGCCTCGCTCGAGAAGTTCTCAGAATTTGCTCCGCCAACTTCATGATTATCATCACCACCACTATCATCATCATCATCATCATCATCATCATCATCATCATCATCATCATCATCATCATCATCATCACACCATCATCATCATCATCATCATCATCATCATCATCATCATCATCATCACCATCATCATCATCATCATCATCATCAGCAGCAGCAGCATCATCATCCTCATCCTCATCATTTTTCCTCATCCTCATCCTCATCCTCCTCCTCATCATCATCGTCATAATCAATATCATCGTCATCGTCATCATCACAAACATAATCATCATAACCACCAGTACCATCATACCATAACGCAGCATAGCGTATCATGCTACCCCATAACATGGCAGCACATGCAATATCACGTCGTAACATACCATAGCAGACCATACCATGCCATACCATAGCCGCTACTAACATATCGTAGCATATCAGATCATAGCATGGCATAACAAGCCATACCATGACATAGCAACATATCACGAACACAACACTGATGAAGAGGAAGGAGGGGTGGTGAAGAAGTTGACGCGGTCGGGGTAATAATTATTCACTGCGTGGATTCCCCAACCTGTGCATCTATTAGCATGGACCTGTCCGCCGTGAGCGTCTAGGCGCAAGAGCTTTCAAACATAAGCTGGCTTCAGTAGTGACGGTCTGGGAGTGGATCTAATTGTGGATGGGTTGGAGTGTGATTGAGTCTCAGTAGTACGAGCGCGTCTGTGCGCATGAGCCTGGGGCCTCCTGGGGCCTCCTGGGGCTTCCTGGGGCCTCCTGGGGCTTCCTGGGGCCTCCTGGAGCCCCTTAGGGCCTAGTGTGGCCTCCTGGAGCCTCCTGGAGCATCCTGGAGCCTCCCGGGATCTCGAGAGGCCCAATCTGTATAGGACCAGGCGTGCAGACAACACTGCGGAGTGGAGCCGCAGGAGAAGGGCAATCTATAGGAACACGCGTAAACCGCCAAGGAGTCGTGCACATATGGGAGGACCTATATATAGGAGCACATGTAAAACACGTAGGATTGGATACACCGGAAGGAGAAGGACATATGATATAAACATACGTGACACACCAAGGATTCGTGCTCCAGGCAGGGGAGGCACAATCTGTAGGAGCAGACGTACAACACATAGGCCTCCTGGACCCTCTTGGGGCCTCCTGGGGCCTCCTGGAGCTTCCTGGTGCTTCCTGGGGCCTCCTGGAGCCCCTTAGGGCCTCGTGTGGCCTCCTGGAGCCTCCTGGAGCCTCCTGGAGCATCCTGGAGCCTCCCGGGGTCTCCTGGGGAGGATTCGTGCCCCAGGAGAGGCCCAATCTGTATAGGACCAGGCGTGCAGACAACACTGCGGAGTGGAGCCGCAGGAGAAGGGCAATCTATAGGAACACACGTAAACCGCCAAGGAGTCGTGCACATATGGGAGGACCTATATATAGGAGCACACGTAAAACACGTAGGATTGGATTCGCCGGAAGGAGAAGGACATATGATATAAACATACGTGACTTACCAAGGATTCGTGCTCCAGGCAGGGGAGGCACAATCTGTAGGAGCAGACGTACAACACATAGGCCTCCTGGACCCTCTTGGGGCCTCCTGGGGCCTCCTGGAGCTTCCCGGTGCTTCCTGGTGCCTCCTGTGGCGTCCTGGTACCTCCTGGCACCTCCTGTGGCCTCCTGGAGCCTCCTGGAGCCTGCTGGAGCCGCCTGTGGCATCCTGGAGAGGATCCGTGCCCACGAGTCTGGCCAGCCAAAAAACGCCCGAGACATCCTCAGCATCTGCACCCCCTTGGGGGCGAAACTGAGCGCCTCGCTCGAGATATCCTCCAACTCTGCTCCGAAAGCGGATGGCGTTGGGTCTTGAAACAGAGACCGCTCGAGACATCCCCGCCACTTTGGCGCGAACGGAGGGGTGCGATACCCCTTGGCGGTCCCCCCTTGTGGGGGTTGAAGCCCGCGTCTCGCGCGAGGCATCCTCAGACTTAGCTCCGCCATCAGCATCAGCATCATCATCATCATCATCACCATCACCTTCACCATCACCACCACCACCACCACCATCATCATCATCATCATCATCATCATCATCATCATCATCAATGCAATCAGCAACATCAGCATCAGCATCAGCATCAGCATCATCAACAGCACCATCACCAGCAGCAGCATCCTCACAACTACCACCATCATAGTATAACAGGACATATCATACCGTAACCTGGCAGGACATATCACAACATACCATAACATATCACACCATCGCATAGCATAACATACCCGGCCACGCCATACCATGTCATCACATAACATACCGTTTCGCACCATACCATACCATCTTATAGGCCATACCATACATACCATGACATATTTTAGCATGAGGGGGGATGATGGAGGAGATGCATCTTGGAGTGGTCGGAGTAGCAACACGAACTCCATCGTTTGGAAATGGGGGGCATGGAACCCATCCCTTGGATATGAGGAAGAACAAGAACCTATCTTAGGACTTGAGGACTGGCATCACATAACAGAGCATGCCACACCATACCATCACAAACCATACCATACCACGCCATACAATAACATATCATACCACGCCATACCATACCATACAATAGCAATACATGCAGTGCCATACCACAATGAAACACCACATAAGCCATACCATAACATATCATGACACGACATACATATCTCAAAATGAGGAGGGAGGAGGGAGACGGTGAATCTCGGCGCGGTCGAAGCACAAACGAGTAACCCAGTTGTTGGATATGGCGAGCAAGCCATACCATAACATAACGTACACACCACACCACACCGACACATGACATGCCACACCATACCATACCATGACATGGTATAGCATACCATAGCATGAGAAGGACGAGGAGCAGGAGGATGGAGGCGTGTGAGTGAGGAGTCGTCGCGGTCGGAGAAATACGTATCCATTGCGTGAAACTCCTAATATGTGCATGTAGTTGGATGTGCCGTTCCGCCGAGAGTGTATAGGCGCAAGGGGCTTAGAATATAAGCGGGCTTGGGTATTGATAGATTGGGAGCGGGTCTAATTGTGAATGAGTTTGGGTGTGAATAAGCCTCATTCGTACGAGTGAGCCTGTGCGCATGGGCCTGGGGCATCCTGGGGCCTCCTGGGGCCTCCTGGGGCTTCCTGGGGCCCCCTGGAGCCTCGTGTGGCTTTCTGGGGCATGGGCCTGCTGCCTGGGGCCTCGTGATGCCTCCTGAAGCGTCGTGTTGCTTCCTGGGACCTCCTGGGGCATCCTGGGGCCTCTTGGGGCCCCCCAGGGAGGATGTATGCCCCATGAGAGGCCCACTCTGTAGGAACATGCGTGAACCACGTAGGATTGGAGCCACAGGAGAGGGGCAGTGTATATGAACACGCGTAACACATTAGGGATTCCTGACCCAGGGCATGCCCAATCTACAGGAACCTAGACACGGGAGAACGACACTCACCAGACACACACGTAAAATCATATGGATTCGTGCCCAAGGAGGGGCCAAACCGATAGGGGTATACGTAAACCACTTGGGATTGGAGCCGCTCATGTGCGTAAGCTTGAGTGTGCGTGAGCCTGGGTATAACTATGGTGGCCACGAGTCTGAGTATGAGTGAGTCTGGACACGAGTGGGTTTGAGGATACGTGAACCTGAGACATCCTCACCCCCTCTGGGCCCTTTGGGATGTTGAAACCAACGCCTCACCCGAGACATCCTCATAGCCTATTATGAACGCAGACGAATGTGGCCGCCAAGAACAAGCAAACCGCTAGAGACATCCTCGACATCTGGTCCCCTGGGGTGCGACAACCAGCGCCTGGCTCGAGGCATCCACAACATCTGCTCCGAAAGCGGAGGACGTCGCGCTGGTGGTAAACCGCTCGAGACATCCCCGCCATGTTGGCGCGAATGGGGGAGTGCAATACCCTTGGCGGCTCCCCCTTGGGGGTACGAAAACTAGCACATCGCTCGCGACGTCTTCAAGACCTGCTCCGAAAGCGGACGATGCCGGGTGGTGAAACAGGCAAACCGCCCGAGACAGGCCCGCCATTTTGGCGCGAACGGAAGAGTGAGATACTCCCCATGGGGGTGCTTAAACCCGCGCCTCGCTCGAGACCCCCTCAAACTTTACTCCGCCATCATCATCGTCATCAGCAACATCATCATCGCCATCATCATACTCATCATCATCGTCGTCGTCGCCGTCGTCACCATCATCACCATCATCATCAGCACCAGCAGCATCATCACATACGTAGCACAACATAACATACATAGCCATCTCATCACATCAAGTACGTATTCATTGCGTGGAGCTCCCCACATGTGCATCTATGAGCATGGACATGTCCGCCGTGAGCGTCTAGGAGCAAGAATTTTCGAATATACACGGGCCTGAATATTGACGGTCTGGGAGCGAATCGGATTGCGAATGAGTTGGAGCGTGGATAAGCTTCAGTCGTGTTAGTGCGCCTCTGCGCATGAGCCTGGGGCCTCTTGGGGCCTCTTCAAACCTCCTGTGGCTTCCTGGTGCCTCCTGGTGCCTCTTGTGGCCTCCTGGGGCCTCTTGGGGCTTCCTGTGGCCTCCTGATGCATCCTGGAGCCTCGTGTGGCCTCTTGGGGCCCCCAGGAGTCTCCTGTAGTCTCTTGGGGCCTCCTGGGGAGGATTCGTACCCGAGGGGGGGGGGGAATCTATAGGAACAGACGTAAAACACACTTCGGATTGGAGCCACAGGAGAGGGGCAATATAGGAGCACACGTTATACTCCAAGGATTCGTGCCCGAGGGGAAGCCCAATATTTTGGAACATACGTAAAACACTTAGGAGTGGACACGCAGGAAAAGGATACTGCATAGAAACATACGAAAACACCAGAACAACGTACTCCAGGTGAGGCCCACTCTATAGGAACATACGTAGCACGTTTGGGATTGGCGCCAGTCCTGTGGCCTTCCGGGGCTTCCTGCTCCTGGGGCTTCGTGGGGGCTCTTGGTGCCTTCGGAAGCATCCTGGGGCCTCATGGTGCTTCCAGTTGCCTCCTGGAGCTTCTTGGGGCTTCCTGGTGCCTCCTGTTGCCTCCTGGGGCCTCCCGTGGTTTCCTGTGGCCTCCTGATGCCTCCTGGGACCTCCTGTGGCTTCCTGGGTCCTCCTGGGGCCTGCTGGGGCCTCCCTTTGGCATCCTGAGGAGGATCCGTGTCCGCGAGTCTGGCCAGCAAAACAGGCACACCGTCCGAGGCATCCTCGCAATCCGGGCCAGCAGGGGTGCGAGAACCAGCGCCTCGCTCGAGACATCCTCAAAATCTGCTCCGAAAGCGGAGGATGTCGGGTGGTGAAACAGGGCAACCGCCCGAGACATCCCCGCAATCTGGGCGCGAACAGAGGAGTGAGATACCCCTCTAGCGGCTCCCCTTGGTGGCGCGACAACTAGCACCTCGCTCGAGACATCCTCAAAATCTGCTCCGCAAGCGAATGATGTCGGGTGGTGAAACAGGCGAGCCATTCGAGACATCACCGCAATGTTTGCGCGAACGGAGGAGTGATAAACGCGCTTGCGGCTCCCCCTTTGGGGTGCTAAAACCCGCGTCTCGCTCGAAACATCCTCAGACTTTGCTCCGCCATCATCATCATCATCATCATCATCATCATCATCATCATCATCATCATCATCATCATCATCATCAGCATCAGCATCAGCATCAGCATCAGCATCATCAGCATCAGCATCAGCATCAGCATCAGCATCATCAGCATCAACATCAGCATCATCATCATCATCATCATCCTCATCATCATCATCATCATCATCATCATCATCATCATCATCATCATCATCATCATCATCATTATCGTCATCATCATCATCATCATCATCACGACCACCACCATCAGCAGCAGCAGCATCACCATCACCCCCATCGTGATCAGCAGCAGCCGTATCATCATCAGCAGCATCATGGTCATCATCACCATCAGCATCATCAGCAGCAGCATCACTGTCTTCATCAGAACATACCATAACATTGCATAGCATAGCATACCATGCGATAAGATACTTATTCACTGCGTGGAGCTCCCCATATGTGCATACATTAGCATGGGCCTGTCCGCTGTGAGTGTCTAGGCGCACAAGTTTTCGAATGTACGCGGGCTTGAGTATTGACTGCCTGGGGCCTCTTGGGATAGAGTCGAACGGAACCCGCGACTGATTTCCTGGGTCCTCCTGGGGCCTCCTGGGCCTCCTGGAGCTTCTTGGGGCCTCCTGGAGCCTCCTGGGGCCTCCTGGGGCCTCCTGGGCCTCCTGGGACCTCTTGGGGCCTCCTGCGTCTTCCTGGGGCCTCGTGGAGCCTCTGGACGCAAAAGTATATGTTCACCAGCACAGGCAAACCGCTCGATACATCCTCACAGTTTGGGCCCCCCTGGGGTGCGAAAGCCAGCGCCTCGCCCGAGACATCCTCAGAGTCTGCTCCGAACGCAAACGAATATGGCCACCAAAAAAGGAAACCCGCCCTCGCAATCTAGCCCCCCTGGGGTGCGAAAGCCAGCGCGTCATCATCATCATCATCATCATCATCATCATCATCATCATCATCATCATCATCATCATCATCATCATCATCACCATCATCATCATCATCATCATCATCATCGTCATCGTCATCGTCATCATCCTCATCATCCTCATCATCCTCATCATCCTCATCCTCATCCTCATCATCATCCTCGTCATCATCGTCGAGCGTGTGAATCATCATCACCACCACCACCATCATCATCATCATCATCATCATCATCATCATCGTCATCCTCGTCATCGTCATCGTCATCCTCATCATCACCATCACCATCATCATGATCACCATCATCATCATCATCAGCATCATCATCATCATCATCATCATCATCATCGGGGTTCTCGTGCTCGGCGCGGCAGCCCCAAGCCTGGAACCTCGATCCTCTGGCCCCCATCACCCGAGTGGTCCGGTCGGAAGCTCCAGCCTCCTTCTTCTCTGCTGCGTCCTCATCAACATACGTAAAGCAAACAAGCAGGTGTTTTGGAATTTGTGGTATTGAAAACAGAAGCGTGTTGGAACGAGTGTGTCGGCAAGTGACATGGGCAATGAGTTTCTATGTTCTGTGGGTCCGACATATGAGTGGGTGCATGACAATTGCATAACAGTACCCGAACATGACCCTTCAACGCTAAAAGGTTGCGGTGCGAGGGGGCGCTGGGCCACCAAAGGAGAGAATATTGAGTGGATCTGAGCACGAGTGATCTGAGTTCGAGTGGGTCTGAATGTGAGTGAATCTGGGTGCGATGGAGTGCTCTGAGTATGAGTGAGTCTGAGTGAGAGTGATTATGAGTGTGGGCAAGTCTGGGTGTGAGTGGATCTCTGGGTATGGGTAGAACGAGTACGAGTCTGAGTCTGAATGGGTATGTGTACGAGTGAGTCTGACTACGAGAGAATCTGAGGGTGGGCGGGTCTGAGTGTGAGTGATTCTGAGTGTGAGTAAGTCTGGCTGTGAGTGAATATGAGTATGAGTATGATGAGTATGCGTCTGAGTCTGCATGGGTGTGAGTACGAGTAAGCCTGAATACGAGTGAGTCTGAGGGTGTGTGGGTCTAAATGTAAGCGAGTCTGAGTGTGCGCAAGTCTGAGTGTGAGCGATTCCGAGGATGAGCATGATGATTACGAGTCTGAGTATGAGTGAGTCTGAGCACGAGTGAGTTTGAGCATACATGAGTCTGAGACATCCTCGCAATCTGGGCCCCTTGGGGTGCTGACGCCAGCGCCTCACCCGAGACATCCTCAGAATCTGCTTTGAACGCAGACGGCTCTGGCCACCAAAACAAGCAAACCTCCCGCGGCATCATCGAAACCTGTGTTCCCTGGGGTGCGAAAGACAGCTCCTCGCCCGAGCCATCCTCAACATTTGCTCCGAAAGCGGATGAAGTCAGGTGGTGAAACAAGCAAACCGCTCGAGGCATCTTCTCAATCTGGGCGCGAATGGGGACATGAGATACCCCCTGGCGGCTCCCCTAGGAGGGTGCGAAAACCAGCGCCTCGCTCGAGGCATCCTCAACACCTGGTCCGAAAGCGGAGGATGTCGCGTGGTGAACCAGGCAAGCCGCTCGAGACATCCCCGCCTTTCTGGTGCAAACGGAAGGGTGAGCTACCCTCTGGCGGCACCCCTTGGGGGTGCTGAAACCCGCGTCTCGCTCGAGACATCCTCAGAATTTGCTCCGCCAGCATCATCATCATCATCATCATCATCATCATCATCATCATCATCATCATCATCATCAGCAGCAGCAGCAGCAGCAGCAGCAGCAACAGCATCAGCATCAGCATCAGCATCATCATCATCATCATCATCATCATCATCATCAGCATCAGCATCAGCATTGAGGGGTGAGTGAGGACGTCGGCGCGGTCGGAGTATCAATCAGAACCCCATCCTTTGAGTATGTGGGACTACTCACTGCGTGGAGCTCCCTATCGGTGCATATATTTGCATGTAGTCGCATGGACTTTTCCGTCACGCGTGTCTAGACGCAAGTGTTTTCGAATATAAATTGGCTTGGGGTACACACGGGTGTTCGCATGGTTTAGTGCGCGTGCCAGTTAGTCTAGGCATCAGAGGGTTTCGGTACGAGTGGGTCTGAGAATGCGTGGGTCAGGGTATGAGTGAGCTTGAGTGAGGGTGCGTCTGTGTGTGGGTCTGAGCATGAGCATGAGTATAATGAGTACGGGTCTAATCCTGAATGGGTCTGAGTACGGGTGAGTCTGACTAGGAGTGAATCTGAGGGTGGGTGGGTCTGAGCGTGAGTGATTTTGATTGTGGGCAGGTCTGGCTATGAATGAGTCTGAGTATGGGTATGGTGAGTATAAGTCTGAGTCCGCGTGGGTCTGAGTACGAGCGGGCCTACCTACGAGCGAGTCTGAGGGTGGGTGGGTCTACGCGCGAGCGACTCTGAGTGTGTGCAAGTATTGTTGTGGGTGAGTCTGAGCCTGGGTATGATGCGTACGAGTCTGAATATGAGCGAGCATGGGCACGGGTGGGTTTTGGCGTGAGCGGGCCTGGTACATTCTCGCAATATGTGCCCCTTGGGGTGCTGAAGCCAGCGCTTCACCAGATACATCCTCAGGATCTGCTCCGAACGCAGACGAGCCTGGCCAGCAAAGCACGCACACCGCTCGAGATATCCTCCAATCTCGGCCCCCCTGGGGTGCGAAAGTCAGCGCCTCGCCCCAGGCATCATCAAAATCTGCTCCGAATGCGGAGGCTGTCGGGTGGTGAAGCCGGCAGGCCGTTCGAGGCATTCCTGACAGTTTGGCGCGAACGGGGGAGTGAGACACGCCTTGGCGGCTTCCCCTTGGGGGTGCGAAAACCAGCGCCTCGCTTGAGACATCCTCAATGTCTGTTCCGAAAGCGGAGGGTCTCGGGTAGTGAAGCAAGCAAGCCGTTCGAGACATCGCCGCCATTTTGGCGCGAACGGATGTCATAGCGACCCCCTGGTGCCCATCCCCATCGGGGGCGCTGGAATCCGTGCCTCGCCCGAGGCATCCTCAGAACTTGCTCCGCCATCATCATCATCATCATCATCATCATCATCATCATCATCATCATCATCATCATCATCATCATCATCATCCTCAGCATCAGCATCAGCATCAGCATCAGCATCATCATCCTCATCATCAACATCATCATCGCCATAGTCAACAACAGCAGCTTCATCATCAGCATCCTCATCATCACCACCACCGTCATACCATGACGTGGCATAACGCAACATAGCATAGCATGTCACACCACACCATAATACGCCTTGGCATACGATGTCATAGCATGCTATTCTATACCATAGCACAATCTAGCATACCATCACATGCCATAACAGACCATACAACAACAAATCATACCATGCGGGTGACGAGGAGGAGGGAGGGGATTGTGCGTAGGTGTGTGAGGAAGTTGGCGCGGTCGGAGTAATAATCACAACCCATATGTTGGATACAGGTGCCATAACATAACATATCATATCATACCAAATCATAGCACACCATAGCATACTGTGACGTCGCATTCCATATCAGTGTATAGCATAACATAACCGAGCCGAACCGAACCTGCCATAGCACAGCGTATCAGACTACAACACAGCACAACATAACAGATCGTACCATAACATGACATGAGGAGGACCAGGAGAGAGCGAAGGAGTTGGCGCGGTCTGAGTACTCATAAGAAACCAATCCTCTGGATATGGGGAGTTCACATAACATCACATATCATAACGTAACCTAATGTGCCATACCAGACCGTGGCATGCCACAACACAACATACCATAACATGAGAAGGAAGAGGATGAGGGAGGATGTGTGAGTCGGCGCGGTCGGTAATTATGCACTGAGTGGAGCTCGCCAAATGCGCATCTATCAGCATGGACCTGTCCGCCATGAGTGTCTAGGCGCAATAGGTTTCGAACATCAGCGGGCTTGAGTGCTGACGGTCTGGGTTCGAGGCACCCTCCCAACTCGGGACACATAGACATCCCCCAAATCGGTTCCCAAAGTGGAGGCGGTTGACCTGGCAAGCAAGCAAACCGTTCGCGACATTCCCGTCATTTTGGCGCGAACGGAGGGGTGCAATATCTCCTGGCGGCACCCCCTTGGGTGCGAAAACCAGTTCCTCGCCCGAGACATCCTCAACATCTGCTCCGAAAGCGGAGGATGTTGGGCCCCCAAACAGGCATTCCACCAGAGACATCCCCGCCATTTTGGCGCGAACGGAGGAGTTCAATACCCCTTGGCGGCTCCCCCTTGGACGTGCTGAAACCCGCGCCTCGCTCGAGACATCGTCAGAATCCGCCGTCATCATCATCAACATCAACATCATCATCATCATCAGCAGCAGCATCATCATCATGATCATCATCCGTAGCATTACCAGATTCATCGTCATCATCCCCATCATCCTAATCATCATTCGCGGCAGTATCATCATCATCTCCATCACCATCATGCCACACCATGGCACAGCCTACCATAACATGCACCCCATACCACACCACACCACACCATACCACAACACATAATGTCACATCGTACCATAACATATCATACAATAACACGCCATACGCGCCATAACGTAACATAGCACACTATAGTATAACATGATAAGGGAAGCGAGGAGGGATGTGTGAGGCCTCGGCGCGGTCGTAGTAATGGCAACAAATCCCATGTTTTGGATATGGGGAATGAATCGAAGTCGCCTGCGGCGAATCACCGCCACCCCCTGCCTTTTTTGGACTCGCCCATGCGGCCGAACGTTGTGGCCAGAGCTATCCGATCATGTGTCTCCCCAGCCGTTACTGCAGGTTGCAGGCCCACCTCCTCGCGCACCACGAGGTAATCCGTGGCCCAGTCTCGGCCGAGGACAAAACTGGAGGCTACGGGAGGAAAACGATTACGCTGTTCTTGCAGCTGTGGTCGTGGACGGCATGTCCGTCATCGCGGCCGTCGCCGTGGATCTTGTGCGTCCGCCGTCAGAGCACAGCATGGCAGGCCACCTGTGGTGGCTCTCTAACCATCACCGACAGACTCTGGTGCGATGCTCGTGGCATGAGGGCCGATCTCACGACGAGAGGGGGTATCGGCCAGACGTTGACTTTGGACGTGATGTGCGGGAGACTCAGGCACGACCACCCCGCGGGCAGACTGAGCGACGAGAGGCGCAATAATACCGTGCCGAGTTCCCAGCACAGCGACCTCGGAGCGGCGGAGGAAAGCGCATCGCTTACGGAATGAGCAACTGGCAGTTTCACTACTTGTATTTCTGTAGCAGGAGACGTCATCAGCGGTCGCATGTCGTCGAACTGTTTCTCGCGAGTGCGGCATGGGAAGTGTCAGAGGCAACCGCATAGGCGAAAGGTGTTTGCAACATGCGCAGTGGCAGGACTGAGCAGAGACAGCCGCATAGGCGAAATGCGTTCGCATATGTGACTTCGTGAGCCATCTTCGAGGGGCTGCCTCTGTAAACTGCTTTCGTGGGGCAGCAGCACTTACACTATGTAGCATTCTAGTTATATTCAGTTCTCCTTCAACTTCTCTGCTCCCCTGGTTCCCTTACAGTTCTTGTATGAGGAACTTGATTAGTAGAAGGTCCTTTAGCAACTTGCCTCATTTGGTTGGGATGACTTCGCCTGCTCTCGCTAGTCTCGTGGGCTCTGTCGGGAGTGGTTCCATCCCTTCCATAGGCGCTGTAAAAAAAGTGTATTGCGGTTGGCGCCGTGGGACCACAGAGCTTTGGGGCGGAGTGAAGTCCGGCAGCCCCGAGACATGCCGGAATCGGGCGAGTCCATCACATAATTCTGCAGTTGCTCATGAGGTTTCGCTTGTTGCAGCACGGCATGCGTGTTGTAGCCGACGGGGCACAGGCAGATCCATTTCAGCACCAGACTCGAGCAGTAGCCTACACATCTTGCCTGTCTTAATGTTATCCCTCTGCAGTTGCCGTTCCGGTCCATGTGCACGGTCGGGTGGCTGCCTTCCGTGCCCGTGCTAGCCGCGTGTTGCACCGTGTTCACTGTCGCTCAGGACAAAAGTTCTCATACCTTAACCTCCATTTTCGCAGTCTCCTCCTTCTCCTCGTCTTCTTTGTCTTTTCTCCTCATCCCTCCTTTTCTTTGTCCCTCCCCTTTGTCCTGCTCCGTTGTCCTCCTGCCCCTCCTCCTCCTCCCCTCCTCCTCCTCCTGCCCTCCCTCCTCTTCTCTCCCTTCTCCCCATTTTCCTCTTTCCCTGGTCACCAACCCCCAGCAAGAGGCTACGAGTTCTGTTTTTCCCGAAGCGTAGGGCGTTCCCCATGTCGGACGGCGGCCCGCTCGCAGACTTGGCTTGGCAGTCGTCGTCGTCGTCGTCGTTGTCTTCGAACGTCGTCGTCGTCTCCGAACGTCGTCGTCTTCGCCCGTATCGGAGGGGGGGCGGTTAGGAGGAGAAATGTGGAGGACGAGGAGGTGGTGGTAGTGGAGGTGGACGAGGAGGAAGACGAGGTGGACGAGATGAAGGAGTCAGGCGGAAGAAGTCTTTTTGATTCTTGCTTCCAGGAGGGGCTCCAGCGGAGAAGGCAGGGGCTTTCTGACGTTGCCGATGGTTCGACTCGCTGCTGTTGGATACCACCAGGAACGTTTGCTTAGCGTGTCGCTCCCCCGATTCTGGCCCGCCAGGCCTTGGCGCGAAGCGCTAAGCGCGCCCCAGTCCCCAAGCGTCAACGTCCCGAGCCCTTCCCGGCATCTGGCCGCACGGAGCGGAGCGACACATTATCCTTAAGTCGGACGCGTCCCTCTACAACAGGACTGTTCAAACATAGTCCAAAACTAGTCTGGGGACGAGTCTTCGACTATCTTTGACCATGTTCGAGCATTTTGGGGTACTTTTCCCAGCCCTCCTGCGTTGGGTTCTCGTTTTGAATAGAGCACTGCTCGCGCGTCTCCTTCTCACCCCCTCCCATCCCTCTCTTCCCCCCTGCCTTTGACCTCGCCATTCCTGGGGGCCTGCGATCTGTGAGACTGTCGCTACTTTCGAGGGCTGCTGGGGGGCCCCAGCACAGTGGGCACTCACCGCGGACCCAAATTAGACCTCGCCATCCCTGGGGGGCTGCGATCTGTGAAACTGTCGCCACTTTCGAACCCTGCTGGGGGGCCCAGCACAGTGGGTCCTCACCGCGGACTCAGATTAGACCTCGCCATCCCTGGGGGGCTGCGATCTGTGAAACTGTCGCCACTTTCGAGGGCTGCTGGGGGGCCCAGCACAGTGGGCACTCACCGCGGATTCAAATTCGACCTCGCCATCCCTGGGGGGCTGCGATCGGTGAAACTGTCGCCACTTTCGAGGCTTGCTGAGGGGCCCAGCACAGTGGGTACTCACCGCGGACTCAAATTAGACCTCGCCATCCCTGGGGGGCTGCGATCTGTGAAACTGCCGCCACTTTCGAGGGCTGCTGGGGGCCCAGCACAGTGGGTACCCACCGCGGACTCAAAAGACCTCGCCATCCCTGGGGGGCTGCGATCTGTGAAACTGTCGCCACTTTCGAGGCCTGCTGGGGGGCCCAGCACAGTGGGTACCCACCGCGGACTCAAATTAGACCTCGCCATCCCTGGGGGGCTGCGATCTGTGAAACTGTCGCCACTTTCGAGGCCTGCTGGGGGCCCAGCACAGTGGGTACCCACCGCGGATTCAAATTAGACCTCGCCATCCCTGGGGGGCTGCGATCTGTGAAACTGTCGCCACTTTCGAGGCCTGCTGGGGGGCCCAGCACAGTGGGTACCCACCGCGGACTCAAATTAGACCTCGCCATCCCTGGGGGGCTGCGATCTGTGAAACTGTCGCCACTTTCGAGGCCTGCTGGGGGGCCCAGCACAGTGGGTACTCACGCGCGGACTCAAATTAGACCTCGCCATCCCTGGGGGGCTGTGATCTGTGAAACTGTCGCCACTTTCGAGGCCTGCTGGGGGGCCCAGCACAGTGACGCCACGCGCGGACCCAAATTAGACCTCGCCATCCCTGGGGGGCTGCGATCTGTGAAACTGTCGCCACTTTCGAGGTCTGCTGGGGGGCCCAGCACAGTGACGCCACACGCAGATTCAAATTAGACCTCGCCATCCCTGGGGGGGCTGCGATCTGTGAAACTGTCGCCACTTTCGAGGCCTGCTGGGGGGCCCAGCACAGTGACGCCACGCGCGGACCCAAATTAGACCTCGCCATCCCTGGGGGGCTGCGATCTGTGAAACTGTCGCCACGTTCGAGGCCTGCTGGGGGGGCCCAGCACAGTGACGCCACGGGCGGACCCAAATGAGACCTCGCCATCCCTGGGGGGCTGCGATCTGTGAAACTGTCTCCACTTTCGAGGCCTGCTGGGGGGCCCAGCACAGTGACGCCACACGCAGATTCAAATTAGACCTCGCCATCCCTGGGGGGCTGCGATCTGTGAAACTGTCGCCACTTTCGAGGGCTGCTGAGGGGCCCAGCACAGTGGGTACTCACCGCAGACCCAGATTAGACCTCGCCATCCTTGGGGGGCTGCGATATGTGAAACTGTCGCCACTTTCGAGGGCTGCTGAGGGGCCCAGCACAGTTGGTACTCACCGCATACTCAGATTAGACCTCGCCATCCCTTGGGGGCTGCGATCTGTGAAACTGTCGCCTCTTTCGAGGGCTGCTGAGGGGTCCAGCACACTGGGTACTCACCGCAGACACAGGTTAGACCTCGCCATCCCTGGGGGGCTGCGATCTGTGAAACTGTCGCCACGTTCGAGGGCTGCTGAGGGGCCCAGCACAGTGGGTACTCACCGCAGACTCAAGTTAGACCTCGCCATCCCTGGGGAGCTGCGATCTGTGAAACTGTCGTTACTTTCGAGGGCTGCTGAGGGACCCAGCACAGTGGGTACTTACCGCAGACTCAGATTAGACCTCGCCATCCCTGGGGGGCTGCGATCTGTGAAACTGTCGCCACTTTCGAGGGCTGCTGAGGGGCCCAGCACAGTGGGCTTCCCGCACGTCTTTCTCCTGCTCTTCGTTCCCGACTCCCCATGTCCTCTTCGAGCCTGTAGCTGTCGCCCCTCTTTCTTGTATGGTTCTCCTGCGCATCATGCCATAGGCGCGTGTCCCAAGTAGCTTACATATCAAACAACGGATCCTGCAATTTGATTGTCCATGCACGTTTCGGCCAACTCCTCGTTTCCCATGATACAAATGGGTTGGGTACGTCACAGGGTAATTTATTAATTTGTCGTCCAACATCCGCCGTAGGGGGACAGCCGCCCTACATTATCCGCTCGCGGGGGCAGTCGCTGCCGCAGGCCGCCGCCCGCGACGCGCGGAGCAGACGCTCCTGACCGCATGCTCCCTTCCTCCCTCCCCTCCTCCCTCCTCCCTCCCTCCCTCCTCCTCCTCTCTACTCCTCCTCTCCTCCTCCTCCTCCTCCTTCTCCCTCCTCCTCCTCCTCTCCTTCTCACTCCTCCTCCTCCTCCTCCTCCTCCTCCTCCTCCTCCCTCCTCCTCCTCCTCCTCATCCTCCTCCTCCTCCCCCTCCTCCTCCCCGATCTCCTCCTCATCCTCCTCCCCCGCCTCCTCCTCCTCCTCCTCCTCCTCCTCCTCCCCTCCGCCTCCTCCTCTCCTCCTCCTCCTCCTCACCCTCCTCCTCCTCTCCTCCTCCCCATCCTCCTCCTCCCTCCTCTCCTCCTCTCTCCTCCTCCTCCTCCTCCTCCTCCTCCCCCCCCCCCGGCAGCAGGTTATGCAGGGGGACATCGTGCGGTCGACCCTCCGGTCCGACCGGTGGCTGGGCTGGGTGTGCTGCATCACGCCGGAGATCAGGGGCAACGATAGGGCTCGGGGGCGGCAAAGAGGGGGATGGTGACTAGGGGGGGGGTGGATATCATGGCGTGGGCGATGATATTTCCCAGGTTTCGCGGCGACTCTTCTTATCTCAGCATGTCCCTGGCCCCCCCTTGGGCCGCGCACGTGCCGCCGGCCATGATTTGCACCCCCCCTCTTGGACGCCCTCCTCTTGGCCGCCCCCGAAGGGCACAGGAGGAGGACGCATCGACCCCCAATCGCCCATGGGGCCCGATGGCCCCAGCCTGCCCAGGAAGGTGCGGCTTCACGATCGGAGGCCCATCGTCGGTTTGTCGGCGAGGCATCACTGATTCCGGGTCGATGCCAGTCCCCCCCTTATGCTTATGAAGCTCCAACCTGCTTCAGCCTCGATCGCGAGAAAGAATTTCGAGCACCAAAAGAGTACCGAAACTCAAGGGTTTTCACGTGTCGGGCCCTGGGAGACGCTCGTCCGACACTGTTTCAACACTTTTCCGGGTGCTCGAAATTATTCCTGGGATGTGGTCTTGGAGTGCGATAGGGGACATTGTAACCCTGTGCCGGTCCCCCCCGATGTCGCTGCCCCTCAGGAGAGCGACGAGGGCCACGTCTACTGGCAGCCCCACGACGAGAGCGCCGCGTCCGACTCGCGCGAGCCGCTGCGGCCCTCGACGAAGAAGAAGAAGAAGAAGAAGACGAAGAGACACCATTTAAGTCGTGCGTGCCCCTCTGCAGGAGGAAGATTCCAGAATAGTCCGAAAATAGTGGATGGACGATTTTCTGTTACTTTTGGAAACTGTTTGGGCTCCTTTTTGTTTTTCGTCCAAGGTCCGCCTGCAGGGGGACATGCCTGACCTAAAAATACCATAAGCAAGAGCTTCGGAGCTCCAAGCGGATTTCTTGGATCGGTGCTTGGGCACCCTTGGCAGGGCCCACCTCGATCCGACCGAGCCGATTCAATACCGATTTCAGCCAGACCGACGCGATCCGATTCCGATGCTCCGGCGATCCGATGCAGCCCGATGCCTGCATGGTGCTGTCGTGTACAATGGAGGCCCATGCCAAGAAACACCCTGCTTGCCTCCAGGGTGCCCTGGGCATCTTGGGTTTCAATGGTTTTGCGATGGAGAGCGCGACGTTCACACACCAAAAATCCATGCACGTCCTGGGGCCTCAGGGTTGGGTTTCTGGTGGACGGCTTCTTGTGGAAGGGCCCCTACTGTATCCTGGCGCAGCCGATCCGATTCGATTTCGAATACGTGCCGATGCAGCCCGATCCGACGCACATGCCGATTCGACCCTCGATCCTCGAGCCTCGATCGATCAAAGGATCGATCGATCGGGCGATCGAGGATCGATCTGACGCACATTCCGACTCGACCCGGTTTTCCTACTCGATGCCGGCCAATCTTGCCTGCCTTCTGGCGCGCTGCGCGCGCTGGGAAGGGTGCGTCCAGCGCAGACCCGAGAAATTCGCTCGATGCTCCACACGTTTATGTCTGTTCGGCGCCGAGCGAGGGGGGAAGTAAGTGATAGGGGGCCACATGCGAACCCTACCCCGGCCCTACCCCCCACGATTTCTGAGGGGGAGGGTGGGGTTCATTTCGTTCGGGAGCTCCAGAGCGAAGTGAACCCCACCCTCCCCCTCAGAAATCGTGGGGGGTAGGGGTAGGGTTCGCATGTGGCCCCCGAAGCGAGAAGGAGAGGGCCTTCTCACAGGGCGGCAGGGGCTTCTCAGAGGGCCTCTGGCCTCCAGTC
>CAUYUJ010007019.1:0-30000 GCA_963575745.1 Prorocentrum cordatum
ACGACAGCTCCGTCTGGATCTCCTCCGCCGACAGTTGGCCACCGTACTGTCCAGGTCGCGGCTCGAGGAGCACCGCGCCTGGACGTTCTGACATCCAGCAATCGTTGCCATCATATCCATTATAGTGCCACGTCTGTGCCTTTGTGTATGCGTCGGCGGTGGGCTGGAGTGTTTGCTCTATGGCCTGCGTCAGTGTAGTTGTCGTAGTGATGTCTGCAGGACAGTTGCAAGCGGTGAATGCTGTGGTCGGGGTTGTGCTGCACGTCGTTGTGATGTATGCATATTCCTGTATCTGCAGGTGTCGGAGGCTGCTGTCCAGGATGATGGTAGGTGTGCGCATCGTCATCATCCGCTGTGCGGTCCGTAGGACGTGCCGCATGCTGTCGTTGTCTTGTCGTACCGCTCTGTGCTGCGTGGGTGTGAGGTCCAGTCGTCCCCAAGGTGCCTCTTGCGTCCTGAGGTTGAGGTCGCGGTCGAAGGTCGTGAGGTCGGCGTCGATGATGCAGAAGGCGGCGTGGTCGTATGGTGTCGTGGCCATGTCGGAAGCCGTTGGATCAGGTTGGGGTGGGTGCGTGGTTGGCAGGTGGTGGAGTTCGATGGAGATGCTGTGTCTGTCTGCGGTGGCTTGGAGGGCGTCGGTCACCGCGCTGGTGTGGTCGTGGTTGGCGGTGAAGAGCAGTACGATGCTGGCTTTCCTGTGATGTCGGTCATCCCCGTGTCTGCTCGGTTGGGTCCGCTGTCTTGTGTGGTGGGTGCGTCGGTGGGTATTTGGGCTGGTATTGGTCGGTGGTCGTGGTCGGCGTGGGTTGGTGGTCCCAGTGCTGGCCCGTGTAGCTGGATGGGTGGCCGCTCGGCGTAGTCTTCTGGAAGCCCAGCGTGTCGGTTGGATCGTCGTACGCGTCGGGTCTCCTCCTTGTGCGCGTCGATGTCTTCTGTTGGCGGCTTCGCTCCGAACTGCATCAGTGTGGCTGCACACTGGTGTGACGACTTGACGTGTTTGGTAAGTCTGTTCGCGGTGTAGAAGTACTTCAAGCATACCTGGCAGGTGTCGCCGACGATGTAGTTGTCTATGGTGTGCTTGTCCCGGTGGACTGCGTAGACATGCTTGTTGTGTGCTGCTTTGGTCTTGAAGGTAGCACCGCAATGGTAACACATAACTCTGGCTGGTGCTGGTGTCGTGGTTCCTGCTTGTCGGGGTAGTGGCGGCACTCCCAGTGCTGTTGCCGTTAGCGATAGGTCTGCCCGCAGCTGGTCCTGCGCTGCTCGGTCGGAGGATGAGTCTTGTGCGCGCTTGTAGGTGCTCGTAATAAAAGACTTGACCGTGTGCATGTCGTTGCGTGCAGCCTTGATGAAGTCGCTGATGTCCTTGGGTGCGGTGGTGATGCGGGTGCCGTCGCAGTGCTGTCGGCATGTGTGGATGTCGTTGTTGATGGTTTGCGTCCAGGTGCCGTTGACTTCGATGTCGTAGTCAATGAGTGCCTGCGTTTCGTACGGGCATCCTTTTATGAGTCGCAAAAGTTCTCGCAGTCGTAGCCATCGTAGTCGGTCTTCGAGGTTCGGTAGTTGAGCACGTGCCAGTATCTGCTCGTTGGTGATGTGCTTGTCCTTCATGGCCTTGTGCGTAATTCCTATTGCCTGTCGAGCCGCAGTGACGTAGGCTGTGTTGATCCTGTGGTAGTCCCGCGCTGTTGTGATGAGCCATGTCCCCGCGTTAAATAGCAGTCTTGAATAGCCGAATGACTCGAGGTAGTGGATCTTAGTCTGGATGGAGATGGCTTGTCGTTGGAACAGGGTGCGTCGGAGTGGGCCTGTTGTCTCGCGTAGCGCGATGGTGCGTGCTGCCGTCTCCTGGCCCATGTCGTTCCTGTCGTTGAACATCGCGCCCAGCAGCTTGGTGCTTCTAGCGATGGTGACGCAGAGCCCCATGTCAGTGATGCTGTGGTTGTCCCGTATCATGGTCCGTGTAGCTCTTTTGCCTGCGACGGTGTTGGGGTAGACGATGAAGCTGGACTTCTTAGTGTTGATCGGGAGGCCTCTTCGCAGTGTCGCGCGTATGAGATGTCCCCACATCTTGGTGATGAGTGCATGGATCATGGTGCCGTCTGCCGTGGATGCAGCCGCCTTGACGTCGTCTACGAAGGATGTAGAGGACAGTGTAGCGTTGTGGTCGCAAGCTCGTAGACGTGGTGGGGCATGCGGTATGTCGAAAGTCGCTCCATCCTCGACGGCGTGGTCGTGGTAGTCTCGCGTGACGTCCGCCATGAGCATGTTGAATGTGAAGTCGGCTGTTGGTACGCCTGGGCGTGTACCAAGTCGTGGTGCTGCGTAGCTGCACTGGTCGTCGATATAAAACCAGGTCCCAGTGTGTGCCTCTGTGAGCATGTCGACAATGTGTTGGTTGTCCACGTGTTGGTTGACAATGCCGTTGTCGGTCATGAGGGCCTCGATCGCGGGAAGCATGACGTGGGGGATGTCGATGTGGGCGAGAAGGTCGTCCAGCTGCTCCTTGGTCTGGGTGAAGTTGTACACGAGCTGGTTGACTACCTTGTGGAAGGCTGCTTTCAAGTCTATCATGATGATGACCATGTCGTGCTTCAAGTGGTGGGCGGTGTTGGATAGGAGCCGCATCGTCATGTGGTTGATGTCCGTGCTGTAGTGTTGTCGGCCTCCCGTCTGAGTGGAGAAGAGCATCGTGGGGATGAGGTCCTTCATGCATTGTCTGATGTATCTGTAGTGGTGCTTGATGACGGTGTTGGCTAACGTGATTGACCGCTGGTTGTTCAGGTCCTCCTCGCTGCCCTTGCCCTTCCAGAAGTACGTCATCCTGGACCCCTTGAGAGCTACGCCCTCCCTGCAGAAGAGCGCCGCTTTGGTGATGATCGGATGCATGTGTCGGGCCATCTGCCGTGGGGCGATCTTGGAGAAGTCGTCGGATACACGATCTGGTCCTGGTGCGCGGTGAGGTCTCGCTTTGTGAAGAATGTCGGTGAGCTCATAGATGCTGGCGAAGTTGTTGACGTGACGCGTTCTCCTGGGCTGGGCTGGGTCGGTCCTGTCCTCTTTGGCGTTGTATCTGTCAACCACGTCCTGAGCGGAGAGGATATCGGCTGCTTCGTTGTGTCCGAAGTGTCGTGTGGCTACGTCGGCCTTGCTCGTGGAGCTGTCGAGGACAGTGCCATCTGCTGCGTTCATCATGGGGTATGCTTGCCGCTTACGTCTCTTGCGGCCGCCGAATAGCAGGAGCTTCTTGGTGTACTTCCACTCGGTGTGCGTGTCGCCAGTGCGCTTTGCATCCATTGCCTTTTTTGCTTGCTCTTCCAAGAACGCGTCGTAGTCCCTGTCGGTCATCTTGACGATTACTTTTCTCGTGGCGTCGATCCATTGCCGTACGTGTTGTAAAAACCCATGATAGTCGGGGTTGCAGGGGAAGTTCGCTGCAGCGTAGTTGAGCATGTAAGTCTCGCAGTAAGTAGTATGGATCGCCTCGGACGTCATCTGAAGGGTCGGGTCATTGTGGATGTCGTTGATGAGCCTTTGGATTCTGCGCTTTGTCGTGCTGGCTGTCGCTCCATGTGTTGTTGCCTTACGGAGGAGCTTCATGAACTTCCGTCGGCTGAGGACAAAGTCGAGCGTGGTCTCTGAGATGTACTCCTGGTATTTCTTCTTCCCGCTTCTTTTGAACGCTGAGGTCGCTGCTTCCATGATGGTCAGCATGTACTGGTGGATGTGCTCATCGTAGTCCGTCCCCCATGACGGTAAGACAGTAGCGTCGAGGTGCGTCTTGAAGGTCTCGACGGCCTTCTCGTCATTGAGCTGGTGCTTGTCGATCTTCGGGAAGAGCTGCTTTGGCGCAGTGTGCCGCACGGTCCAGCAGGCTCGAGCTGTAACTGGCAGGTGATCCTCGCGGTGGTGCTGCCCTTTTCGGTGTTTCTTCATGGTCTCAATGTCGGCCAATGTCTTGACGTCGGTGATGTGGCTGATGAGCGTATCGTCCGCGATGATGTAGTCGATGCGATGCTTGTGCCCATATGCGTCTGTCCACGTGTGATGCTCGTCGCCGTTGGAGATCACGGTGTTGGCGATGACGTAGTGCCCTGCGGCTGCTATCTCGTGGAGTTCCTTGCCGTTGCTGTCCTCGGTCTGGGAGAGTCCAGCAGGTCCAACCGATGTCGACTGCACGCTTCCAAGTCGGCCGTTGGCGTCGGCGAGCATGAGGTTGGGTCTGTGCTGTTGTACGATCTTCTGTAGTCGCTGCCAAAAGTCTTGTCGTTCTTGAGGACCTTTCTTGCTGTGAGGAGCGTGAAATACACAAATGGTGGTGTTGATGCAGTCCGTAGTGACTTTGACGATGAGGATCCTTGGCTCACTGATGAGAACGTGGCAGTGTTTGGGCTCGAAGTGCTGTGGGCCGTCCTTGTTGTAGGCGTAGGGCTCCTCCACGTTGATCCATAGCTCACATCCAGCGTTGTAGTGGTCGTGCGGGCTGCTGATGATGAAGTATCCGTTCCCAGTTGTTGTACGTCGTTCATTGCGCGCCTCCTGTATACCGATAATGTGGAGTCGCTTTTCTTGAAATTGTCGTCGAAGCAAGGGTCCCCGCCACTGGTGTGCAAGCCGAGCTGCCTTTGTGAACTTCTTCTGCTGCTGAGCGTCGGACTCTCTGACACTCTCGGCGTTGTAGGTTGCAATGGAGAGCTCGATCTTGGTTTCTTTGGCTGAGACCGTCTTAGGCGCCATGAGGTGTCTAACGCTAGCATTCCGAGTTGGTAGTCCAAAGCGTAAGGTGGCACCTTCGCGTAGTGGGTAAGCTGCTCGATCGGGATGATCAGGCTGGAGGATCGGCTCCCATTGGTAGTACTTTGTGTCCGCAATGATGTCTCTGAAGTTGTGCGGGATGGTGTCGTAGTCGTGGCCTCTCTCGTAACGCTTGCGTGTCCTCTTTGAGATTCCGTCGGCGAGCTCGTTCCACGGCATGCCTTCGTGACTCGGGACGTGATGCAAGGTGATGTCGTTTTCGTTCTTGAGCGTGTCGAAGATGACCTTCATGAATCTCGCAAGATGTTCGTCTGCTGATGCTGTGGCGCGTCCCATGCATATGTTGATGGCCGTCTCGCAGTCGGTGTGGATGCAGATGGGTTGCGGCTCGGCGACGGCGATGGACCACATGAGAGCCTGCACGATGGCCATGATCTCGCCTGTGGTGTTGGTGGTGCTGCGGTCATTCAACTTCATGTTGTGGCTCTTGCTGACGATGCTGCTGAAGGCTCCTCTGAACGTGCGTTGTTCGTGTTCACAACCTTCTTGTATTACCAAGAATGCCCATGAGCAGCAGTCTGGTCTCCGTGGGTTGTGTGAGGCGTCAGTGAAGATGTGCTTTGCGCTGTGGGCATTGTTGCCTTTCGTCGTATTGTTGAGCGCATATGTTGCTGCTGGGTGCAGGTCATCACCTTCGATGTTGGCGTTGAGAAAGGGGGCGGTCGTGGCCCGTATTCGTCTGATCAGTCCTCTGGTGTCCCCTAGGTCGCATGTGCAGTCGCCTGTTGGTTGCAGGCCGTGATATCTTGTGATGTCAAGATTGGCCTCGTGGTAAGATGGTTGCGGTAGTTGGTGCTGCTTGTCGGCGCTGGGATTGGGTGGTCGCTGTACTCGAAACGGTAACAATGCTTTCGCCTTCTTCTGTCGTCTGTGTGCAGCTTGTCCGTTGTGCGTTGTTGCAGAAACTCCTGTTGGGCATCGAAAGGGGTGCATGGCTGTCTTTTGTCGTTGACGCCTTTCCCCTGTGGCCGCGTGGCAGTCTCTGTCGGGTGCTGCTGTGCCATGTCCAGCGCCCTGGGGTGCTGTCAGGACTACTGGTGGATGGCCGGTGGGCTGCTGTGTCGGAAGCGTGGTGGTATGTCTTGCTGAGGGTGGCGGTGGGCTGGGTTGCAGGGCTTGGAATCGGTTGTGGGTCGTGGTGTACGTAGATGTCTGCTGTGCTGTTAGTCGCCGTCGCTGCTGCCGTCGGACTCGTGCCAGAAGCCGCGTGCGAATGGCGTCGTCATCGAGGTGGAAGTTGCCGCTATCCATCTCGCTGCTGTTATCGAGGAAGGTATCCTCGATCCCAGGGAAGTAGTCTGTCGTGATCGCGTTGTGGTACTCGGGCGTCTCGTTGTGGACGTCGGAGCCGTTGAATTTTCGTGCGTGCATAGAGCCAAAATGGCTAGTTGTGGTGGCCGTGACGTCGGGCTTGAGTCGGTCTGGTCTAGGTGGCGTGTCGTATGCCTGATCCCGCTGACCTGGTCGCGCCCTCGGTGTTGACGGACTGAGAGTGGGTACCCTCTGCGGAGATGTTGTGCGACTGCCTGCTGAAAGCACGGAGTCGGTCTGGCTACCTGAGGGGGGTCGCCCCAGTATAGCCCGCTGTGAATCAGGGTGACGTACTTCACCTGAGTAGCTCTCCCACTCGGTGGACTGTCTTCCTGGTGGCGTGTTGGCGCGCAAAGGTGCGTCTGGGGTGGTCTTTTTATGGTTTTTTGTATTTTTATGGCTTGGTAGTGTAGCTGGTTGTTGTGCGTGCCCTGGGCCTTGATGCTGATCCGCTATCCCCAAAGCGGGTGGCAACATTCTGAGGCTGGTAAAGTCGGGCTTCCCTAGTGGAAGTGGTTGTTGGTGAGATGGAGAAGTGCTGCAAGTCACCCGCACCGCAGGGGTCGCAGAGTTGGTTGCCGCAGTGGGAGTCGGGAGGTGAAAATGAGCCGAAGCATGGGTCAGTCGTATGGTCGTTTTGGGCCGACCAGGGGCCTCCTGCACTGGTAGTTGTTGACCTGCCTGACGAGCCAGCGCGCCCTCATCAGAGTCTTTCGTAATTAGTTTTTTGACCGTAGCATGGAGTCCGACAGATCGTCGTCTGTGTCGGCTCGGAGTGCTACTCGGTCGGCGGGGTCGACGAAACCATCTCCCGTGTCGTGAATACGTACTTTCCTCGCTGGTTTCTTGGGTCCATCGCGCTGCCTGAGAGCTGACCGTGTTCTCGACGGGGGAGCTGATTGTGCTCTGTCGGGCGTTCCCATGTGGAAGCGTGGTGGCGGTGCGACGGGGCTTAGGGGTTGAGTTGGGGTGATGCCTTGGATGGGATGGGCTTTGGGCGTGGTGGGCTCGTCGTGCTCGTCTGCGCTGAGGTCGATGAGGATCGTTGTGGTTGGTGTGGGTCGGTCGTGGTCTTCGTGTGCGTGTCGAGCTTGCGGTGGCGCTGAGAGTGCTCGTACCGACGGGAAGATGGTCTGGGGGGTGGGTGGTGTGGCTTGCTCTGCTGGGATGGGGGTGTCAGTCCCTTCGAGGTCGGGGTCATGGGCAAGGTCGGGTATCGGGGTGGTCTGTCCGCTGGGGTCGGGGGTGATGTAACCGTCGTCGGCGATCGGCGTTGGCGCACAGGATTGACTGTGTGGGTGTGGGCGAGGGGTCTGGGCGTCGGCAGCTCGTGGGGTTGGGTCGTCTCTGCGTGTTCTTCGATCGTCGAGTGGGGCAATGCTGGCTGGAGGGTCGGTCGGCGTGGTGGGATGAGTCGCGGATTTGGGCGCGAATCCTAGGTCCTGCAAACTCCAAGCTTCCGAGTCGGTCGTGGCGTGGGTGCCCTCGTCCTTTCCCATGTGCCTGAGCTGCTCGATGTAGACGTCGTCGTGCTGGTGGGGCAAGTCGTGGATACCAGGTAGGATTGAGTGTAGAGCACCTTCAATCTCTTGGTCGATGCGTTCCTGCTCCTGGTCCGCCATGGCTTGCTTTCTGTCTTCTTCTTCGTCTCTTTCTCTGATGCGCGTGTCGAGCTCGCGGAGTATGTCAATGTCCAGCGAGTCGCTGTGCCATTCTGCTTGACGAAGTTCTGCGTGAAGTCGTTCGCGTTCGTGGATACGCTTTTCCTCGGTCGAGGCAATCGTGTTCTGTAGTTGGATCTGCATCTGCTGCTCGGCGGCGTGGAGTTGTAGTCGATTGCCGTGTAGACGCGAGAGCTCCTGGTGGTACTCGTCGTGGGCCCTGTCGACTTGATACTGACGAGCTTTGAGCTCACCGTACTCCTCGAGAATCTTCTCTTTGGCTTGCATGAGTGCCGATGATTCCGCATGAGCCCTGCAGTTGATTTCGTGAAGCTGTCTTTGCTGAGCCAGTCGAAGTGCGTCTTCTTGTTGCTGCCCTCTCATCTCGTGCTGAAGTAGGAGATTGTGGGCGCACTGAGCTTCCTCCTGTTGAAGGCGGTGCTCGGATTCGCGAATTAGATGCTGGAGCCAAAAAGGCTTAGCCTCCTGTAGTTCGTGTTGCTGTGCTGCTTCCCGCCGTGCAGGGTGACCCGGTGCGGCGTCGTGAAGTAGTTGGTGCTGTTCGTTCTCGGTCTTAATGCGATGTGCCTGTTCAGCTTCATCTTCCTGACGTCGTTGTTCGGACTGATGTTCTAGGTGGCGGTTGCGCACGTTGATCTCGTCTATCTCCTCCTGGAAGCGGCGCTGGAGTCGTTGCTCGTGGTGCTGTAGTTCGAGATGAATCTCGTTGAAGGCCTTCCGAGACGTGTGTGCTTCCATGCGCGCAAGCTCCTCCTGAAACTGTTCGCGGTGCTCGGATTGTCGGAGATCAGCTTGTTGGTGGAGGTGAGCTAGGTGGTGCTGATGTAGTCCCGTGTGTTGTCGCTGCTGGTCCACCTTTTTGGAGAGGTCCGTGATCATCGCGAGCAGCTCTTTGTGACCTTTTTGGTGTGGGTCGTCATGCTGTCGGAGTGGTGCTGCTGCTGGTGCTGCGGACTGCTGGGGTCGATGATCTTCGCGCTGTCGCGGGTGGGGTGTCTGTGTCCGAGTCCTGCGCCTGTTGTGGTGGTCCTTCTCGCTCTCGTCGTTGTCGCTGTAGTAGTCGTCGTACTCGAGGTCGGATGTGGCGTCGTCCCTCTTCAGCTTCGACTCCTGGAGTAGAGCCCGTAGTATCTTCAAGCTGCCCTCCGTGTTGTCGAACTCAGTCTGCATCTTCCTGATGTCGTCCTTGAGCGCGTTCTTTCGCCTGACTGTGGTGTCGATGCATCGGCGGTAGTAGTGCACCCGCTCGTCGGGAGACAACGTGAGGAGGAGCATTGCCTTGTTGACAGACAGCTCGTCGACGATCTTGGAATCGTCGACGCCGACGGAGCGCGCGCCCTGAGCTTGGTCTGCCAACCGAGCGATGCGTCCGCGCTTGGTTGTCACCCAAAGGCGGCGCATGTCCTCCTCCAGCGGGGGCGTGGAGAAGCTCTCGTGGGACTGCATGCGCACGTCGTCGGCAGGGAGGACCTGGTCGAGGATCTCGCGCTGCTTCTTGGAGAACTGGAAGCCGTCGAAGAAGTTGTGCGCGCTGTAGTGCTTCCTGCTCTGCGTCCGTGTCGTTGTGCGCGGTGTGGAGCGAGTTCGTGATCCTTTCTTGTGGGTGCCCTCGCCGTCGCGGTCCTTCTGCCAGTTCTGCCTTCTGTCCTCGTGGCCGTCGCGGTCCTGCTGCCAGCTCTGGTCGTCCTTCTGGTGGTTGTAGTTATTCTGGTAGTTGTTGGCCGTCGACCTGCCACGCGACTGCCTTCTCCAAGGCCAGGGCTGCGCTCCGACTGGCGGTCCCGATGTCCGCTGCTGCGCCATCTCGTTCTGCTGGTGGCGCTGGAACTGCTGGTTGCACTGGTGCTGCTGTGCGGAGTGGTGCTGGTCCAACACCTGCGCCGCCGAACAGAGCCTCAGCAGCACCCTGGCCTCTGCGCGCTGCTGCCTGGCGCGGCGGTGCCAGGCAGGCTCGCCAGCGGTGCGCGGCGTGGCGGCCGCCTCCAGCGCGGCCTGGCGGGGGGCCAGGCGTCCGCGCTCGCCGCCTCCTCGCAGGTGGCGGGCCGAGGGGGCGGCAGCTCGGCGGCGCCCGCGGGCGTGCGGCTGCAGCGGCTGCCGATTGCAACCGCCGCGGCGCGCGGCCACGAGGGGCAAGGGGCGGGCCGACGACGACGACGGCTGGCCCCGCTCTCCTTGAGCCAAAATGGCTTGAGCCAAAATGGCTACGGAGACTACTCCTACTCCTCCTCCTCCTCCTCCTTCTCCTCCTCCTCCTCCTCCTACTACTACTACTACTACTACTACTACTACTACTAGTAATAGCAATAACACTAATACTGATACTGATACTGATACTAATAATACTACTAGCAATACTAATAGTAATAGTAATACGAACACGATACTAATATTAGTAATAATAAGAATATTCATAATAACAGATTGCAGCCGCCGCAGGACCTGAAAATAAAGCCGATAAAACGATATGATTATATCGGTTTATCTGTCGATAATTTGATAAACCGATCAACCGATAAACCGACTCATAGCAAGCGTGTCCAAATCTCAGCGCAGTGTGGCTTCATCTGTTTATCGGTTTTTCGGTATCTTCCTCCGTTTACCAGTGTATCGGCCTGTCGGTTTACCAGTTTATCGGTTTATCGGTTGATCGGTTGATTGGTTTATCGGTTTATCGGCTCGGAGTTGTCGTAGTTGTCCGAGTGGTAATCCGTCGAAATCTTTCTGAGGAATCCTGGAGAATCTTTTGGACCGCTCCGAGTGGTAATCCTTCTGAATCTTTCTGATGACGTCTTTGTCCTGCAGAACTCTCGGAGACCCCAAGGAATCCTTACAGTAACTCCTACTACAACATCCACAACCATAACAGCTAGTACTACTACTCCTATTTGTTACTACCGTTTCCGCTGCTGTCACCGGGGCTACAATCAAGTATGTTTCCCATGTGTTACTATCGTTACTGCTGTTGTTACGGGTGCTGAGACAACATCACTTGTTATTATTATTTGCACATCCACGCATACTATTGTTGATGCTACTACTTTATTCCCATGGGTTACTATCGTTACCACTACTGCTACTGGTACCAATGCAACTACAACTACGAGTTTGTTCGCAACTTTAACAAGACTTATTATTGAGGCTACCGCAACTATGTGCATGTTTTAAATGATCATTGCGGCTATGGCTACTTCTGATGGTACAAATGCTAAAACCACTACTACGGCACCATACCATTTTATTGTGGCGACCGCTGCGATGAACATGTGTTATTATTGTGGTTGCTATTGTTAGTCGTACGAGCACAGCCATTAGAACTATTACTGCTCCTACTGCGACTGCTGATGCTACTGCTGCTACTACTACTACTACTACTACTACTGCTACTACTGCTGCTACGACGACTACTACGGCGCTGCTGTCGTTGATATTACTACCACAACTATTTCTATCACTCCCTGTTACTATGGATCTTTGTAAAGCTACAACCAGCATGCGGATGTTGATGATGATAATGATGCTGCTGCTGATGCTGATGAGGAGGATGATGATGATGATGAACATGATGGTGAGTAGGAGGAGGAGGAGGGGAGGATGAAGACGAGCAAGACGAGGAGGAGGAGGCGGAGGGAAGAGGAAGAGGGGGAGGATAAGGAAGAGGAGGAGGAGGGAAGAGGACAACGAGGAGCGGGAGGAGGAGGCCTTCGGCGGCTGTCCGAGACTCGGTCACCCCAGGGGCGCGAAGATAATCTTGCTTCGCGTGTCGCGGCCTGGGCTAGAGAGCTGGCCTCCTCCAAGGTGGCCTCGCGATGGCCTCGCGAGGGCGCGAAGAACATCCACAACCATAACACCTACTACTACTACTGCTGCTACTACTACTACTACTACCACTACTACTACTACTACTACTACTACTACTACTACTACTACTACTACTACTACTACTACTACTACTACTACTACTACTACTACTACTACTACTACTACTACTACTACTACTACTACTACTACTACTACTACTACTACTACTACTACTACTACTACTACTACTACTACTACTACTACTACTACTACTACTACTACTACTACTACTACTACTACTACTACTACTACTACTACTACTACTACTACTAACTACTACTACTACTACTACTACTACTACTACTACTACTACTACTACTACTACTACTACTACTACTACTACTACTACTACTACTACTACTACCACTACTACTACTACTACTACTACTACTACTACTACTACTACTATTTGTTACTACCGTTTTCGCTGCTGCCACCGGTGCTACTGCAAGTTCAATTAATAACACTTATACTAAGATTATTTCTATGTGTTACTATCGTTACTGCTGTTGTTACGGGTGCTGATGCAACAGCTGCTACTATCATTTTTGCTACATCCACAATTATTACGGTTGATGCTTGACGAACCAACAACACACACCCATACCCATAGGGGGATCGAAGAGGGCTATGGGTGCGTGTTGTCGGATGGGGGTCCCCGCTCGAACGGGAGCGTTCCCCAGGGTCCGACAACCCGCACCCATACCCACAGCCAGTCCTCCTCCCAACGACCCCCCTATGGGTATGGGTGTGTGTTGTTCGTTCGTCAATGCTACTATCTTTATTCCCATGGATTACTATCGTTACCACTACTTCTACAGGTACCAATGCAACTACAACTACTATTGCGATCACAACTTCAACAAGACTTATTATTGATGCTACCGCAATGATGCGCATGTTTTACCTGATCGTTGCGGCTATGGCTATTTCTAAAAGTACAAATGTTTAAACTACGACTACGGCACCAGCACATATTATTGTGGCTACCGCTGCGATGCACAT
Organism: Prorocentrum cordatum; assembly: GCA_963575745.1. NCBI lineage: Eukaryota > Dinophyceae > Prorocentrales > Prorocentraceae > Prorocentrum > Prorocentrum cordatum. The sequence goes on from CAUYUJ010007019.1 coordinate 12,672, forward strand.
GTGTTATTCTCGTGGTTGCTACTGTTATTCGTACGAGCACAGCTATTAGACTGCTGCTCCTACTGTTACTGCTACTACTGCTGCTACTACTACTACGACGACGACTCCTACGGTGCTCCTGTCGTTGATATTAGAAAGAGCGTGTTCTACCGCTGCTGGCAGAAAACCGGGGGGGGTCACTACCGGTTCGAACCCCTCCCCCCCCCCCCCCCCCCTCCGGAAAAACCGGGGGGGGTCACTACCGGTTCGAACCCCTCCCCCCCCCCCCCCCAGCTCATCATGAAAAGGGGGGGGGGGTCACTACCGGTTCGAACCCCCCCCCCCCTCGAAAACCGAGTGGGGGTGCGGACAGTGGTGGGGACGGTGTTGGTGGGGACAGTGGTGAGGGGACAGCGGGACAGTGGTGGGGACAGCGGGGGGACAGTGGGACAGTGGTGGGGACGGTAGTGGTGGGGACAGTGGTGGGGACAATGGTGGGAACAGGGGGGACAGTGGACAGTGGTGGGAACGGTGGTGGTGGGGACAGTGGTGTGGGGACAGTGGGAATGAGGTGGAAACACTGGGACAGTGGAGGGTACAATGGTGGTGGGGACACTGGTAAAGGCGTCGGCGAGGACGGCGGTGGGACAATGGGACAGAGGTACAGTGGGGACAGTGGTGGGGACAGTGGGGACAGTGGTGGGAACAGTGGGACAGCTCAGTGGGACAGCGGAGGAGTCAGTGGGACAGTGGGGACAGTGGGGATAGGCAGTGGTTGGGTCCGTGGAGACAGTGGGGAGAGTGGAACCGTGGTGGGAACAGTTGTGGGAACAGTGGGGACAGTGCGACAGTGGTGGGGGCACTGGTGGGGACAATAGGGACGGTGGTGGAACCAGTGGGGACAGTGGTGGTGAGGACAGTGGTGCTGGGAACAACAGTGGGGGATGTGATGCGAGCGGTGGTAGGGACCGGGAGTCGTTTGCTGGCGGTGCGTGGGGGGGGGGTCGAACCGGTAGTGACCCCCCTCCGGTTTTCGAGGGGGGGGGGGGTTCCAACCGGTAGTGACCCCCCCCGGTTTTCCGATCCGGAGGGGGGGGGGGGTGGGGGGGGGGAGGGGGACCCCCCCCCGGTTTTCGAGGGGGAGGGGGGGGGGGGGGGTAGGGGAGGGGGGGGGTTTTGCCAGGGGGGAAGGGGGGGGGGGGGGAGGGTTCCAGCAGGAGGGGGGGGATTTTCGGAGGGGGGGGGGGGGAGACCCCCAGGTTCCGGAGGAAAAGGTTGGCAATTTTCCACAGTAAAGCGGCGGTGGATCACGCTCTCTCTGATATTACTACCATAACTATTTCTATCACTCCCTGCTACTATGGATATCTGTAAAGCTACAACGAGCATGCGGATGCTGATGCTGATAATGATGCTGCTGCTGCTGCTGCTGATGATGATGATGATGATGATGATGATGATGATGATGATGATGATGATGATGATGATGAATGATGAACATGAACATGATTATGACTGATGATGGAAAAGGATGATGAAAATGATGCTGAAGGGGAGGAGGAGGGGAGGAGGAAGACGAGCAGGAGGAGGGGGGGAGGCGGAGGGAAAAGGAAGAGGGGGAGGATAAGGAAGGGGAGGAGGAGGGAAGAGGACAACGAGGAGCGGGAGGAGGAGGCCTTCGGCGGCTGTCTGAGACTCGGTCACCCCAGGGGCGCGAAGATAATCTAGCTTCGCCCGTCGCGGCCTAGGCTAGAGAGATGGCCTCCTCCAAGGTGGCCTCGCGATGGCCTCGCGAGGGGGCGAAGATATCCGTGCGTCGCGCTGCCGCCGCTGTCGCCGCCGCCGTCGCCGCCGTCGCTGCGCCCGCGCGCGCGCCCGCGCCCGCGCGTGGTTGGGAGGATGATGGCGAGGATGGCGAGGAGGAAAGGGGGGAGGAGGAGCAGGAGGAGGATGAGGAGCGTGCGGAGAAGAGTAGGAGTAGGATGAGGAGGAGGAGGACGAGGAGGAGGAGGAGGAGGAGGAGGAGGAGGAGGAGAAGAAGGAAGAGGAGGAGGAGGAGGCGGAGGAAGAAGAGGAGGAGGAGGAGGCCCGTTTCGCGCGAGACATCTTCGGAAGTCTGGGTTCCAACGCGCCACGACATGTGATTTTCTAAAGGAACTCGCCATGGACATCTTCACAACTCCGGTGCATTCCACTTGAAACATCTTCAGCGTTCTGGGATCCGATATGCTTTGAGGCGAGGTGATCTGGCCACCATCGCCTGAGCCATGCTCACACTTCTGGATTCCAAGATGCCCTGCCCCATAGTAGTCCAGCCACTTTCGCCACAGACATCCTCGTAATTCTAGATTCCGAAACGCCCTCAGCTGAGGTGGACATACCACTTTTGCTTGAGATTTCCTCGCAAATCTGACCTCGGAGGTGCCCTGCCCCATGGTGGTTTGGCCACTTTCGCCTGTAACATCCCCGCAACTGTGGCTGCCGAGACGCCCAGGGTTGAGGTGTTCAGGCCACTTTCGCGTCAGACATCTTCGCATGTCTGACCGCGGAGTTGCCCTGCCCCCAGCCCCATGGTGATCAGGCTACTTTCGCCTGCTGCATCCTCGCAGCTGTGGGTTCTGGGATGCCCTGAGCAAAGATATTCGCGCCATTTTCGCTTGAGTCATCCTCGCAACGCTAACCTCAGACACTCCCTGCCCCAAATTGTGCTGGCCAGTTCCGCCTAGACAAACTCGCAGCGTTGACCTGTGATGTGCCCTGCCTTGAAGTAGTCTGACCCCGGATCTGCCGCGAGATACGGTGTTCAGGCCACTTTCGCCTGATACGCCCTCGCACCTCTAACTTCGATGATGCCCTACCCCATGGCGGTCCGGCCACTTTCGCCTGCGACATCCTCGCAACAGTGGATTCCGAGACGCCTAAAGCTGACCTGTTCAAGCCACTTTCGTATGAGATATCCTCGTAACCCTCGGTTCTGAGATACCCTGAGCTGAATGCTCAGGCCACTTTCGCCTTAAACATCCTAAGAGATCTGACATCGGATATGCCCTGCCTCAAGTTGGTTCGGCCACTGTCGTCTAAGACCCTCGCAGGGCCTACACTACCACGCAGATCATCGTATGCAACGGGAGAAGCTCGGACCCCTGCGGAGCTCCGTCCGCACTAGAGCCAATCACAAAACTCACGCTGATCAGGGAGAGCCGCCCCAGAGCCGTCACCGTCGTCATCGCGGCGGGAGCCTGACAGCCGGCCGATAAGCTGATAAACCGATAAACCGGTAAACCGATATGCGGCGCAAGGGTCGACTCCTCAGGGTTGCCCCCAGCGGTTTCAGACCAGCCAGTCACCCGATGAGCCGATAAACCGATAAACCGATAAACCGATCAACCGACGAAGAGAAATAGAGCGCGCCGGCCATCGTCTCTATGTTCGCAGATGAAGGTTATCGGTTGATCGATTTATCGGTTTATCAACCGATAAATCGATATAATCATATCGGTTTATCGGTCGATTTGCCGCTAAACCGATCCATCGATAATTTTGTACCAGTTTATCGGTTTATGGGTCGGATGGATTTCCGGAGGCCGTTGCCGCTGCACTCAAACAATATTCATAATAGTATAAATAATGATTACAACTCGACTACTAATAGTTATCATCATCGCACAAATGGTGATAGTAAGAATAATAATGCGAATGAAACTAATAATACGAATAATAGGAATAACAATAAGAAGAGAAAGCCGTGCACTTCAGATGTGCATTTGCACGACGGTGGAGCAAGCCGCTATAGCACAGATCCTTCGCGTACTAGATGGGGACCGGCCTTTCGGCTTTGGGGGGTCGTGATAGTATCTGCTCGATTCCTCGGATGTTCCCTGTTCGGGGCCGCTTCTGTGAGGATCGACGGCGAGGCACCGGAGAAGATTCCAGGAACCACAAGCGACACAAACGCAACGTCTCGGAGGTCCGCGCGGTTCTCGTGCATCGGATTGCTTACGTGTGCTGCGGATCGGCGGCGAGGCGCAGGGGAAGAAGCGACTTCTGGAATCGGGAGCGGCCATCAGGAGGAGGAGGAGGAGGAGGAGGAGGAGGAGGAGGAGGAGGGAGATGCCTCTGGCGGCACTCTTGCTGTCTCCTGAGGGCCTCGAAGAAGACAGATCAAATCTGCACAGCCATCGACTTTCGGAGCTCCGCGTGGATCTCTCCTGGATCTGCGCGGGACCCCCTGTGGCGGCACCGACGGCGGGGCGCCGAAGATGCTTGGCCTGCTCGCGAGGGTCAGCCTTTTGGGGGATCGGGGAAAGGTAAGCTCAATTCCCTGGGTGTCCCGTGCTCGGGGCCGCTTTTGTCTCAAGACAATGGTTCTCCCTGGTTTTTCCCAGAGATTTCTTTGGATCTGCTTCGCCAGGACCAGTGGCCGTCTCCGTTTTCGGTTCTCTCAGTTTGCCCTTCGCTGACTCTGACCCGCAGGAGTCTGACTCCCGCTGAGCAGGCGAACGAGAAGAATATCAGCCAGCGTTGACTCCAAATAGATAGGAGGACAGGAGGAGGACGAGAGGAGGATGGGAGGAGGACGAAATAAGGACGGGAGCAGGACGGGAGGAGAACGGGAGGAGCAACATCAAGCAAACGCAAGCAAGCAAGCGGACGCAAGTAAGCGCAAGCGAGCAATAAAAAGCAAGCAAGAGCCAGCGATCAAGTGCAAACAAGCAAGGGCAAGCAAGGGCAAGCAAGGGCAAGCAAGAGCAAGCAAGCGAGAGCAAGCACGCAAGAGCAAGCAAGCAAGCGCAATTGGAAGAGGGGGGGGCATTGGAAAAAGGAGGGTGTCATTGGAAAAGGGGGGGTGCAGGTGCTGAAGACCAATTGCGTATGAGGAGCTAGGACTCCTATAGCGCAAACTTATTTGGATAATAAGCACAGTCTCTTACATCGAGGGCGGCCAGGCGAGGGATGATAACCAGGGGGGATGGATCTCTCAGGGCCAACGTTGGCGGGGGGATAGGCTCAGGCAGACGACGGACAGAAGCCGTACGCCCACAGTCGCGTCGGCAGGAGCAACATGATCCATGAACTCACATATGGGGAAGAGGAGGACGCACGAAGGAGAGGGAGGGACGCACGACGAGCGGGGACGCGTGGCGAGGCGGAGCGAGCAAGAGGGGAACGAACGACAGGGAGGGGGGGAAGGGGGACAGGCCCAGGGGGGACGCAAGTGCTCAGTCATCGCCGATGAGGGGCCTGACAGCCCGCCCTGCACAGGAGCGTGCGGTTTCGCCGGTCGGCGACGTTTTCGCCGATCCCGGGCCAACGTTCCCCCCCCCCGGGCCAGGTCCCCCCTGACGTCCCCCCTCGATATCGCGGCGGGGGTCGCGCAGTCTTCCTGGATTTCGTGGCCCCCTTCTCTTCTTTCCCTGCGCCCCTTGGCCCCCCTGCGCCCTCGTCCGCGCATAATTATGCGTCGGGTGGGCCCCATCCCTTCTCTCACTGCGCCCCTTGGCCCCCCCCCCCTCGTCGGCGCATAACTATGCGTCGGGCCATGATCTGCGGCACCCCCTTTTGGGCGCTCCCCTCTGGGACATCCCCTCTGGGGCACCCCCTTTTGGTCAACCCCCTCTGGGACGCCCCCTTTTGGGCGCCCCCCTTTGGGGCACCCCCTTTTGGGCGCCCCCCTCTGGGGATGAAACTCGGACTTTGTCTGCGCGGATCTCGTGAATCTGCGCTGGACCCCACGGCGGCGCCTCCTCGCGCCATGGAGAGGGGTCCAGCGCCGATGCAAGCAATCCGCGCGGACCTTTCAAAGCCCACATGTACGCAGTTGTTTTTGTCTGTCTGACTGTCTTCGTCTTCGTCTTCGTCTTCCTCTTCTTATGCTTCTTATGGTTCTTCTTCTTATTATTACTACTATTACCATTATTAGTATTAGTATCATTATTGTCCTCATTATTATTATTGTTATTAGTGTTATTATCGTTATTATTATCATTCGTATTCTTTTTGTCCAGAACTCTTCTTCTTCTTCTGCTCAGTGTTCTCCTCATGCACTCATTTTCCTCCTCATCTTCCTCTCTTTTTCATAGAAAAGCCATTATCCCGGCAACGCAACCTAACAGCGATGTGTATAAGCATATCTGGAAGCATTCCCCTTAAGATTCAGGTGATAATCCAGTTGTAGAATTCTGCAGTTCTCGCAGTCGCAGTCGCATTCGCAATGACAGTCGCAGTGGCAACGGCCTTAGGATCCAATGGAATCCTAAGGGATTCCTAAGGCATCCTTGGGCATCCTTAGGAATCCATAGGAATCCTAAGGATTTCTAAGGATTCCTGAGGATGCTTAACTATGCCTACGGATTCCTAAGGATGCCTACGGATTCCTAAGGATTCCGAGGGATTCCTAAGGATTCCTGTGGATTCCTACGGATGCCTCAGCTTGCCTCAGTTTCAGCCTCAGCCTCAGCCTGCCTCGGCTTGCCTCAGCCTCAGCCTCAGCCTGCCTCGGCCTCCGCCTCAGCCTGCCTCAGCCTCAGCCTCAGCCTGCCTCGGCCTCAGCCTGCGTCAGCCTCAGCCTCAGCCTGTCTCAGCCTCAGCCTCAGCCTCAGCCTCAGCCTCAGCCTCAGCCTCAGCCTCAGCCTCAGCCTCAGCCTCAGCCTCAGCCTCAGCCTCAGCCTCAGCCTGCCTCGGCTTGCCTCAGCCTCAGCCTCAGCCTGCCTCGCCTCAGCCTGCCTCGGCCTCAGCCTGCCTCAGCCTCCCCTCCTCCCCCCCCCCTTCCCCCCCCCATTCAGCCTCACCTTGTCTCAGCTTCGGCCTGCCTCGGCCTCATCCTCAGCCTCAGCCTCAGTCTCAGCCTCAGCCTGTCTCGGCCTGAGCCTGCCTCGGCCTCAGCCTCAGCCTGCCTCAGCCTCAGCCTGCCTCAGCCTCAGCCTCAGCCTGTCTCAGCCTCAGCCTGCCTCAGCATCAGCCTCAGCCTCAGCCTCAGCCTGCCTCGGCTTGCCTCGGCCTCAGCCTCTCAGCCTCAGCCTGCCTCGGCCTCAGCCTCAGCCTGCCTCAGCCTCAACCTCGGCCTGCCTCAGCCTCAGCCTGCATCAGCCTCAGCCTCAGCCTGCCTCAGCCGCAGCTTGCCTCAACCTCAGCCTCAGCCACAGCCTCAGCTTCAGCCTGCCTCAGCTTCAGCCTCAGCCTCAGCCTGCCTCGGCTTGCCTCAGCCTCAGCCTCAGCCTGCCTCGGCCTCAGCATCAGCCTCAGCCTGCCTCAGCCTCAGCGTCAGCCTCTCAGCCTCAGCCTGCATCAGCCTCAGCCTCAGCCTCAGCCTGCCTCAGCCTCAGCCCCAGCCTGCCTCAGCCTCAGCCTGCCTCAGACTCAGCCTCAGCCTGCCTCAGCCGCAGCTTGCCTCAGCCTCAGCCTCAGCCTCAGCCGCGGCCTCAGCCTCAGCCTCAGCCTCAGCCTGCCTCGGCATCAGCCTGCCTCAGCCTCAGCCCCAGCCTGCCTCAGCCTCAGCCTGCCTCAGCCTCAGCCTCAGCCTGCCTCGGCCTCAGCCTGCATCAGTCTCAGCCTCAACCTGCCTCAGCATCAGCCTGCCTCAGCCTCAGCCTCAGCCTGCCTCGGCGTGCCTCAGCCTCAGCCTCAGGCTGCCTCGGCCTCTGCCTGCCTCGGCTTCAGCCTGCCTCAGCTCGGGCATTCAAGATATGGCACAGGACTGGTGTTCTGGGAACGCGAAGATCACGAAGTGGCCCACAGTTGGCTCTGGGCAATCAAAATATGGTACAGGAATGGCGTTCTGGGAACACGAAGAACACGAAGTGGCTTGCAGTTGGTTCCGGGCATTCAAAATGTGGCCTGGGAATGGTGTTGTGGGAACACCAAGAACACGAAGTGGCTTACAGTTGGCTCTGGGCATTCAAAATGTGGCCTGGGAATGGTGTTCTTGGAAGACGAAGAACACGAAGTGGCTTGCAGTTGGCTCCGGGCATTCAAAATGTGGCCTGGGAAAGGTGTTCTGGGAACACGAAGAACACGAAGTGGCCTACAATTGGCTCTGGGCATTCAAAATGTGGCCTGGGAATGGTGCTCTGGGGAGGAATCCATAGGAAACTATAGGAATCTATAGGAATCCTGGGGAGTCCCCCGAGTCCCCAGATTCCTCCGGATTCTCCCGGCATCCGCCCAGACCCCCCTGGGGAGTCAAGATGCTCTCTTTTGAGCCCACTAGAAGCCTATTAGTCTTCGCTGTTAGGTAAATATTGTTTTAACCATTACCAGAAGTATGTTTCTTCTTCTGCTTCTTCTTCTAAATTCTTCGCAATACATTATTCGTCTGTTATGTTCTTCTTCTTCTTCTCCTTCTTCTTTTTCTCCTCATTTCTCCATCTTCCCCCTCCTTCTCGTCTTCTTTTTCTTATTCTTGTTGTTATTATCATTCCCATTATTTCTACGGTTACTAGAATTTGGCTTCTTCTTCTTCTGCTTCTGCTTCGTCTAGTTTCCCACACTATTCACACTATAGATTGTTCGTCTGTCATTTTCCTCTTCGTCTCCTTCTTTGTTTTCTCCTCTAATATTCACCTTCCTCCTCCTCCTCTTCTTTTCCGTCGTCTTCTTCTTCTTCATCTTCTTCTAGAGGCAGCCGAGGCGGCCGACGGGGCCGCCTTCCTGCGGAAGGTCTGCGAGCGCGAGAACAGCGAGGTGAGGCTGGCGGTGTACAACATCCGCTCGCACGCCTTCCGCGAGGTGGGCGTCACGCCCAGGCCTCGGGGCTTGCCGAGGGCGCCCCTGGCCCGAGGTGCCCCCGGCTCTCCGCTCCCTTCCGTAGCCCCCGGGGCCCTCTGGAGCTGCCGCGGCGTCGCGGCTCGTCTTGCCCTCCGCGGTGAGTCCATCCGCGGCGTCGCGTGCTCTCCCGCATCTGCGCCCGGGTTGGGGGCGTTCCCGGGGGGTGCCCGGAGCGTCCCGAGAACGGCCGCATGGAGGGCCGAGCTCTGGCCCTCGCGGCCGGCCCTGCGTGTCCTTGGCCGGAGGTGTCCCCAGCAGGGTCGGAGGAGGGGAAGGGTGCCCAGACATGATCGCGTCGCAGAAGATCAGGACGGGAGCTTTTCGCAGTTTTCGGCCCCTGGGGACCCTCGCCGGGCCCCGGGGACGTTGAGAAGCGACTCAGGACGACAAAGCGGCCCCGGGGAAAGGGTCGGGACTTCCGGGGACGCCGTCCTGAAAACATCCAGACGTCGCATGTCTGGGTACCCATACCTCTCCCCTTCGCCCGTTCTCCCCTGTTTGGGCCTCCTGGGAAGCCCTCGTCGCCACCGCTGGACTCGCCTCGACATCCTGGTCAGAACGCACCCCGGGAGAGGTCTGGGGAGTAGCGGTATCGGCCCAGACACGCGACGTCTTGATGTTTTCAGGACGGCGTCCCCGGATGTCCCGACCCCTTCCCCGGGGCCGCTTTGTCGTCCTGAGTCGCTTCTCAACGTCCCCGGGGCCGGGCGAGGGCCCCGAGCCGAGAATAGAGAAAAGCCTTCGTCCGGATTCTTTTTGCAACGCGATCGTGTGTGGGTGTTGGTGTCCCCAGCTGGTCGCTCCCGTCTCTGGAGCCCCTGGGGGGCCCTCTTCCGGGCCCCGCGAGGGGTGCTCTGCAAGGCTGCGGGGCCTCCTCGGAGATCCTGGGGGCTCCGTGGGCGCGGGGGGCGCCGTCGTCGTCGTCGTCGTCGTCGTCGTCGCCGTCGCCGTCGTCGTCGCCGTCGTCGTCGTCGTCGTCGTCGTCGTCGTCGTCGTCGTCGTCGTCGTCGTCGTCGCCGACGCCCAGGAAGTGGGCGGGCGAGGGCCTCCTCGGCGCTGTGCTGCGCTACGACGCGCTGGACGAGTTCGTGGACGCGTACGCCATCAGCGTGCAGTCGGTCGCGTCGAACTCGCCAGCCGAGACCGCGGGGCTGATCCCTCTCAAGGACTTTGCCACAGGGGAAAGGGTCATGAGGGAAACGGGCCCTGAGGTTTTTCGCCGTTTTCGGGCTCTCTGGGCCCTCCTCGGGCCCCGGGACTGTCAGAAAACGACTCAGGATGACGAGCTCGTCCTGGGGGACGGCCCCGGGGTCCAGGACCCGTTTCCTTCAGGACCTGTTGCCCTCGTGCTAAGGACTTCCCGCTGGGCACCGCGGAGGTGATGTTCCGGAACATCGACGACGTCTCCGAGATCGTGTCCGGCTGCAAGTGGAAGAACACGACGCTGTACGTGTACAACAGCGACAGCGAGAGCGTCAGGGAAGTGACCATCATGCCCTTCACAGGCTGGGGAGGCGACGACTGCCTCGGTGCAGACATGCGGCCTGTCGCGCTGCACAAGATCCCAGCGCCGAGGCAGTCCCAAGCGATGGCCAGGCCCGGCTGACGGGAGGTCCCGCCTTCTGTCCGTGCTCGCGTGACTGCAGTCCGCTCGAGCCAGGAGCGGAGAGGCCGAATGGCTGCTCGAGCGAGGTCCAGGGCTTGGCGAGAGAAGCGTATCCACCAGGCGTGACGCCATCCGCCTGCTTGGAGAAATAGGACTTGCTGGAGTTCGCGCGGGTTAGTGAAGAGCAGGCGTGGCTGCGAGCGGGGGGGCACGTTACACAAGACATGAGGCAATCATGTAGCAAGGCACGGAAGCATGCATCCGATGATGGGGGGGCAATCGCGCACGTGAGCCAGCATACGCATGCAAGCACGAAGTCACGCTCACGTGAGAATATGTGTTCCAGATCGGTCGCATCGAACCAGTTCTCCAATACGGAGCAGGAGCTCTCATAGGCAAGTGCATCTGAGCAACAGCGCTGAGGTGGAGTCAAACCGATTGTTTGATCACCACGCTGTCTTTTGTTCCCGCCTCGCCAGATCGGGAAAGTTCGAGCACTTCAGGCGGGATCGGGCTGCGCTGCGCAAAGGTTGGACATCGTTTGTGGAAGAAGAATACTTATAAGAGTCAGAATAGTAACGGTACTACTAATACTGGGAGCATACACTTATATATGTATGTATAGTGTTACGAGTTATACCAACAAGACGACGAATAACAACACTAATGCGAATATTTCTACGAATCGCAATATTCAGAAGGAAATATCGCTAACACGAATAATAAGAACAAGCGAAAGACAACGCGCCTGCATATACATAAGCTTTCGGAGGTGCGCGCGGAATTCTGGGATCGGCGCCGGACCATCTTAGCGGCGTCTCTGGCGCCGCCCTTGGTACGCTGCGCGCGCCAGGGAGGGGGTCCCAGCGCCTTGTCTCCCCCCTGCGCTGCCACTGGGGGGAGGCAATGGGGCGGGGGCTGCGCTGCGGACGGGGAATGGCAGAAGAGGTGAGGAGGAGGAGGAGGAGGAGGAGGGTTGAGGAGGAGGAGGAGGAGGAGGAGGAGGAGGAGGGAGGAGGAGGGAGGAGGAGGAGGAGGAGGAGGGTTGAGGAGGAGGAGGAGGAGGAGGAGGAGAGGAGGAGAGAGGAGGAGGAGGGAGGAGGAGGAGGAGGAGAGGAGGAGGAGAGGAGGAGGAGGGAGAGGAGGAGGAGGAGGAGGAGGAGGAGGAGGAGGAGGAGGGGCGGAGGAGGAGAGAGGCGGTGCCGGAGGCGCCGGGGGCCCAGCGCCGATCCGAGAAGTCCGCACGGATCTCTGGCAGTCTACACGTTTGTGCCGCTTGTCGCGCCTCGCTGCCGCCGTAGCTCGCCGCGCGCCTCGCTGCCGCCGTGGCTCGATCAGGGGTGGATTTGTCTCCCTTCCTCCACCGCGGGCCCCGCCGGGGTTCCGTGGCGCGAGCGGCTTGCCGCCCGCGCCCCGGGCGCAGCTGCTGGCCAGGCTCCGCTCCAGGGCTCAGCCCTGGGCTGCCGTGCGGGTCGCCATGCCGGATGAGAAGGCGGCTGGCACGATGCCAACTGTGATGGGCCGAGCTTCCATCACCACTACTATAGGTAGGACGGGGGAGAAGAGAGGATGGGTGGGCCCTGCTCCTGATTCTCCTCCTCCTCCTCCTCCTCCTGCTCCCTCTCCTACCTGTGGTAGTGGTGGTGGAACATCGGCCCATCCAACTGAGCGACGGAAGACAACGGGGCCGTCTTCACCGACATTGGCGCGTAAGCTGCCCGCGGGAGGTCGCGCAGAAGCGCCCTCGTTTCCAGAGGGGCCTGCCGCGCTGGCGGCCCTCGTAATTAAGCCACCGCGTCTGTGTCATCTCATGTACTGGTTTCTTTCTGCCGTCCAAGTCGAATCGAAGGAGAGACAACTGCATAAACATGATCTCTCGGAGCTCTGCGCGGGTTTCTTGGATCGGTATTGGGCCCCTGGCGCGCTCCGCGCGCCAGGGAGGGGGGTCCAGCGCCGATCCAAGAAATCTGCGCGGAGCTCCGACAAATCCCACCAGCCCTCTGGGCGTAGGTCGTCTAACGATGTCTGTCTTTCCTCTTCCGAAGCCCTTCTTCCCTCCGGGGAGTGGTACCCTCCCCCTCCCCTCCCAGGGGTCTGGACGGGGGGGTCGCGAGTCCTCAGAGGGCCTTTTTTCGCTCAAGATGGCCCCCACTTCCCTCATCAAGGCAGCTCGTCGGGGCATCGTTGCTGGATCAGCTGGTGGGGTTACGCGAAGCGTGAGGAGGACGGCGTACGATGCGGAGGACTGTATGAGCGTTGGCGTTGGAAAGGTCGTGTGCCGCGTGGCGCCGCCGTCCCGCCCACAGTGCACGCTGTCCCCCACCTCGGGGACGGCGCGCACCGAAGCGGCCCTGGCAGGGGGATGGCGTCCGCAGAGAGGGGCCCTCGCAGGGGGGGGATCGCCTCACAGGGACAGCCTGCTCTTCGGTCGTCGAGGTCGCACGCCGTCCTTCCAGCGCCAACCGCAGGAGAGGAAATAGGGGGGCGTCCAAGAGGGGGGCGAGGCTTAGGGGGGGGGAAATGATGGTTAGGGGGTTAGGGTTAGGGGGAGGGTCAGGGGGAGGGCTAGGGTTAGGGGGAGGGTTAGGGTTCGGGTTAGGGTTCGGGTTAGGGGGGAAACACTGGCTGGGGCCATTCAGGTTCCCCAGTCTCGTGGCCCGCTGCTCTTCTTTTATCATGTTCTGAGCCCCCCCTCGGCCGCGCACGTGCCTCGGAAGGGTGGAGGGAAAAAGGCGGGGGGAGAGGTGTCTCAAGAGATGGCCCGTCCAGACTGGAGCTGGGGTTGACCTTGTGACTTTTCGGTTCCAGAACATGAAGGTGCAGCTCTTTGCCGACACTGCTTGTGGGAAACGATGCTGACCTGGAGGTGCGGCAGATCTCCTTATAGTAGGGGCTGCTGGAAACGTTGCAGAGCCGTTATAGAGGACTCCCAAGCCGTGATACATCATGATCGGCGCATGCGAAAGGAAGACGTGGAGCCAGCACACGCGATGACTGATTCGACAAAGGACTCAGCCGGATTTGCCGAGGCAGTTGTCACACATTCCGGTAGCGGGGCTACATGTGTGTGTAGAGAGTTGTTCGAATCAATGTGCGGGGCTCCGCGAAAACATACATTGCCAAGCATGAGGGTGACAGAGCCCTCCAGGTACCAACCATTGGTATGTTAACATTATTTGAGGTGCGCTTCGTAGAGAGCATCAAATCTCCATGGCAGGGGCGCGAGCGACAAACGAATGTGCGAAGATCTCTCAACTTGAGCAGCAGGTGGTGGGCATGAGCACATCAACAGATATGTTCGAATGGGGACATGCTCCGATGCAGCCGACAGGTGAAAGTTTCCAGAAGACTCAGACACGACCGGACAACACTTTGAGGCCACCTGTTTAGGAGAAGCCAATGCCCGCGACGATAAAAGTGGGCAAGCGAAGGCATGTGGATACGACAACTGGAACGCTTCATTTGATGCCGATCTATGTGCAGTCGTTGTATGCGCAGCCAGGAAGTGGCATGTTAAGACAGGAAAAATCATGGTGGGGAACAGGCAGAGAACGAGCAAGGACGAGTACGAACTCTCGTTGGGAGGTCCGCGAATAGTGTTGATGGACATGCTCGAGTGTGAGCGGATCGGCAAGCTGAACGGGCCTCTGGGACGGCGAAGAGGGCGAAGTGTTTATAGGTGGTCAGCGGCCATCGGAATTATCATTCCCTCGCAGGAATTGAGGCACGCCTTAACTTGGGCAGACCTGAGAGGGCGGACAACACTGCGCATCCTACAGAGAACTCGCACGCGCAGATGGATAGACATGACACGTATGGACAATTCTGCGGGCTCGACTTTCCGTTCCGGGTCGTGGAGTCGACATTCATGGGGCGTGTTGTAATGTGTTCCAGCGTTTGGCAACAACCGTGCTTGAAGTTCTTGGCGCGATCAATGTGGACACCTACGCCAAATAGGTACACATTCGAAACAAAAAAGGCGCGGCACCGTGAACTTCACGCACATGCCAGCGCAGTTCCCAGATCCATCGTTGATGGAACAAGTAACGACATATTCAGTATTCGTGAAGAGTTGCGTGGTGCATGGAACGATTGGAATGCACCCGTGTATGTGCATGATATGAGGGCCGTGGCAAGTGCGGAGTTTGCTGCAGTCTTCAGAGGGTCATTTCGTATTTTGATCGAGGTCGAGGAAGCAGCTGACGCGGTAAGCAGGTGAGGAAATAAAAACAACATGAAGCCAAACGGTTCAATGGTGGAGTGTCGGGACATGTAGCCTGTGACCGCGCAAAGAGGGGCAAAGGATGCAAGGTGTCGAAGAGCAGAAGGATTCTCCGCAAGTTGCGTGCCCCCTGCGGCGCAGTGTCGAGGGGTGAGGGACAGTGCTGTGTATCTGGACAGACGGAACATGGAGTGGCGCAGTGCATGTTCCAAAGACCCTAGGTCTAGTTGGTGCGAACTAGGCAGCGGCTCGCGCGGGGGGCGGAGGGGAGAAGAGAAACAGTATGTGCTGGAGGGCAAGATTCTACATCGGATCGGGTTCGTTCTAGGTCATTAGGTCCTGCGCTGGAGATCACGACTCAAATGTCCCAGGATGTTGCGGCAGCTATGAGGCCTTCCGCTCAGGGGGGGGTAGTCGGGTTCAAGGATCAGGGCGAAGGTCAATGCAATGACACAGCACCGCCATGAAATAATACCACGCTGCCACGGGACACTGAGGGCAGCGGTTGACTAGTGGGGCATGTAATGCGCCTGGCTCGCCAACAGTGGTAACGTATTGTCCTGCCAATTCAGCCAACATGTCAACTGAAGGTGGGCTTGGTGCGGATGATGGTGAACAGTGCACATTGGATACTATTCGCAGATGACGATCAAGAGCGTTGATCGGCATGGGCAGCGCCGTACGTTGCCAGTGCATCATACTTCTCGAAGAAAGCATGCGGATCAACCGTAGGGATGGGTGAGGCAATGGTACGTGCATTTGGGGCAGGCGCGCGCAAATCATACCGCGCATTTGTCGAGTTCCCATGGTCGCGGGACACATGCAAGCAGGGACCGTCGGGGTCTGACGTCTCATCGAAGATGCAATGGCGCAGAAAAAGGGCATTCGAATGCTGAGGCATGGGCTGATGAGCTTTCAATTCGTTTGCAGAGAGGGGTTCTTGATTATCGCGGAAGTCTGACGGAATGCGATTCAATGTGGCCCAAGTAGTGCCGCACACCAAAAGCACTCGCTGACGTGTGAAGGGGGCTGCCAGGTGGAGGGAAAGGGTTGGGCGGCAAGTCGCCTGAGGAGGATGTGCAGATTGATCGCGCCTTGGTGGCACATGGGGGACATGATGCTGAAAGTGTTCAGGTGGGCATTGAGCCGCTCGAAGATGATATCCAGCAGTTGGGCGGCTTGACTGATCTGCTGTGCAGGAGTTGGTGCCCGCACTGCGTCGGAAAAGCCAGCGAAGGGTCCGTGCATGAGTGGTGCCATATCGCCGGTACCAAGGACACATTCTGGACGCATCCTTGGGATAAATGTACATGGGCGTCAAGCGTGGCGAGCGTGGACTGCAATGTACACGCGTCAAGCAGGAGTCTTTTTGTGCACCTGCAAGGGTATTGTCAACTGAGGAAGCGTATGACACGGCAGTTGCATTTCCGCATGAGAAGCTATTGTCCGCAGGCAGAGTTACAGATATGTGAAGGAGCGGCGATGGACCAGCGATGTGCGCTTTCTAGTCGGATTTCAAACATCAAGGATCGACGGAGAAGTAGAAACAGCCTCCAGGGTAACGCCGGTTTAATGAAGAAACCGAGAGGCGGCTTCCTTCATTAGGGCGTCAGCAGCTGATCTCCCCGCCGTTGTTGACAGGCGAGTTAGCTGGCCTTCTTCAAGCGCGCTCCTCGCCGAGGTGTGCGATTTTATTTTGTCGACGCCCATCCTGGCATGAGGGAGGGGAGGAAACATGATAATAATGGAGGATGACTGCCCTCTTTTTCTCTTTGCTGCCTGTTCTGTCACGCTGCCTTCAGTCGATCCTTCGTTAATTGAGTGGGGTTGTCCTCGCGCCTCATGTTATTGCAAAGAGAGGGAGGAAAAGGGAGAAGGAGGAAGGATATGGAGGCAGAGGAGAAGGGAGGCGGAGGACGAGGGAGGATGAAGGAGGAAGGGGGAGGGAGGAAGAGGGAGGGGTGAGGAGGAAGAGGAGGGAGGACGAGGGTGGAAGGGAGGGAGGAGGAGGAAGAGGGAGGAAAAAGGGGGAGGCAGATGGGAAGGAGAAGAGCATGACGAGGGAGGAGGGAGGAGGAGTGAGGATGAGCGAGGAAGGAGGAGGGAGGATGAGGGAGGGGGGAAGGCGGAGGGAGGAGGGTGGACGACAAGAGGCGACCGGCCGCGTGCTGCTGCCCGACGCCGTGCTGCCGAGCCGGTACGACTTGCGCCTTGCCCCAGACCTTGAGCGCTTCGTCTTCGACGGCAAGGCGCGAAGCCCGCGCTGCTGTCTCGGGGGGGCTCTGGCGGGGGCGCCCCTCCAGGGCGCCCTAAAGGGTCCGGGAGGGCGAAAAACGGTGTCGCGTAGCAGTAGTCTCCGTCCGGATCGCGCGGGTGATGATGATGATGATGATGATGATGATGATGAGGAGGAGAGGAGGAGGAGGAGGGAGAGGAGGAGGAGGAGGAGGGAGGAGGAGGAGGAGGAGGAGGGAGGAGAGGAGGAGGAGGAGGAGGAGGAGGAGGAGGAGGAGGGGGAGGACGAGGAGGGAGAGAAGGAGGAGGAGGAGGAGGAGGAGGAGGAGGAGGAGGAGGAGGAGGAGGAGGAAGGTTTAGGAGGAGGTTTAGGAGGAGGGTTTAGGATGAGGAGGATGAGGAGGAGCAGGAGGAGGAGGAGGAGAAGGAGGAGGAGGAAGAGGAGGAGGAGGAGGACGAGTAGGAAGAGGAGAGGGAGGAGGAGGAGGAGGAGGAGGACGAGGAGGAGGGAGAGAAGGAGGAGG
>CAUYUJ010007019.1:35000-49606 GCA_963575745.1 Prorocentrum cordatum
GGGGAGGAGGAGGAGGATACTGGATGCTGAATTGGCCTGCCCCCGAAGAGGCAGGTCCGCGAAGAAGAGAGAAACTCAAGAGTGAGTAGCACAATCTGGCCATGGAGCCAGGACATGGTGCTCTGAATGATCAATAACAGCAGCAACTGCACAGTATCGTCGTTACCACCGTGCGGCTTCCAGTGCGAAGCTGGTGGCACACATAGACGCACGGGTCAGTGCAAACACATTCGAAACGTGAAGACAATGTCTAAGGTGGGCGCGAGAAGGGGATCTTCAGCCGCCAAAAGAAGGTAGCAGGAACGACACATCGCAATCATACAATGCTCTTGGGACCAAGTCTATGTAGCAGGCGTCCCAATCGATCGCGACTGTTTCGGTGTAAGGGACCGTTTTGCGTAAGCGCTGGCATGACAAGGGTAGTTGTAAGAGGAGGAGGAGGAGGAGGAGGAGGAGGAGGAGGAGGAGGAGGAGGAGGGGATGAGGAGAACGAACTTGATGATGATGATGATGCTGATGATGATGACGATGGTGATGATGATGATGATGATGATGATGATGATGATGATGATGCTGTTGATGATGATGATGATGATGATGATGATGATGATGATGATGATGATGGTGACGATGGTGACGATGATGTTGATGATGATTATGTTACTGTTGCTGATGCTAATTCTGCTGAGGTTGCTGCTGCTGATGATGATGATGGTGATGGTGATGGTGATGGTGATGCTGATGACGATGATGACAATGGTGACGATGGTGATGATGATGACTGTGACCGTGGTGGTGGCGATGATGATGATGATGATGATGATGATGATGATGATGATGATGATGATGATGATGATGATGATGATGATGATATCGTGGTGATGATGCTGATGATGCTGATGCTGATGATGCTGCTTCTGATGGTGATGATGATGCAGATGATGCTGCTGCTGCTGATGATGATGGTGATGGTGGCGGTGATGGTGGTGGTGATGATGATGATGATGATGATGATGATGATGATGATGATGATGATGATGATGATGATAATGAGGAGGAGGAGGAGGAGGAGGAGGAGGAGGAGGCGGAAAAGTAGGAGGAGAGGGATGTGTAAACATCGTCCTCCCCACGCCTGGAGGAATGCAGTTTGATTTGCCCAATACGCTCGGGACTGCTTTACGTGTTTGCCGAGTACCACTGGTGTTTGGCTCAAGTTCTATTTGCCTGCAGGGAAAAAAGTCTCCTGGCAGAATTTCATGGTAGCGGAGGTGAACTCCGCGGAGCACTCGCCTCTCTGTAATTGCTGCGGCGGCAGCCGCCACAGCTCCGCCAATCCTGGGTGCAGCCGACCTGGGTCCCGATGTGGCGTCATCCGCGGACCGAGAAATTTGGTACAACCTGCGCACGAATCGACTCGCGGAATCGTGCATTGCTGCTTACGAGAACGGATATTTCAGGTATGTTATTCTTCGAACGCAGTGCTACGCCAGTCAGCAGAACGGTTGACAATCACGAGGCATACACGCGGTTGCATATTAAATATAATATTGATCTTTATCTTGTTATGGGCCATCAGCCGCAACATGCATTGCGATGAACAAGTCAACATCTTGACATAACGCGTCAGGACATACGTTCGACTTCAAACGAACGCTTCGGAACATGTTACTAAGATGGCGGAGGCTATGCGATCTGCTGGAAATGCCAGGGCTGGAGGAGGTGGAAGCAAATCCGTGAGCGAATACAAGGCGGTTCAACAGTCAGAAACGTTCTCAGGTGACCGGACTAGATTCCGGGAGTGGAGCGAAAAGCTGTTGAATGCGCTTGCCCAAGTGAAGCATGGCTATCGGAAGGCCTTGACACATTCTCATCTTCGTGGTGTTCGACGCCGTCGTGCTGGTCCCAAACGTGCTGCACAAAAACGTGTTGCTCGTCGCACTGTTGGTGGAGTTGTCCGTGGAGAGCCCCCCTGGAGTGGCTTTTGGTGGCCAACGGTGCGGCCCATGGTGTCAAGCAGACGCAAGGGCCTCTTTGGTGAGAGGCGCTCGAAAGGTGGCCCGCGTGGCGGCCCGTAGGGCGACTCGCAGAGTGCCCCGTAAGAGTGCGCCGTGGAGAGAACCTCGTGGGGTGGTGCGTAGGGTGTCCCATGGTCTGGCACATGTCGCGGCTCGTGTAGTGCCTGACCATGGGCCTGGCCAGCGACCTCTTATGGCCAGATGCCTTGGTCAGAGGGCTGGGCCTGGTGGTCTGGGGGCCACCGTCGGCAGCCAGCAGACACTCGGCAGCGCGAGCCTGGTGGCTCCCGCGGCCTGGTGGTTCACGTGGCCTGGTGGCTCCCGTGGCCTGGTGGCTCCTGTGGCCTGGTGGCTCACGCGGGTCGCGTGGCTGGGTGCCGTTGTCCTGGTGGACACCGCGAGGCGGTTCAGCTTCACAGGCTTGGATGCCGCCCTGACGTTCGAGAGGGTCGGTATGGCCGCCGTGGCACTGCTCGGTTCCGTGGCCTGGTGGCTCCCGTGGCCAGGTGGCTCACGTGGCTTCCGTGGCTTTTGTGGCTCTGGTGGCCCGCTGGCTCCCGTGGCCTGGTGGCTCCCGTGGCCTGGTGGCGGACGTGGCTCACGTGGCTGGGTGCGAAGCCGCCAGGGCCCGTGGGGGGCCCCCGGGGCGCCCGAGGGGACCGTTGGGGGCCGCTGGGGGCTGAAAGGGGTCGTCGGGGTTTGCAGGGCTGGGTGCCGGCGTGTTGCTCAACTGCGTCGCGGTGCGACGTCCGGGGGTCTGCGCTTTCCGAGGCGTGCAGCCCGATGCCGTGCCCGCGGGCCCTGGTGGGCAGGCTGTGTAGTGCCTGTGCCAGCGAGGCGCCGGCGATGCGACCTGGGTGCTGAGGCGATCACGAGGGCGGGCAGGAAAAGGCGTACGCTCGCCCTGGTCAGGGGGGCAACTTAGTAGCGCCGGCCGCTACGAGGGGCGCTGTTGGTGTGGCGCACTGGAGTGGGGCTCCGCGGAGCGTGGCCCAGCGGTTGTAAAAAAAAGCATACGAGCCGAGGCAAGCTAAGACCGTCGAGCACACCGCGACGGCAGGAATGACAAAACTGTGCTGCATAACGCACCCTGTGTCATGAACGATCCTGGCGCCCCTCACGCAGCACCGAGGGAGTAGCGGATCTAGCCCGCGTTGGAGCCACCTCCGCAGGTCGGTGGCTCATCGGTGCGTCCCTTTGTCGGTCGGGAACTCGTAGGTAGTCGTGCCGATGGCCTCGTAAGGGATCTCAGCAACGCATTCCGGGGCGCCGGGAAGAAGCAGGCCGACCGGGGGCCTGGGGTCTGCGTCGGCGTTTGCGCTGAACGGCGCCCGAGCGGAGCTTGCGAAGGTGTTCGCGCTGCTGCAGACCAAGCCGCTTGCCCCAGGGTGTGCGTGAGCCCTGTCGGTGCCGCGGTCGCTGGTGCGAAGTCTAGCATCGGCGATGCGAGCTCAGGAACCGGCTTGGGCATCCGCGCGTGCGCAGGCGGGCCTTGTGACACTGCCGTGGACCTCGATGTCGACGGGGCTGGCGTCGCTGTCGACCTGGGCGCTGACGTTGGTGCAGGATTACCTCCCGCATGCTCGGCCTCCTTGGGGGGCTTCGGCTCCCAAGGGGAGAAAGCAGTCAAGCTTGACGTGATCAGCTAGGCCGTTTTGCCCTTGGTCAGCAGGACCGCCCAGTGCTGCTTCTGATCCCCCGTTTCGTCGATGACCGTGCCGTGGCGGTCGTTGATGGGGGTTCTTGCCGTGGTTATTGACCGTCACCTTGGTGCCTTCTTGGATGTGCCTTCCAGGATGTGGAAGCGCGCGTGAAGGTCGGCGGCGAGGGAAGGGGGGAAGTGAGGAGGAAAAGGCCTTCTCAGAAGTCGGCGGGACTTCTCAGAAGCCTTCGCGCCTTCTGAACAAGTTTTCTCTGTGCTCCTGGGGAGGGTTCCGAACACTTCTCAGAAGGCCAGGGGACTTCCGAGCCCTCTGAGAAGGCCCGCCCCCTTTGGGACTCCTCGTGGTTTTTCGGTCATAACTCGGCTTTCCAGTGACTGTTCGGGGCGATCCGGGCACCCCCGCAACGCCCTCGGCGAGGCGCAGCTGCTGGAGCACACCCCGAGGCTGGAAAACAGCCGAAAACCGACGACTCGACCCTCGAACCCGAAACTCCCCAAACTTCCCCGTCTCACTTCCCCCCCGGGCTCGCCGCCGAGAGGAGGAGGAAGAGGAGGAGGAGGATGAGGAGGAGGAGGAGGAGGAGGCCCGCTCCGCGCGCCAGGGAGGGGGGTCGAGCGCAGATCCAAGAAATCCGCACGCAGCGCCCAACACTTATGTATGTGCCGTTATTTCTTCTTCCTCTTCTGTGATTGCTGTCATGTAGGCTGGTACCGACGCTGTAGGTGGTGGCGCTGGCGCTGTTGTTCGCCGCGCTGCGGTTGTCGCCGAGGCTGGCTTAGTGCTGGGGCGATCACGGCGGAATCCCGCAGATCCTCAGTCGCTACGCTGGCCCCCCCAGTGTGATGGGCCCATGTTCCACCACCACTACCATAGGTAGGAGAGGGAGGAGGGGGAGGAGGAAGAGGAGGAGGAGGAGGAGGTGGAGGAGGAGGAGGAGGAGGAGGAAGATGAGGCGGACCTCCTCATCCTCCCTTCTCCCCTGTCCTACATATGGTAGTGGTGGTGGAAAACTTGCCCATCACAGTGGGCTCGTGTTCGACCAGAGGGTCGACGTAGTGCGCCGGGGCCGCGGCATCGCTGGGCGAGGCTTCGCAGGAGGCTGTCGTGGGCGACGCCAGTTGCCGGGGTGGCGCCGGGGCCGTGGGCGGAGTCGAGGTCGCACGTGTGCTCGTCGTGCTCGGCGTCGCTGGCGAGGGGGGCCTGTGCCTGGCAGGCTTCCTCCGCGTCGTCGACCTGGGCAGCCTGCATCCGAGTGATCTAGGAGAGTATCTGTGGCAGTGGTGCCGATGCTCTGGTGGGCATCGGCCGAGGCCGTGGACCCTGGTGAGTCACGGCTGGAGCCCGGTTTGTGCGTGAGGGCGAGATGCAGCGTTTT
Organism: Prorocentrum cordatum; assembly: GCA_963575745.1. NCBI lineage: Eukaryota > Dinophyceae > Prorocentrales > Prorocentraceae > Prorocentrum > Prorocentrum cordatum. The sequence continues at coordinate 40,055 of CAUYUJ010007019.1, forward strand.
GCAGCTGATCTTGAATTCCCTGCCCAGTTTCAGTAGCTCGCTCCTGAACCGGGGCTTCCTTGGACCGGGGCGTTGACAGACAGCATCGACATCGGATGGGTACTTTTGGACAAGCTTGGCGTAGCTGCAGCGGCCCAGTCTGGGCTTGGAGAGCAGCGGTGCACGCCTCCTGTCGCACGAGGAAGCGCTCGAGGTGGGAGGACTTGCAGGCCTTGCCTGGCGGCGAGGGCCTCAGGAGGAGGAGGAGGAGGAGGAGGAGGAGGAGGAGGAGGAGGAGGAGGAGATATGATGTGTCCTCGTGTAGGCTCCTCACCCCTCCGAGGCGCGGATCACCGTCGACGTGCGCGAGGCCACGAGCGATGTCGTCATGCACGCCTTCGAGCTGCAGGTGTCGTCGGTGAAGTTCGTGCCCGCCGAAGGCCCCAAACGTCTCCAAGCGTTTCCTCCTCGATTACCTCCCCTTCCTCTTCTTCCTCCTTCTCTGGGAACCCGGAATTGGGAACCCGAAGCCGGGGGCTGGGGACTGGGATTTGGGACCCAGGGGCTGGGAACTGGGAGCCGGGAGCCCGGATTTGGTAACTGGGAACCATGAACTGGGAGTTCGGCGATTTCTTTCTTCTTTTCGGTTTCCTCTTCGATGTCTTCGTCCTCTTCTCGATTTCCTCCTCGTCTCCTCGATCTGGTCCTCCTCGACCACCTCCTCTGCTCGATCTTCTCCTCCTCGTAGTCTCCTCCCCGAGCGGGATCCCGACACCCTCGTCAGAGGCCACGGCCTGGCGGGCCCTGCCCAGCCAGCCGGGCACGGGCACGCGCGCCTGGCCGCGCGTGCCCCGTCTGCCCGACGCCCCGCTCGCGCGCTCGATTTGCCTCCGGCTTTTCGAGCCTCGCTTCCAGCCTCCACCTCCTCCTCCTGGGCTCCTTATCCTCCTCCTCCTCCTCCTCCGCCTCCTCCATGGGTTCCTCCTCCTGGTTTCCTCCTCCTCCTTCTCCTCCTTCTCCTCGTCTGCTCTTTACTCCCTCCTCCTCCTTCTCCTCCTCCTCCTCCTCTTCCTCCTCCTCTTCCTCCTCCTCTTCCTCCTCCTCCTCCCATCTAAATCTAGATGCTTCCCCTGCATAGTGTCCCACACGTGCGCGCCTTGCCTACTTGATTCCATGCAGGCGCCTCGACGCCCCCTCCGCCGCGCCTTCATGGCGCCACGCGCGTGGGGCTGTTGCCGTTGCCGTTGCCGTTGCCGTTTGAGGCATCGGTGTGGCTTCGTTTTGCCGATCGAACTGCTTCCCGTATCGGTGGTCTCAGCAGCCACAATAAGATGAGGGACAGAGGCCGCCGAAATCTTCCTCCTCATCCTCGTCATCCGCGCAGGCGAGGCCATTGCAGCGGTCTCCTTGGCGCAGAACCTGAAGGAAAAGACCCTGACGGCCACGTTCGAGGAGGTTCTCCCGGTGGGTGCTGGCGTCGTCGAAGTAGAGTACACCGGTATCCTCAACGACCAGATGGCCGGTTTCTACCGCTCTTCATACACGGATGTGGGGATCATGGGGAGGATACGACTCTCGAGACGAGCACCAGTCTGATCAATCTCCCCTCTCCCCCCCTCCTACCTCATGGGGGGCGAGAGTAGCATTTGTAAGAAATGACACGCCGAGGAGGGAGGAATGGTAGAGTGCCAAATTGTTGAAGCTTCGCTTTGTCCACACCCGCCCATCCAGAAACGATCCCCTGGCGAATTGCATCGGTCACGGAAGTGTATCGCCACCCACCAAACTACCCCAACCCAACCCGAAGGCCCCAATTTGCTTTCCATTTCCAGTGGTGGGGGGGTCGGGGAATACTGACAAAACACAGATGGAACCCTTACCCCCCCCAACCCGAAATCCGGGTTTTCGGGTTGGGTTGGGGTGGTCTGGTAGGTAGTCAGTGTAGGAGCACGCAGCGGAACAGTGAGGGGAGGCAGCCGTCAAGCCGAAGCTCGGGATGGGCTTGATCGGTTGCAGGAGTCACTCACAAAGGCCTTCGCGGTTCGTTCGATCTGGGAGCCTTCCGAAGGCTTCCTGGGGCCATCTTGGAGCTTCCTTGGAGGCGAGGGTCTCGAGGTGGCCCAGCGAGCTGCATTTTAATAGTTTTTCGCTGCTCTTTCCCTTCTCCTGCTCCTCTTCTCTCGCTCGCTCGCCTTGTCTTCTCTCTGTTGCATTGCAACGTGTATGTTAGCGACGTGTGTTCAGTTCGTGGCTCTGTGCTTCGTGTGCGTGCTGATCAGACGCGGCTGTCCAGACGTCCCAGTTGGGGCCGTCTCGGGGCCTTTTTGAGCTGTTCTTGGGGATCTCTGAGGCGACCTTGGAGCCATTTTTATGCCTCAGAAGCCAATCGCAGGCGAATCGGCGAGAAGCCAATCAACATTGAGGCAGAGCCGATGTGAAACTGATTCAAGTGGCTTGCGCCATTCCGCCGCCCCCCACAAGGACTGAGTGCTTGAGACGATCGTGGAAGTCAAATCTTGGGTCAGCAGACTCTTGGATGCATATGAGGGCGTGGATGAATCTGAGGGTTTTTTGGGATGCCTTCTCAGGGGCCTCTTGGGGAACTCTTGGGGGATCGGGGAGGCTTCTGGGGGCCTCGTGGGGGCCTCTGGGGGGCTTCTTGGGGGCGTCTTGGGGGCATCTTGGGGCCTCTGGGAGGGGCCTCGGGGCCTCTGTGGGGCTCGAGGGGCCATCTTGGTGGGAAAGGCTCGACATGTCAGTTCGTACTCCCCCCCTTGGGCTTCCTTGGAGCCCTATTGGGGCCCTCTAGGGGCTGTCTTGGGCCGTCTTGGGGGGTCCCTGGGGCTGTCTTTGGGTCCTTTTGAGCCGTCTTGGGGCCTTCTTGGACGATCTTGGGACGACCTTGTGGGCCACTTGCGCCGTCGTTTTCGCAGTCGAAAAGTACAATGCGGATGTGCTGAACATGTACGTTTTTCTCAGGGAATAGGATGATTTGGGTCTCTTGGGGCCCTCTCGGCGGTCTTCTGGAGGCGCTTATGGGCTGTCTTGGGGGCCTCGTGGGCCATCTTGAAGCCATCTTGGATCGTCGTGGGGCTTCCCTGGGCCGTCATGACGCTCTCTTCGACTGTCTTGCCGCTCTGTCTGGGCTCTGTTGGGCTGCCTTGGAGCTTTTTGGGGGCTCCGGAGACCCCAGGGGTGCGTTGGCGAGCTCGTGCCCCCCATCCCACCCAGGGGAGAGGGAAATGGGGAGGGAGACAGCCAACTGTGTCTCACGCCTTATTACCCCCGGCAAGTGGGGGTCGGCGGATTCTTGTCTCTCGGGGGCGTCCTCGGGTAGCTCCGAGGCCACTTGGAGCAGTCTCTGGGTCGTCTTGGGGCCTGCTAGAGGCATGCTGGAGGCCATCGTGAGCCAACTTGGACCATTTGCGCCATCTTGGAGGCGATCTCAAGGCGTCTGGGGCCATCTTGGCTCCATCTTGGCCCGAACGCCTCCCTAGGGTGCTCTCGGAAGGCCAACATCTTCCGAACAGTTCAATCTGCAACGATATCAGGCCAGCCACGACTGGGGGAGCTGTGGTCCTTCCCCTCTGGGGGACCCATCGATTTCGACACCCCTCTCGAGAGATCGTCGAGGCGATGGGTTCCGGGGGGGGGGGTAAGGACCGCAGCTTCCCCAGTTGTGGCTGGTCGGCGATATCGACTCTGAGCGAAGGAAGGGGGCTCCTAGCTATGGCCTCCCCGTGGGTGGCCGTACCGCGGGGGAGCGTCCGAGTGCCGACCCCATTGGCTGACATATGGGTTCCATTTTTGCCCCCAATTCGGTATCGTCTAACCAATCCCCATCCCCATCCTCATCCCCTTCGAGACCCCCACCAAGTTACCCCCCCAGTTGGGGATACACCCCTCGAAACCCGAAGGGACGGCCTATATCCCAATCTAGGGGGGTAAATCGGCCAGTGGGGCCCAGGCCACGCCGCTGGGGATGGGTATCGATTAAACGATACTCACCAATCAGTGTTGTTGCGGTTGCGGTTGCTGGTGGCTTGATTAGCTTAGACGCACAGCAGGTGCCTTTACAGGACATCATCCACAGATTTCCTGGCGAGGTTCGAAAGGTATTATCGCCGTGCATGTTTAGTCCCGTGTTCTGCACTAGGACTGTTCCTGGGCCGATCGGGCGTGGCGCTGCGTTGCCCAATCCGTGTTTGCCCAGATGGGCTCCCGCTTCTCTTCTGAGGAACTGGGCCCGGGTGCGGCCCCAGCGGCCGCCGTTTCTGTCCGTCGCCGCAGCATTTCCTAGCAGAAGGCTCGCGTGCAGCCCCGTTGCGGCCCCCTTCCCTCCCGTCGCAGGCGCCCCGATGCACCTTCCTCCCGCCCGTTGCAATCGCATTGCGCTGCGTTACGAGCTCGCATTGCATCGCATTGCATTGCAATCGCATTTCATTACATTGCAATCGCATTGCATTGCGTTACTTCGAATTGTTTTGCAATACTGTTTGTTGCTTTGTATTTCTTCGCATTGCTTTGCATTGCTTTGCAGTGCTCTGCGCTGCGTAGATTGCACCATATGGATTGTACCACCTAGATTGCACCACATGGATGGCACCACCTAGATTGCACCGCATAGATTGCAAGAAATCACTGCTTGGGGTCCCCGCTAGCCACATTTCTGTATGACAAAGTCGAGCCAGAGGAATTGTCTTTCGGGGCCCTCTTAGGTCGCTATGTGGCGCGCTTGGGCGCTCTTGGAGCCTCGGAGCTCCGAAAGGCTTTCTGGGACGAACTTGGAGCCATTTGGAGGTGTCAGAAAGAACTTCATCAGAAGCAACACGTAGCGAAGGCAAACGACATGGAATCTCGTGAGGTTTTTGACGGAGTTTGGCCTGCCTGGGGGCGTCTTGTGATCTCCTGGAGGTATGCTGGAGGCCAGCTTGAGCTAGGTAACTCGGATCATCTCGCGCCCGCTTTGGAGACCATCTTGAGACCTCTGGGGCCTTCTTGGAGCCATCTCGGCCCACACGCCTCCCAAGGATGCCACCCGAGAGGCCAACATCTTTCGATTACGTATTTTGGGGGCTTTGTAGTGGTTCGGACTTTGAGCGAAGGAGGGGGTGCTAGTTGCGGGCTCCCCGTCGGACGCCGTGCTAGGGAGCGTGCTCTGGGGAGCGTGCTCCGGGCTTCGCTCAGGAAGCCACTTTGGGCGCTCGTGGGCATGGGCTCTCCCGGGCGAGCTCGGGGCCATCCTGGATGCCTCGGGAGCCCATGGGAAGCGAAACGTCAAGACGGCAAGCAGCATTGAAACACATGACTTGTTGGAGTGATTTTGGCTTCCCGTGGCGTCGGGGAGCTTCGGGGCCACTTGGGGCAGCCTTAAGGGCCGTCTTGGGGCATGCTGGAGGCCATCGTGAGCCAATTTTGACCATTTGCGCCATCTTGGAGGCGACCTCAAGGCGTCTGGGGCCATCTTGGAGCCATCTTGGCCCAAGTGTCTCCCAAGGATACCACCGATACGCCCGACTCCTTCAAACACCTTAGTTACTTAGGAGGCTCCCTTGGCCACTTGGAGCCGTCTTGGTGTGGTCTTGAGACTTCCTGGAGGCATGCCAAAGGCTATCTGCAAGTACCTTGGGGTACCTTGTGCTCTGTTGGAGGCAATCTTTGGCTACCTGGGGCCCTCTTGGAGCCATCTTGGGTCACCTCGGACGCCTACCTCTCGCGAGGCCCTGGTCCTGACCCCAGTGGAGCGGGTAGGGGAAAGGGAGACGGGGATTGCAAGAGCTGTCCATCTAAACCATCCGCTCCCAGAGGGCTGGTGGGGCTATCCGGAATGGCGTCTCCCTGTCACCGATGGGCCGAGCTGTGACCCCTCGGCCGTGTCCGCATGGGGCATGCCGACGAGATCTCACAGCGTGCAGGGGTCGCGCGGCACACATGCCCAGGCTCCTGCACGAGGGGCAGGCGCGAAAGCGCAGGGGCCTACGAGGGAGGAGAGGGGAAGAGGACAAGGGGGAGGAGGGGGAGGGCGAGCGCCGTCCTCACGAGGCGAGCTCGGAGCTGGCTCTGGAGGCGCAGTCTCTGTCACAAGGGGCTGGCGCCCTCCTCCTCCTCCTCCTCCTCCTCCTCCTCCTCCTCCTCCTCCTCCTCCTCCTCCTCCATTCTCCTCCTCCTCCATATCCTCCTCCTCCTCCATGTCCTCCTCCTCCTCCTCCTCCTCCTCCTCCTCCTCCTCCTCCTCCTCCTCCCCCTCCCCCTCCTCCTCCTCCTCCTCCTCCTCCTCCTCCTCCTCCTCCTCCTCCTCCTGCTTCCCGTAGCCATTCTGGCTTAGGGGCCTGGCAGGCGCTGGGACCCGTGCGGAGGCGCCCTCGCGAGCGCCGCGGCCGCGCCGCCCCCTGGCGCGCGGCCCCCCACGGTGCGATGGGGCGAGGCGTGCGCGGCGGGCCGACGGTCCGCCACGGCGCCGCCCTCGCGTCTGTGGGCACTGTGGGCGAGGCCGCCGAGCTCATGCTGCTCCTGCAGGCGGAGGGGCAGTCGGCGGAGTCCTCGCCAGCGACGGCGGAGGCGCAGGCCGAGGCGGCCACTCGCGCGGGAGGCGGGCAGGAGGGCGAGGGCCGCCCTTGCCTCGGGGCCCACGCGCAGCGCTTCGTCGGCTGTGGCGCCGAGCTCGTCGCCGCCCTGGGCGGCAACACCTCGGCGAAGGGGCTGGAGAAACTCAGGGACCAGGGGAGAAGGCCTCCACCGCACCTCGAGCGAGCATGGCGGGGGATTGACACCACCGCGAGCCTGCTGCGCCACCCGGGCATGGGCGATGAAACCCTCGTCCAGGCGAGGGCGTGGATCACTGCTGGCGGCGAGGCCCACGAGAAGCCCAAGCTCGTGAACGAGGAGGCGGACTCCAGCGAGCAGTTGCCCAGGGAACGCGAGTGCAAGCTCGAGCAGAAGTCTTCCTGGCAGCTGGGCGAGAAGATGCTGGAGCTGGAGGCGGCAAAGGCGGAGAACAAGCAGGCCATGGAGCAGAAGGAGACCGAGCTGTTGGAGGCAATGCGGATCAAGCTGGAAGCCCAGAACGCAGAGCTCCTGATGCAGCTAGGCCAGCAGGACCAGGACATGTACGCCCTTGGGGAGAAGCTCAAGGCGGAACGATACGACTCCAAGGAGCGGATCAAGCAGGTGGAGACCGAGGCGCGCGACCTCGCCAACGTGGTCGGTGAACAGGGCAAGCAGATAGAGGAGCTCGAGGAGGCCTTGGGCAACTTGCACATGCTCGCCCCGCTCTCGGAGGTCCTTGCCTTCCCCTCCCTGGGCATCTTGCAGAAGGAGGGCGAGATCGTCGGTGGGGAGGGCCAGTCGCGCAACGTCGAGCAGCAGTACGACGGCGACGCCCAGTGGATCGATGGCCACGCGCGGAGCTTCGCGGAGGGCCAGGGCAGGAAGCTCTACATACAGGAGACAGGTGAGCAACGAGGACGGCCAGGCGCGCTCCGCGGATGCGTGCACGCTGGGGGCCTTCGGAAACCAGCAGAGCATCGCGAAGTACTGGGGCAGTCCCAGCACGCCTACGTGACGGAGCAGAGCAACAGCGACGCGCAGACGGTCCAGGCGCGGTGGGGGGCCGCGCAAACGACTCCCAGCCGGCGCGCGCAGAGGCGCGCGACCAAGTGGTGGCAGCCCAAGGCGGACGAGGCTCAGCACGGGTTCGCAGGGCAGCAGCAGAGGAAAGCCACCGCCAGGCCCGAGGAGGAGCTGAAGGCGGAGGCCCCGAAGCACAAGCAGTGGCCTAGCACGGGCAAACTAGAGTGGCTGCTGCGCAAGGACGCTGAGAAGACGCAGGCCGCGAACGCGATGGAGATCCCGCGGAGCAGCGGCCAGGGACAGCGGAGGTGGGATAATTGGCAGCAGCCGTCAGCCTGCTGATCGTCGCCTGCCGCCAGGACAGGCGGGAGCATTAGCAGCAGCCATCAGCCTGCTGGTCCCCGCCCATCGCCAGAGAGGATGCGCGCTGAGGCCGCTGGCCCACCCTGCCTCGGGCGTGCACTCGCGCGCTCGGCCAGGGTGCCGAGACCAGGGGCACCCGCTCGCATGCCTGAGCACGCGTGTCAAACTCCTGCTCCTCCTGCCTCCTGCCTCCTGCCTCCTGCCTCCCGTCTCGCCGCGGGGGGCCGCCGGGGAGGTGCTGGGGCGCGAGGGGGGCGGGGGGGGGGCAGCCGCGGTGCCGTGCCGCGCCCGCCAGGCCGAGGCGCCGCGGGCGCGGGCGGGCCTCTCTTGGGGGTTGCTGGGGGTGGTCCAGGCCCAAGGTGTCCCGCAGCTGTTCTCGCGATTTTGTTGGGGCCCCTGGGGCCTTGGGCCCCGCTGGGGGGAGCTCCAGAGGCAATCTGGGCCACCAGGGAGGTCCCGGGGATAGTTGTGCCAGGGGCACTGCTGTCTGGCAGCGCCACTCGGGGCCTCTTGGGAGCTCTAGGGGGGGGGTCTTCGGTCCACCTTTGGAGGCGAGGCATCCATCGGACTGGCGGTGGCGCGCCTTTTTGGGCCAGTCCTGGTGCCCCATTGGAACCTCATCTTGGGCACCGTTTGGGCATCATCGGTGGACGTCTCGAGGCTATCGTGGGTGCCTCTTGGGCAGTCTTTGAGTGCTCCCCTGACACTGGTAAGGGGGAAGGCTAAGATCGGGCGGGTGGTAATGGGGGTTGCCCAACAAGGGGGTGAAAACAGGGCCCTAAAGGGCCCTTTAGGGGTTCTTTTGGAGCCAGCGGTGGCCCAAAAGGGGCCCCTCGAGGGCCCTCTTCTTTCCTCCCCCATGTACATCCCCCCCCGTACCACCCGCCCGATAAGACCGTGATTTTGTCTTCGAGCGTCGGCCCAGAGCGCCTCCCAAACTGCTTGGGACACCCCCGAGACGGCGCCAGGATTGGCCTGGGACCATCCTGGGGCATGTTGGACGTTGCGGTTCCCAGCGGCCCTCCGCAGGCTTCGGGGGCAGCCAAGCGACAGCACCCTGGGCGCCGGGGGCTCGCGTGAGCTGAGGGCAGGGGACAGTCGAGAGTGTGCGCGATTCCCCAGCGAACACCTGCACTTAGGGGCTCTTGCCTCGTCTCTGGGTAACCAGGTATGGGTGTGCGCAGAAGTTTCGTGGCCAGCGGTTCCGCCAGCGGGTTGCGCCACAGGTTAAGCCCACTAGACTGGTTGCGCTTGATCTTGCGCGGATTTCTCGTGGTTGCTGGTTGAGCCCATGGGTTGCACCGTAGGCTGCGCCCATTGGTTGCGCCTGAACGCGCGCGCGAAATTTCGGTGTTTGGCGTTGCTTCGCTTTTCTTTGCGTAGTGTTGCATTGCTATGTATGTTTTTTTTTTTTTTTTTTTGTTTTTTTTTTTTTTTTTTTGCCGTGCGCTGTTTTGACTTGCTTGTCGCTCCTTTGCGTTACATCCCGCCACATACATTGCACCACATACATTGTATCATATGGTTGCGTTATGTGGATGGTACAACATCGGTTGAGCCACAAGGTTCGCATCATGCAGGTCAGTGCGTATCATTCACCGCCTAGATACACAACTTGCAGTAGCTCGTCGTTTGCGGTCC
>CAUYUJ010007020.1:0-49597 GCA_963575745.1 Prorocentrum cordatum
GTAGATCGCCTGCTTGCAGCATGACGCGGAAGCGGTCTCGCGCGTCATCGGCGTTGACTCCGCGGCTTAGATTTGGAAATTGAAGTATTGCTCCTTAGAGCCAGCCGCGCCTCCGCGAAGTGCAGCCGCTGCTTAAGGAGCTTGCCGCTGCACTTGTTGTTCAAACCGTTCAAGCCACGCTTGCCGTAGAGGATTGATTCGGCCTGGTGTACTTGGCCTCCCATCATTCGAGGGGTCACGCGGCGCCATGGTGCCCTCTGGTTCTCGAGGCAGCGGCTGCGAGGGCGCAGCTGGTGCCGGGGCCGAGCCGCCAAGCGGCGCGGGGAGAACCTCGCGCGAGTCGATCATCCGGCTAAGGGTCTGGCCGAGGGGGGCACTCGTTTCTGCAAACGGCCTGGCCCTGGTGGCGGCGTTGGTTCCATCGGCGCGTGGAACTCGGTCGGAAGTCTCCGCGGTGGCGTCGCGCCTGCTGCTTGCGCTGCCGGTCGTTGCGCAGGTGCTCGTCGCGGTCTTGCAGCGTGCGCTACTTTCCATATGCTGCGACAGCGAGCTCTCTCAAGCCCTCGCCATGGGCATGTCGACGTAATGGTCAGACCCCGACGGTGGGTTATGCCGTGCCATTTCTTGATTTAGGCTCACGACTTTCCAAATAGGCATGATACACGTCCACAACCGCTTTCTAGCAGCACCTCGTTCTTTGCACGGTGCACGCGCGCGCGCCATGTTCCAAGAGCTCCTCTAGCGCTACATCTATCCATGTGTATATATATATACACATGCATGCGACGACGATGAACTCCTAAAACCAAACCGCATAATTTCACATTGCGATTGGCATTGGATCGCGGACATCACATCTCAGCCATGTCCGCCGAGGTTGCCGCGTCAACTGCGGCGGGACATACCACCAGCGGGGCCATGACATATACTGCTAAGCGCCCGGCTTGACGTCCCATGGACCGTGGCCCGCGTGAAACTCTCCGTCGCCAGGTCGCCCAAGTCGATGATGTCGTAGAGCTTCTCTCGGTCGATGTCTGCTCCAGCCCATGGCCTTGTGCTGCGCGTATCTGGCGGACATCGCACCACTAGGCTTCTGGTTGCCCGCCGTCCGTCGCAGGCGATATTCGAATCGAATATTGTCGTGCCGTTTGGAGATACAGCCCACGATGCGCGCTTGCTGGTCCGCGGTGCACTCACGGAACAAGCGCGTGACATGTTAATACTTACCTGCAACGCGACGGCGGGCGATCTCAGACACGTCTAGCCCGCCCTCGGCGCATACATCGCATGTTTGTCGCCACTAACGTCTCTGGTTCATGTTAATGGCAGCGCGGCGTAGAAGCCAGGATCGGAATCTTGAGAGCATTCCACCTCGGAGTTGCGCTATACACAAAGTGTTCCGGTGGCGTCCCGCATGATCTCTAGCCCTTTCATTCATGGCTAAGGCGGAATTTGTCGTCGCATTAGCACGCGCGCATCTCAGGTTCGCCAGGCGGTAAAAGCTGCCCATGGCCGCCTTTTCCGTCGCATGCGCCTTTGTCGGTGCTTCTAGGAAGGCCACCATGTTCAAACAATTCTCCTGGAACGCCACTCTCCCACCGCAGATTTGACTCACCAGACATGTCGCCCCAAGGGTCGCCCCGGCTGCCCCGGCCAGGAGAGGTCGGACCCCCCCCGAGCCGTTGGGCCTGACCCTGCAGCGGTCGGGCCCCCCCGAACGCTAGAACCAGAGCTGGCTGCTGATGGACGTCGCGGAACACGGCGTTATCTCGCAGCATAACCTGACGCGATTATCGCAGTGCTCGATGCGTGCCCACGAGGGCCAGAGCACCCCTTGCACTCGCAAAGCGTAGGTCGCAGTTTAGACTGCAACAAGATCTAAACGCCTATCTGACGTGTGGTCTAAACGCGTTTGTTTTGATGGCGTCGCTGGTCTCTGGAATTACACGAGGGCTCGAATTTCTGCTCGAGTGCTTCTACGCGTCGGACGTCACGTGCAGCGGGAGGGAACTGGTTGGCAAGAGTCGTATCACATGTTTCCGCTACCGTATGTATTCGGCTTCGGTTGCAGTCGCCGCTTGTCCTTCTGCGTCGCGATGTCCCAAGCCCTTCTGCTGGGTATCTTGACAAGCGTCGCCTCGTGGCCCGCTTCGACTTGGGCCTCGCATGACGCGTGGGCGGTGTCGTTGTCAGAACTGCCCCCAGAGACCTCGACGGCAAAACAAACCCTGACTCGCGGCTGCTCCAACTAGAGGTGGCGGTGCCAGCCCCAGGCGCGCCTCCACCAGAGACCGCGCGCGTCCGCCTCGCCCTCTCGGCAAGGTCGCCGAGTGGCAGGGTCTCGGGCATCGCGATCTTCTCGAAGCCCGCTCGACTCGACGCCCCGGGTGATGCGGAAGATGCCGCTGCCCATTCAGACGGAAATACTGATGGCTTCCCAGGCGGTCTGCGGGACGCCGCCGCCAGCTCTGGCCGGGGCCTTCGCTGCAGCAGGAGAAAGCGCTAATGGTCCAGGTGCGCCCGGAAGTGGCGGTGCTTCACGCCTCCGCGCAGCTCTATCCGGCTAACCAAGGTAGCTCCGCTTGACCCCTTCAGGGTCAAACTCCAGAACTCTGCTGCCGCGGGTTGCCGACCGGCGCGGGCGCCGATCTCCCGTCTCCTTCGCTTCCCTAGGCGGCTGGCAGCGCTGATGATGTCGATCGCCGCGCTGATCTCGAACGGCGTCTTCGGCCTCTTGGCGGGCGCTGAAGACGTTCTGGGGCCGCGGGTTCAAAAATTGAGTTGGGCAATGTAATTCCGCGCGGCTCGGTTCAACCCCCCGTCTGCGCGCCGCGGGAAATCGTCTAAGAGGACGTGCTGCAAATGGTCGGATTGGCGGATTGCTCCGATCGTCGCTGCCACAGCGACGATTTTCCCACGGCGGGCATTCGCGTCGGCCCATTATCCCGAGGGTGCGCGCGTCCACAAGAAGGAGGGTCAGCTCGCCGATTGAAAAATTACTCGACGGGCGGGCCCGCGGCGTCGGTGCACGCCTGGGCCCTCTGGACGCGTAGGTCCAGGGGCGCCTCGACCTCCTCGCGGCGAACACGGTGCGCGTTGATCTTAGTCCCTAGCCTCATCCTCCACCGCGTCTACCATGGACGAGGTGGCATGCTGCTCTCCGTCGTCAGAGGAGCCGTCAGGGCGCGGATGTATCGATTGGTACGTGCCAGGTACCAGCGTCCTCAGATTTGGGCGCTGACACACTGGGCACGCAGGGAACGCGACGTCGTTGAAGACGTATCAATCCGAAGGCGCCCACCCTTACAGCGCCCAACGTGCTTGGGCAGCGGGATGGTCGGGATGTAATTAAGGATTGCATTCGTCCCGTGCTGGGTCACAGCACTCCCTCAGGGCCTCCTCTGCAGCTGCGCCATCTATGTTGTCCATCCCAGGCCTGCTTCCAGCGCCAGGTCTCGACGTGGGCTGGACGATGAAGGCCGCGGGCCCCGAGCGTCCCCCATCCCATCTGAGCCGTCGATATAGCGCGCCTCGAGTCGCGACGATAGCGATGCAAGTGGGTTCTCGCCTAGGCCCCCCCATGTATTGCGATGAGATCCACGAGTCTCGCATATTCCAGAGCGGCGCCCACAGGGCCATCTTCGGGGCCCGAGGCCACCGCAAAACGCGGGTCTCCAGCATGCCCGGGCACCCGAGCCAAGCGACGCAAGATGTCGCATTATTCTTGGGCCACATGCGCGCCGGCAAACGAGCTCGCCGATGCAAGGCGCGCCTGGATCCTCAAGCGGGTTGCATGGGGAATCGGCGCGCTGCCCCTCGCGCGCGCGGTCCATTCGTGCCCCGCAAAAACGTCGTCGCCGTCGCCGTCGGCGCGGTATTTCGCACGATCGGGGGCGCGCGAGCTCTGGAAGTGAAGATGCCCCATGCGGATCATTCCTTTCCTCTTGTGCGATGCATCGTAGTTGCGCGGGGGCATGTGCACGAAGGGCATCGGCGAGCACTTCGCTGCGCCACGCGTGCGAATGGCATGCTGGGCGGGATGCAATTTCCACGTCCAAATGCGCGATTTACTCTGTCATAGTTACCGTCGCACCATGTCTCACGGGCGCTGTCGCGGCAGCCAGTTGCCGGGAGAACTGAGGCGGATGATCTCACGACCGTCGACGTAGGAAATAGAACGAAGACCCCGAAGGTGCGGCGACGACGCCGTCGGGTCGGGTCCGACTTATTCACCGTCGACCAACTCGTAGTCTGCGCCACGCACGCGTTCGCCATCAAAAGCAGCACGACGCGGCAATAACGCCTCGCCCTCAAAGACATGCGTTCCACGTCGTTCCCACGAGCCGGCGATGATCGCCCTCGTCAGAGCCGCGGAGGTTCGGCAGTGCACCCGCGAGCCAGTGGTTGATGGAGCATGGCGCGTCCAGCTGGAAAGAAGTAGAGTTGCTCTCTGCGCTCGTACCCAGGCAGGTCGAAGTGCTCGACGGCGCCCGCAAGCAAGGCGTCTGAGGCAGCGGCCGCTTGCCCCTGCCCGCCAAGGTATTCGCGACCATGACGGAGACGCGATCCGAAATTGTGGCACTACATCACCTGGCCGCCCGTGCCGACGGGGCCGCCCGCGGCCCTTCCCCTTTGCGCGATGATCGCGACCTGCCGCGCGCACCATTGCCGCGTTCTCTGCCTCGTCCACCGAAGGACGGCTCCACCGAAGGACGGTGGCGCGCGTTTGCGCGACCTTGCCCGCGCGACGTCTCCGCCCTCCTCGGCCGCGCCCTTTCCCCTGGAGGGCTCGCTTCGCGAAGCGTCTGGCATGGCGCGCGGGCGGCTGCGCGCGCCGCGCAGCCGCCTGCTATTGTGGCGCAGTCAAAAATAACATCTTTCTCTGGCGCGTTGGTCTTCTGGCAGGCCGGCTAGATCGCCCTGAGTACACTTCGCGTCGCGGTTGCGAGATGGCGCCCGCGTCGGCGCCGCCGTCGCCCCCCCTCGGTCGGGCGCCCCCGCGACGCGGCCGCTGGCGTGGACAACGGCGCAGCCGGCGTCGCAGGTGGGGCCCGCGCGGCCAAGTTCCCTTTGAACACCCTGGCCAGCGGGCGTCGACCACGAACCAGGCACTGGCGCTGCTTCTAGTGATCCTGGAGATCCGCCAGCCACGCGTGCTTCCAGCGGGCGTCGGCCCTGGAGTGCCTCCTCACGGGTTGGGCTATGTCGCCAGGCGCGCGTTCTGTGATATGCCGCCTTCGGCGCAACGCCTCGAGGGGATCGTCGCGCTGCTGCTGGTTGCGTGGCATCATGCCGTTAAGCGGCTGGAGCAGCGGAGCTACTTCCCCTGGTGGAACGCGGAGTGCCCTCGAGATGGTGGCGGCAAATTTGCTGAAAGTTGTCGGGAGCAAAACCCGCAGTGGCAGCTTCCATCCTGGCGATCCCCCATCTGGCTACGACGCTGTCGATGCACTCGTTCGGCTGCGCCCGGAAGTCCATGCGTTCGAGGCCGCGCTGCCATTGCCTTTCGCCTTCCAAGCCCTCGAACCTGCAGGCCAGCTAGTGAAAAGATATACGTCACTGGGTCGACGCGGACTCCGTTGACCTTCGCGCCGAAGTCGATGACGGCTGCGGGGTCCGCTGAAGTTCTCGCTGCAGGGCCGCCGCCTGCTGGGACGGGGCCATCCGTCCTGAGTTGACGTTCAGCAAGGCGTGGGCCTAGCGCATCAACATGCGGTTATAGGGCGGACCCAGCGGGGTCCCAAGTGGGAACCCGCGTCTGGCCCCTTTCTCGCTCGCTGCTCATTTGTCCAATCATAATTCCAATAGCCACCGCAACCAAATCATGCACTACCATTCCCAAGACAAGTATCCTGTTGAGAAAGGTAGGGGGAGTCGAAACATTCTGGAAGTAGCGATGGCGCCGGTCGCGTTACCACGACACGAGCGGCTCAAGGCAAGAAAGGTTCGCGAGTCGGCGATCCTGTAGGTCGGTGATGTAAGGTTCGCCCGCGTCATCGCGAGCGAAGGTGGATGAGGTCGTGGTGGAAGGCACTCGTGAGACTCGTGGAAACTGTAGTTGCGGTCAGGGGCCCTCACGGGTTCGACGTAAGAGGGAAAGATGGAAGTAGATGACATCGCAATTGCGGTCGAAGTTCCTCGCGCGCTTGACGCGATGGTCAAGGAAAGCCTTCATCTTGTCGGTCGGGTCTCCTCGCGCGCCGGAAGTCCAGGTAGCAGGGGGGCCGGCGCACTGGTAGCGCTGTGGTAGGTACCCACATACCGGTCGAACTCGAGGTCGTCCGCGTTGTTTTTGTTGCTTCTGTAGGCAACCGCCAGTGTGCAAATCGTATGCCAGGGCGGTGGTGACCAGAGCTGCCGCGGCTGCAGCAGCTCCGCTGCCAAGTCTGGAATGGGTGTTCCAAGACATGGCTGTGCAAACGATACTGTCAAGAGGTGGAAAGGAATTCTGATGGAGGAGGAAGGTTGTTTTCCTCCAGCCGACACGTCGAGTTCAGTACCTGCTGTGCCGCGATTGCTGGCAGATTGGGCGGCACATTTTTGAGCCAAGACGGCAGCGGTATCAGGCAACCTTACGTCACCCCCTTGGGGCAAACCCTCAAAGTGCCGGGACAAGGGAAGCGGAGAGCAGGAAAAGGGGGGAGAAGAGGCAGGCAGGGAGGGGCAGCGAGGCAACCAGAGGGGCGCAGGATGGAAGGGGCGGAGAAAGGGGACACGACTGCTCACGATCCCTGGCAATGAAGCGTCATGTCTGGAAGCCCTAAACAAACGCTCTGGGCGTCACATCGAGGGCAGCGAACTGAGCTGATCCGACCAGAGCGCGTCTTCGTCACCCTCTCGTTCCTACATTGGGTCACGGCCGGGGCCGGGGGGTCCTGTCCACATGCAAGCCACAGACATACAGCGGAAGATGATGGCAGCGAAGCGACAGCAAGCGCAATCCCAACGGCTCTGTCGGGATTCGTGACTCAGAATGGCAGCTCTGCAGAAACAGCACCCTCTTCACTTCTGCGACTGAGAGGCTCCTCCCCCGACTGCTGGGTGTCTGGACAAGGGGGTCGCCATGTCTCGGAGTATTCAAGACGGTCCAAGATGGCCCCAAATACATTAAGGAGGGCTTCCATTTGGCCCATGCTGGCCTCCAGCACACTTCCGAGGGACCCCAAGAAATTCGAACACTGACTCTCTGAAATTGCTGTGAAACAGTATAAGTCAGACACTCTCGCAAGGGGCGGCCTGAATGAGCCGCAGACCGCGAGGCAGTCCAACTCGCACGCACCGACACCCACTCCTCACTCGAACTTCCGCCCGCACGGCCCGTCACAACGACCGTCGCTCATCCCGGATCGCCCCTCTGGGCCCACTGCCGATCGCTAAGACGGCCCCCGTCGCGCATGCCCACTCCCCCCCCCTCCCCTGCCCCGTCGGTCCCCAGACCTGCGGCGCCGCCTGCGCTACGCTCCCGCCGCCATCTCGGGTAAGGTCGCCAGGACAACGCGCGGGAGTTGGCCCACTGTCGATCGCTAAGACGGCCCCCGTCGCGCATGCCCCCACCCCCTGCCCCGTCAGTCCCCCGACCTCTCCGCGGCGCCGCCTGCGCTGCGCTCCCGCCGCCATCTCGGGTACAGTCGGGGCATTGACCTAAGGAACCCTAAATAAGGAACGAGGCCCCTTTGTTTCCATAAGTTAAACTTCGATTTGCTATCGAAGACATAAGGAAAACCAGAGGCAAGCTGTGAAGCACTTAAGGAACGCGGAGCCCCTCCCCAACGAACAGGGTTCCTTCTTCAGGGCCCCGACTGTATGGTCGCCAGGGCAACGCGCCGGAGTTGGCCATGGCCCAAGAGATACCTCCCAGCTTTCCCAGAGAGGCCCTGGTGGCCTCCAGGGCACCCCTCCCGATGCCCAGAGGGCCCCAGGGGCTCCAACATGGGATCGAAAAGATGGAGGCAGCCTAGGCAAAGACAACCGCTGGCAACCTCCGATCCTTCTCCCTCTGCTGTACCACTGCCCTGGCTCCATGCTCCTATCTTCTCTCCTTCAAGTCACGTCCCCCCTCCCACTCCGAACTCCCAATGCGTCGTGAACTGGCTTTTCCCAGCAAGTGCCCGCGGCGAGCGCCGTATCGCTGGAAGCTTTCGGGAAGCAACGACTTGAAGCGGTCGGCGACCTCGTCGAAGGGGCACCGGTTCGGGTAGCCTCGGCAGGAGAGGCGGGGTGACGCCCTGGGCGTTTGTTTGCGCTTCTACTTTGGGATACGCTACGATTTGTTCAGCGTGTTCAGGGTCGTCTGTTGGGCGTGTGTTTGGTGTTTTGTTGCGTTTTTCAAGCCAAAAGCGCTTAACAACATTTGAAAACGCGATTCAAAAAAGCGCACCGTGCTTTAGCGTGTTTGGTGTTTGCTGTGGCGACCCGAGAGCGCTAAAACATGATGTCCAAGACGCCGCGCTGAAAACGCTAAAAAAACGCCCTGGGCATAGCGGGCCAGTTGTTGTTGCTCCCACCGTACTTCAGGACCACATCCCAGAACCTGCCATCGCCCGGACGTCCATTTCCCGTGCTTTTTTCGGTTTCGTGTGTTTTTTGTTTTGTTCGATTGTCCAGGATGGTCCTCGATGGTTCTCGCCGAGAAAAAATGCACACGTCCGAGCGATGCCAAGTCAAGGACCACATCCCAGCAATGATTTCGAGCACCAGGGCCGAACACAGCGCCGGGCGAGCGTCCCCCGGGGCCCGCCGCGTGGAAGCCCTCGAGCTTCGGCAGGTTCCTGGCGCTCGAAATTGTTTCTGGTGAGCAGGGACCGACCGTCCCGGCATTCCTATAGTCCTATAACGAAATGTTCTTAGAACCCAAAGATGTTCTTAGAACAGAACAATGTTCTTAGAGCACAAGCCCGATGGTTTAAAACAAGACGGTCCCAGCCAGAAATGTTCTAAGAACAGTTCCTGGAAATCACAAAAGGGTTTTAGAATATTGTTTGGTATGACTATAGACTATAGGCGAGCCAGGACGCTTCGCCGCTGCTTGATTCTGGTGGTCAGGGCCAGAGCAGGCTGGAACATCACAAGGCCAGTTCAGCTGGATCACCATGCTCCGCGGCACGTGCAGCTCGCAGCCCGTGCGGAGCGTCGCCCCCCCCTGCCCCCCGTCCTCGCCACGGCCGGTGCAGAGCGAGCCCGCGGACGCTTGAAGCTGACGTCCAAGAGGGCCCCGAGTCGCCCGCCGATGGATCATTCCAAGACGCCCAAGATGGTCCCCAAACGGCCCAAGAGGCTCCCGAGACGCCCCAACCCCCAAGAGGCGTCCCAAGAGGGCCCCCAGAAGCATAAATCCTCCCATTCCAGGGGAACGTATGATTTCAGCACATTCGCCTCCTGGGCTCTCACAACGTCCAAGACGGCCCAGCAGGCCTCCAAGATCGCCCCAAGACGGCCCGGGAAGCCCCCAAGAAGGCTCGAAGACGGCCCAAAAAGGCACCAAGACGGCCCAAGAGGCCCCCAAGACGGGTCCAGGAGGGGTCCCAGGCGGGGAACCCGAACGGAAATGTCGAGCCCTCGGCCACAAGAAGCCACCAAGAGGCTCCAAGAGGCCCACCAGAAGCCCAAAAGAGGCCCCAAAACTGCCTTCAAAAGGTCCCGAAAGTGCTGCCAGGAGGCCCCCGAGAGACCTACCAGGAGCCCCCTAAGGGGTCGGCGGTGCGGCGTAAGCCCAAGAATCGTTGATGTGTCCTGTAATTTTCCCTCCCACACGCGCCGGGCCTGCCCCCTCCTCCACACGTGCATTGCGGCTTAATTAGCGATCGTGTGCCCTACATTGGCCCCATCCGCCAGCGCAGTGACTCTGCCCAGCCGCCGACGCAAAAATGTGTCTGGTGGTTTTTCCGCGAGGTCCTCGCCTTTTCGAGCTTCCGGCGCTCCACTTTCTTTCTTGCTTCTCCTGCATCAGGAGCCGCGGGCTGGAGAATCACTCTGCCTCTCCTTAACAGCCCGCCCGAGAGGGGCATCAGTCGAAGGGGATACAGCAGCATAAAACATAGGAGCGAGGGGGCCAAACGGTCACTCCTTGTCCCTGGGTGCGTGGCTGAATAGGGAACTCGTGGTGGTAAACTGTCGGCGCCCCGCGCGGATGTCTTGGATCAGCGCTGGGCCCCCCCGGCGGCGCCTCCAGCGCCGCCCCTGTCGTACTCCGCGCAGCAGGGAGGGGGCCCAGCGCAGACCCTTAAGAAATCCGCGCGGAGCGCCAATTAATGTTTCTGCCGGTGTTGCTCCTGCGACCAGGCAGTGTATCAGGAGGAAAAGAAACACACAGACACAATGAATCCTCGATTCCCCAGAAAATATAGGAAACATGGAAGTGGGGGGGAAGACAGAAGCCCAGAAGATATGGGAAAATGTGGGGAATACTTGTTTATTTTGTGTGTATCTATCTGTGCGTCCTGGGGCCCCTTCCGTGCAGAATCAACACGGGATCCCTCTCCTGCCCTCGGGGCCCCGTCCCTCTGAGGGCTCCCCGCCCCGGGACCGCCGAGAGACGAGGCCCGCTCCAACGGGCCCTCGGCTGCCTGCGCAGAAAACATCACCCGCTGTGGGCGCCCTGGGCCGGTGTCCCTCGCGCGCCCCCGCGCGCCTCGCGCACCTGCCCGCCCGCTCCGGGGCGCACATCGCGCGGCCGCGTCGCCGCCACGCGGCGCACGTCGGACGTGCCCGCTCGCTCCTGGCGCACCTCGCGGCACTCTGTCGGCGCTGGTTCCCAGAGGGCTCGCTCCGAGCGCGCACGCTCGCTCTGGGCGCGCGTCGCGATGCCAGCGATGCCGCCGCGGAGTCCACGCTAAGCAGACCTCAGCGTACCCGGTCGCCCCGCCTGGGCA
The DNA here is from genome assembly GCA_963575745.1 of Prorocentrum cordatum. Lineage (NCBI taxonomy): Eukaryota > Dinophyceae > Prorocentrales > Prorocentraceae > Prorocentrum > Prorocentrum cordatum. The sequence goes on from CAUYUJ010007020.1 coordinate 10,869, forward strand.
CCGCGATGCCAAAACCGTTGTCAGGAACTTCACTCCACAAGCACCCGTCCGCTGCCAGAGCACATCGCATTGCCAGCGGCGTTGCCAGGTGGACTTCAAGTCTGGAGGCACCCCACATAGGCTTCCTCGTATGATGGCCAGGACTGCGTGGTGGCCTCGGAAGCACTCCGATGCACCCCCTGCCGCCCAATCAGCCAGGCCAACCCCGCCGGCCAAGGCAGTCCAAGCAGCCAAGCCCCAATTCGGGTGGCCGAGGGAGCTTTTTCCGACGTGGTCCCCCCAGCCAACCCAACCAGCCCTGCCAGCCAGACCAGCCAAGCCAGTTCTTGAAGATCCTGAGTTCAGCCCAGTGTTTGTCATTACCTCACGCATGTCAGCGGCGTTCAGGCAGAGACCCCTTCCATTTATACACAAGGAGTTGGGGGCAACCAGGGGGTTCACCCCCGACACGCCCTCCCGAGCACTGGATCCCACGCTTCCCATAGAAGGGACAATCTTACCACTTCTTCTCCTTCCCTCGTACACCCTTACTCTTCCCTTAGCCTCCGCCTCCTCCTGGGGATACCTTCGTTGCGCGGAGCAACAAGACCACCCGCAATGACTACGCGCACCTGCGCTTGTAGGTAGATTTCCTCTCGCCGCACCCACGCCTGTCGAGGCTAAATGATCTGTCGGAGCTCCGCGCAGAGCTCCGACAGCTCAAATGAAAGTACACACTGTCGGAGCGCCGCGCAGAGCTCCGAACGTGTATGTTCCTGCTGCTCTTGCGGCTCGAGAAGTAACAGCGGAGTCGAGTCGGGCCCGGGCGCCCCCAAGGGGCAGCTCGGGGGGGCCTCTTGGGAGCCTCTGGAGGACCTCTCGGGATGCTCCTGGGGGCCTCTCGGGCCCTCCTCTGCGAGCTCGCGCGCTTGACCTGCCCGGGGCGGCCGTCGTGCATGATCTTCACGAGCTCGATGGTGCCGCACTGCACGATCTGGTCCAGGACCAGGGGCTGCTTGAAGATTCTCGGCTGGAGAGGGCGCGCCAGGGGCGGCAGGCAGGCGGGCAGCGACGCGATGCATAGGCCCTCCCCAGCTGGGCGCAGCTGGCCCAGCTCGCTTTTGCTTCCAGCCCCCGGATGCCGCCAGAGGGGGTGCGTGGCCCTCCCTCCCCCTCGCCCCCTCCCGCTGCCCTCATCCTGCTGCCCGTTCGCTCGCCGTCTCCGTCCTCCTCGTCGTCCCCTGTACCCACCGCGGAGCCCCACAGTCCTCCCCCACAGCCTCCTCCTCCTCCTCCTCCTCCTCCGGCGCTTCTTCCTCCTCCTCTTCCTCCTCCTCCTCCTCCCCCTCCTAATCCTCCGCTCCTCCTCCTCGCCCTCCCGACGCTCCGTCATCCGCCTCTTCCTCCTCCTCCTCCTCCTCCTCCTGCTGCTGCTGCTGCTGCTCCTCCTCCTCCTGCCCTCCTCCTCCTGCTCCTCCTCCTCCTCCGCTTCGCCTCCGCCTCCGCGCCGCCTCCTCCTCCCTCCTCCTCCTCCTCCTCCTCCTCCTCCTCCTCCTCCTCCCCCTCCTCCCCCTCCTCCTCCCCTCCTCCTCTCTCCTCCTCCTCCTCCTCCTCCTCCGTCTCCTCCTCCCTCCTCCTCCTCCCCCTCCTCCTCCGCCTCCGCCTCCGCCCGCCTCCTCCTCCTCCTCCTCCTCCTCCTCCTCCTCCGCCTCCTCCGCCTCCTCCTCCTCCTCCTCTCCTCCTCCTCCTCCTCCTCCTCCTCCTCCTCCTCCTCCTCCTCCTCCTCCTCCTCCCCACTCCCCACTCCCCACGGCAGCCCAGCGAAGCTTCTCAAGGGGCGTCCACAGGACCGCTCGTGCGGGAGATCGCTTCGGGAGAGCGGAGGGCGGGGCGCCCGGCGGCAAGAGCGGGGCCATCGCCGCTCTCGGGTGCGCGCGCGCTTTTCGTTGACGGGCTGCGAAGTGCATAAGGTGACGCAGAAGGCATCTATACACCACCACCGCGCCAGGCCAGGGCCATCATGGCGCTGGCCTGGTGTATACGCCCTCCTGGCCGAAGCCAGGAGGCTCTATACACCATCCTGGGGCCCAGGATGGCCCTGGACTGGCACGGTGGTGGTGCATAGATGCCTTCGTCGGATAGGTGACCGCAGGCAGCGAAAAATCAATTGGCTTCCACTTTTGTTGGGAGGGCGCCGGATTGCGTGGGCGACTGCGTCGGGTGACTGCGTTGGGTGTCCGTGTTGAATGATTGCGTTCAGTGGCTCTGTTTGGTGACTGCTCTGGCCGACTGTGTTGGGCGACCGTGTTGGTCGACTGCGTTGGCTGAATGCGTTAGGTGGCAGATATTGCCAACTGCGTTGGGTGACTCTGGTGGTTGACTGCGTTGGGCGGCCGTGTTGGACTAGCTGGGTGGCTCTGTTTCGTGATTGCGTTGGGTGGTCATGCTGGGTGGCTGCGTTAGGCGATTGTGTGGGGCTACTGCGCTGGGCGACTGTGTTGTGCGACTGTGTTGGATGACTGCGTTGGTTGAGTGTGGGCGTAGAGTGTGGCGAGTGAGCGGGAAGTGCGAGTGCGGTGTGCGAGTGTGAGGTGCGAGTGCGGGCGCACTTTGTGGGGGGTGAGTGCGGGGGCACGTGCGGAGTGCGAGTGTGAAGTGCGAGTGCGAAGTGCGAGTTTGGGCGCAGCGTGTGCTAGGCGTGCGCCCCGAAATGGCCTGTTAGCTAATGATGCACGCTCGCTGCCCCAGAAGCATACACAGTCCAAAAGGGTCCTGGCTCCAGGGCCTTGAACTGCTGACTCGGCCGTGGATGAGGCCGAACGCCAGGGGGGGAAAGATCGGCCTGGAATCGACGACACCTCGCCCACACCCCCCCGCATCGCCAAGCCACAGCTTCCTGTGCAAATGGGCTGTCGGACCCCCATCGGCGACAAACGCAACATTCCCCTCTGGGCACATCCCCCCTCTGAGCATACCTTAGGGAAACAAAAAGTGGCATAAACATAAACACTCGGAGGTCCGCGCGGATTTCTCGGATCAACGATGGGGCCCCCCTCCCTAGCGCGCGGAGCGCGCCAGGGGCGGCGCCGGAGGCGCCGCCGGGGGGGCCCGGCGCCGATCCGAGAAGTCCGCGCGGACCTCCGAGTTTTTGTCTCCATTTTCGTTGATTTTTATGTTTATGCCACTTCTGTCCCTTTGTGTGTCACGTTTATGCCACTTGTTCTGTCTCCCTATACCCCCCAAGGTCGGGGGCCGATGCGTCCCCCTCTGAGCACGTCCCCCCCCTTCCAACGTTTCCGGAGCTCCGCGCGGCTGCCTCGCACATATCGGTGCCGGGCCTCCCTCGCCGGCGCGCCAGGCAAGACATGGCGCCAGAGGCGCCGCCGAGGGGGGTGCGGCGCCGAGGCAAGAGATCCGCGCGGAGCTCGGGAGCAGCAAGGAGAGCCACAGAAACGCCAAAGAAACGACGAGAGAACAAAAAACAACTTGCAAGAACGCCAGAGAGAGAGCGGAAGAAAGAACGAAGAGACAGCGCCAGGGAAAGCCACAGAAACGCCAGAGAAAGAACGAAAGAAACACGCTTGCAGTCGGGCCACTGAAAGAAGGAACGCCAAAGAAGGAACGAAGCCCCTGCTTGGACCTGCAAGCGCATCAGAAACAAAACACTGGAGGAACCTTCAGGAACAGCGAGACCCTGCCGAACCCAAACTGCTCCTTCTTTCAGCGTCTCGACTGTGCTTGTTGTTTTTTGGCTTCGGACGCGCCTGTTGCACACAAGGGGAGAGCATCCTGCTCCATCGGCAAAATTTGGCCTTGTCGTGGTGAAGCCACCGCTCTGTGACAGGAGCCCCTTCGCCTGGACGTACCATCGTTGGGCGCGGGAAGGCACCGCCCTGCCCGCAAACAGCCAAGAGTGCCACAGTGGTCCGAGCCCCCCTCCCCCCGCCCGCAGCGCATGTGTCTTGCGATGCGTTTCGGCTCCAGCTGACGTGAGGCCCCTCCTTCTGCCTGCCCCCCTCTGTCAATTCAAAGCTGTGCGCGGCCCGCTTAGCTTCGACCGGCAGAGGTGCGCTCTCGACCCGCGGATCAAAAAAGTTTCGGCTCCAGCGCCGCGAGCAACCGGACTGCGGCGAATGCACCGAGAGGGGGCTCCGAGGAGCCTGCCAGCCGTGTCTGCAGCCCTCGGGCGTCAGGCAACGGGACTTGGCGACAAATTGGGGGGGGGGGAGGAGGCGTGCACCTCTTATGCCACAGAGGGGGCGCCGCGGGAGCCCCCTGAGACCCGGAAGGGGCACGAGGGGTGCGCGCTTCGCCCTCCCCCACTCCTCGCCCCCCCCTTCTCCTCTCCTCTCCCCCCCTCCTCCCCCCCTCCCCTCCTCCCACTCCTCCCTTCTCCTCTCCCTCCCTCCTCCCTCCCCTCCCTCCCTCCTCCTCCCTCCTCCTCCCTCCTCCTCCACGCCCGAGCTCTGCTCGCCTGCAGGCTCCCAGCCCGCTCGGGCCAGGGAGCCAAGGCATGAACGATTCTTGCCCCGGTGCCGGTGCCGGTGCCGGTGCCGGTGCCGGTGCCGGTGCCGGTGCCGGTGCCGGCGCCGGCGCCGGTGCCGGTGCCGGCGCCGGTGCCGGTGCCGGTGCCGGTGCCGGTGCCGGTGCCGGTGCCGGTGCCGGTGCCGGTGCCGGTGCCGGTGCCGGTGCCGGTGCCGGTGCCGGTGCCGCCGGTGCCGGTGCCGGTGCCGGTGCCCGGTAACCGGTGCTGGTGCCAGTGCCGGGCCGGTGCCGGTGCCGGTGCTGGTGCCGGTGGCCGGTGCTGGTGCGGGTTCTTGCTTTCCCAGAACATCCTCTCCTTTTCCCTCCCGCCTCCCACCTCCCAGCAGTGCCCCTCCCGCCCCTCCAGGGAGGCCCCGCCTGAGCGAGGAGGGTAACGGAAACCCATACTATTTACATGGTTTCGTGCCCTTCCCACCTCTCCAGGGAGGCCCCGCCTGAGCGAGGAGGGTATCCCACCCCTCCAGCAGGGAGGCCCCGCCTGACTGAGCGAGGAGGGTATCGGAAACCCATACTATTTACATGGTTTCGCGCCCCTCCCTCCCCTCCAGGGAGGCCCCGTCTGAGCGAGGAGGGTATCGGAAACCCATCCTATTTACATGGTTTCGTGCCCCTCCCTCCCCTCCAGGGAGGCCCCGCCTGAGCGAGGAGGGAATCGGGAACCCGTACTATTTACATGGTTTCGTGCCCTTCCCACCTCTCCATGGAGGCCCTGCCTGAGCGAGGAGGGTATCGGAAATTAATAAAGATTACATGGTTTCGTGCTCCTCCCAGGCCTCCAGGCAGGCCCCGCCTGAGCGAGGAGGGTATCGGAAACCCATACTATTTACATGGTTTCGTGCCCCTTCCATCCGCCTGAGCGAGGAAGGTATCGGAAACCCATACTATTTACATGGTTTCGTGCCTTTCCCACTTCTCCAAGGAGGCCCTGCCTGAGCGAGGAGGGTATCGGAAATTAATAAAGATTACATGGTTTCGTGCTCCTCCCACCCCTCCAGGCAGGCCCCGCCTGAGCGAGGAGGGTATCGGAAACCCATACTATGTACATGGTTTCGTGCCCTTTCCATCCGCCTGAGCGAGGAGGGTATCGGAAACCCATACTATTTACATGGTTTCGTGCCCTTCCCACCTCTCCAAGGAGGCCCCGCCTAAGCGAGGAGGGTATCGGAAACCCATGCTATTTACATGGTTCCGTGCCCCTCCCACCCCTCCAGGCAGGCCCCGCCTGAGCGAGGAGGGTATCGGAAACCCATGCTATTTACATGGTTTCGTGCCCCTCCCACCCCTCCAGGCAGGCCCCGCCTGAGCGAGGAGGGTATCGGAAACCCATGCTATGTACATGGTTTCGTGCCTCTACCACCTCTCCAGGGAGGCCCCGTGTGAGCGAGGAGGGTATCGGAAACCCATACTATTTAAATGGTTTCGTGCCCCTCCCACTGACATGGGTGAGGAGGAAGGGAGAAAATTACCTATCCATCTCACGTCCTACTCCTCCCACTGAGGAAGGTGAGGAGGAGGGGGAGTTCTGCGATGAGGAAGGCTTCATGATGATGTTGGTGATGACGATGGTTATACGGCTGTTCACGATGACGATGACGATGGCGATAATGCGGATGGACGATGACGATGGCGATAACGGTGATTCTGATGATGCTGATTATGATGACGATGATGATGATGACGATGACGATGACGACAACGATGGCGACGACGACGAGGATGATGATGCAGATGCTGGTGATGATGACGATGCTGCTGCTGATGCTGACGTTTCTGGTGCTGTTGATGATGATGACGACGATGATGCTGATGATCATGACGTCCGCGATGATGCGGACGATGATGATGCCAAGGACGATGATGGTGATGATGACGACGATGCTGATGATGATGATGATGAGGACGATGGTGGCGACGACGATGATGATGATGATGACGATGACGCTGGCGATGGTGATGATGATGACGCTGGCGATGATGATGATGTTGATGATGATGAGGATGATGATGATGGTTATGATGATGCCGATGATGCTGACGATGATGATGATGATGATGATGATGATGTTGATGATGTTGATACTGATGATGATGACGATGATGCTGATGATGACGACGACGACGGGGTGAAGACGATGCTGCTGATGATGCTGACGATGACGACGATGATGCTGGTGATGATGATGATGATGGTGATGATGACGATGCCGAGGATGAGGAGGGCGAGGAGGAGCAGGACGACGAGGAGGAGGAGGAGGAGGAGGACTCGCTTGAACGAGGAGGGTCGCGGACAGCATTACTCTTTACCAGGTTTCGTAGGCTTCCCCCCTTCCAGTGGGGCCCCGCCAGAGCGAAGAGGGTATCAACAACCCGTACTATTTACAAGGCTTCGTTTCCTGAGCACCTGTCCTCCCTCCTCCTTTCTTTCGTCTGCCCTTTCGTGCGTACTTACTCGTTCGATGAACTTTTCCTTCGTGTTGATGTTGTCGTACCCCATGGGTCCCACGAAACTGTTAATATTTTTTATGTGGGGAACTGCGTTTGCATAATTTTACCATTGATAGGACTGCAATCGATTCCACTGGGTTTGCACTTGATTGGCTTGCAACCGATTGGATTGCAACCGCTGGGGGGCGCACAGGGCAGCGACGAGGAGGCGGCGACGGGACGGTGACGGCGACGAGCAAGGAACCGCCAGACCGACCCTCAGGCCAAGACGACGGGCGGCGACGACGCAGCAAGGGGGGGCGACGGCAAGGACGGAAAAACTAGACCGCCCCTCAAGCCCAGACGACGACGGGCGGCGACAGGGCGGCAACGGCGAGAAGGAGAGAGCCGCCAGACCGCCCCTCAGACGACCCAGCTAATACTAGGAAAGAAGAGAGAAGGCCCCCTAAGTGCAAGCACTGTTTGGGAAATGTCATGATGTTCAATGTCAATGATGTTTTTCATCCGGTGCCAGTGCTGGCGCCGGCGCCGGTGCCGGTGCCGCCGGTGCCAAGGCTAGTGCCGGTGCGGTTGCGGGTGCGGGTGCCATGCAGTGCCGGTGCTGGCGCCGGCGACGGCGCCGGCGACGGCGCCGGCGCTGGTGCCCGTGCCGGTGCCAGTGCCAATGCCGCCGGCGCCAGGGCTAATGCCGGTGCCGGTGCCCGTGCCGGTGCCGGTGCCGGTGCTGGTGCCGGTGCCGGTGCCGGTGCCGGTGCCGGTGCCGGTGCCGGTGCCGGTGCCGGTGCCGGTGCCGGTGCTGGTGCCGGTGCCGGTGCCGGTGCCGGTGCCGGTGCTGGCGCCGGTGCCGGTGCCGGTGCCGGTGCCGGTGCCGGTGCCGGTGCCGGTGCCGGCGCCGGTGCCGGTGCCGGTGCTGGTGGGCGAGAATCGTTCTATAGTGAGGGAGCCCCCCCCCCTCCGCTGAAAGTCTCGGTGCGGGTAGAGTGGCGCCGTCCTTCTGCTCCTCGTTGGGCTTGAAGCACCGGATGTAGTGGAGGTTGCACGTGCCCAGCGTCGACAGCAGCCCCTCGGGAGGGTCGCAGCGGGGGGGCTGGCGAGAAGCGACGGGGAGGAGGGAGGGGACGACGAGGAGGGCGAAGAGAAGGAGGAGCAAGGGGAGGACTTGTGGAGCCCGTGATAGGCCAGAGAGGGGGAGGACGAGGGCGAGAAGGGAGGACGAGGAGGAGGAGGAGGAGGCGGAGGAGTCTTCCAGGAGGGGGGGAAGGAGGCCAGCGGCACGAAGCGCGAGCCCATGCGCCTCAGTCTGCTCCAGCTCGTGCACATCGCACTCTTGCTCTTCACCCCTACGTGAGGCGGGGCCAGGACGAGGATAGATTCGGACGAGGAGAAACCGAGAATCTCCGAGATCCCACGGCTCTGGAGGACGCACCGGGTGCCGCGGCCTTCTCAGAGCGTCCTGGAACGCTCTGAGAGCGTTCCCGTTCCCCTCGCCCGCTCTCCGAGCTGGCATCGGCATCCCCTCTGTCCTCTCCCCCCCTGCTCTCTCCGCACATGTTTGCCCCGCCCCCCCATTCGGCCGCCGGTTTCCATGACCATCGCCCGGCCCCCCTGCCTACACGTCGGTCGAAAGAAGTAGATCAAAACATGACGTTGGAAGGCGGATAAAGTAGATTGGGGTCAGGCCCTCCCAAGGAGTAATAAAACACAACAAAAGCAGATTGAACATTGAAGCAGGAAGGCGCTTGAATTAGGCTGGGATCTGGAAATCCAAAATACATACTTCCACCGACCGGCGCGTTTTCTCGCGGGGGGCGTGCAAACATGGATTAGCGATCCATGGATTTGGCGGGTGGTCGCCAAATCCATGGATCGGGGGAGGCGCCCTCCCCAGATTGCGGCCGGTGCCGCCTCCTTCGGCGGCGGGAATCTGCGATTTCCCATGGAAGCGGGACCCGTCGCTAATCCACGCCCCATTGATCCATGTTTGTGGTCGCCTTAGTGTATGCTTGTGGATGCCACGACAATGGACACCCTAACAGTCCTATCGTTGAATTTAACATGTGCTTCAAATGTGTAGAAAATGTTATAAACATGTTTCAAACATGTTTTCACATACTCTGGAAATTATTTGGCAGCAGGCTTCCTTTCCAGTCATCGACTTCCATAAGTGTATGCTCTCGATCCGATCTATCTGCGGGAGCCCGCAGAAGACGCGCGCGCCCATGAGCGCACACGAGCACGGCCCCTCCGGTCCGCGAGGCCAGCCGCGTGGCAGGAGCCTTCGCGCAAGGCATACCGTCGGCATGCCGCTGGAACCCACGGAAAACACATGCATTAGGTCGGGCCTGTCCCCCTGTAGGGGGTTCTTGGGCGAGAAAAAGTTACTCCCACTATATATATATATATATATATATATATAAATCAAAATTTTGTATATAAAAAAAAAACTGTCCCCTGATTTTGTATTTGGACTATGTTTGAACATTCCCCCTGTAGAGACACGCCCGACTTAAGCATAAGTGCGTCTTTGCTCCGCTCCTCAAGTCCCCCATAAGCATCTCCGTTCGTCCCCGACTCTCCCTTCGCTGCCCACGTCCTCCCCATGCATTCCCTCCCCCATCCCCCTCCTCCACCACTGCCCCCACCCCGACCGCTGCCCCATTCAAAGGAACGAGAACAACATAAACATCTCCCTACCGTCCCCCTCCTCCATCACTGCCTCCACCCCGACCCCTGTCCCCTTAGTGGAACAAAAAACTGCACAAGCACAAACTTCCGGAGGACCGCGCGGATGTCCCGGATCGGCGCGCCCCAGGGTCGGCGCCGCCAGGGGGGTCAAGGCGCCGACTGAGCGTCGAAAGTTTGTGATTATGCAGTTTGTTGTTATTCGAGCTCCCATTCGCCCCCACCACAACCCCTGCCTCCCCCCCCTGGAGTTAGGTCGGGCATGTCCCCCTACAGGCGGATGTTGAAAGAGAACTAAAGAATACCCAAAAGAAAAACCCCAAATTGCAAAAAAAAAAAAAAAAAAAAAAAAAAAAAAACGCCCCCAGAATGTGTTCTGCATATTTTTGAGTTTTCGTCCTGTTGAGGGACATGCCCGACTTACACCTGGAGTGACGCCGCGTGTTCCCGCGGCGTGAGCGACCCAGGCACATCGCCGCTCGGGAGGGGGAGGTAGCTGGGTCGTGTGGAGGAGGACGAGGGGGCCCTCCTCCTCCTCCTCCTCCTCCTCCTCCTCCTCCTCCCCCTCCTCCCCCTCCTCCTCCTCTTCCTCCTCTCCTCCTCCTTTCTCTCCTCCCTCCTCGTCTCGTCCTCGTCCTCCTCCTCCTCCTCCTACCGTCCTCTCCTCGTCCTCGTCCTCGTACTCGTACTCGTCCTCGTCCTCGTCCTCCTCCTTCCCCATCCTTCCTCCCCCTACCCCCCCACCCACTTCGCTCCTTTCCTCTCCTGCCACCCTCCCCTTGCCACGTCCCCATGTCTACTGTATTTGCTGTGTACGTCTCGCGCGGTGGCGCGTCTCCTCACGGTGGCCAGCGGATGTTGGCGGCCACGCGCTCAGCCACCTGGCCTTTGGCTGCACCTCGACGACGGCTCTCAGCAGGGACCTTCTGCACAACATCACCACTATCATCTGGAGGCCTCCCAGATGGGGTCTGAGCAGATGGGGTCCAAGGATCGCGCCACATCGTCGACGCATCATCGATGCATCGGCGATGCATCGGGGACGTCGGCGATGCTACAACGACGAGGGTGTGGAGACATTCCGCCTGCTCACCGAGTCGCGTCGGCGATGCATCGGCCATGCATCGGACTCCATCGGATCCCATTTCTTTCCTATTTGGACGCCCGAAATGAGAGCGGAAAGCATGGGCACAATGCCCAGCAACGAATGGCGCCACAAACCAATAGCGGCCGCTATTGGGCAGGCCGTCTGTCTCACAAATGTACGGCGCCCGCGACGGCACAGACAACGAATCCGGTGCAGGATGCACAGGAACTGCTGCTGGTCTTCGCACCCACTCTTTACGAACACATTGCGACCGCACTGATCCTAGAGGAACAAAAAACTGCACAAACAGAAACTGACGACGCTCCGCGCGGATTTTTTGAACCTGCGCTGGATCCCACCTCCTTGGCGCGTGGAGCGTGCCATGGGGGGCGCCAGGGTCGGCGCCGCGATGGGGGCTCCAGCGCAAGTCCAAGAGATCCGCGCAGAGCGTCCAAAGTCTATGGTAATGCAACAGTTGGTTCTTCGAAGCCAGGACGAGGATAACATCAGGTGTGTGTGTGTGAAGATCATTCGGGAATCTCTGAGATCCGGCGGCCCTGGAGGATGTCTCGGGCGCCGCGGCCTTCTCAGAACGTTCCAGGACGCGCAGAGAACGTTCTGTACCGATACCGCTACTCCCTGGACCTCTCCCGGGGCGCGTTCTGACCAGGATTTCGAGGCGAATCCAGCGGTGCATGGTGACGAGGGCCTCCGAGGCCCACACGGGGGCAAACGAGGGGAGGGTAGAGGCATGGGTACCTTTTCCTCCCCTGAGTTCTGGAGCGCCCCGGCGCGGATGCTTCTCCTCGTCGTGGCCCCCCGTCCGGTTGCGAGTGCCCCCCGGCCCGCGGCGCTGGTCGGCCGGGAGGGGGAGGTGGCGACGGGCCTCCCGTCCCCCCTCCCCGGAGGGGCCGCGCTTCCTTAGGTCGGGCACGTCCTCTCCAGGCGGATTTTGGAGACCAAACGAAAGAACCAAAAGGTTCCAAGATGCTCAGACGCCATCGCAAACAGTGGAGCAATCGTCCCCAAAACTATGTTTCCCTACTCTGGGATGCTCCTCCTGTGGAGGGACATGCCCGACTCAGCCCCTCCCTCCCTCCACCCCCGAAGGGGCCCCCGAAGGGAGAGGCGGAGGTATGTCGGGCGTGTCCCCCTACAGAGGGATTTTCGACGAACAAAAAAAAATACCCCAAAAATACCCCCCAAAAGGTCAGAAAATACTGAAAAGAAAGTCCCCAGACTATTTCTGAACTATGGTTTGACTATTTTTGGGGTATGTTTGATCTTTCGTCGAAAGTCCCCCTGTAGGGGGACAGGCCCGACTTAAGCGGAGGGCCTCCCTCCCCGCGCCCCGCGAGGAGGCCCTTCCTCGAAGGTGCGGCCGCGGGGCCTCGAGGTCCTGGCTGTACTTCTTGCTGATCGAGCGGAAGGTCGCCTTGCCCTGCGCGCGCTGGGCACCCACCCATCCTCCTTGCCCTTCCTCCTCCTCCTCCTCTTCCTCCTCCTCCTCTTCCTCCTCCTCCTCCTCATTCATCCTTCTCCCCCTCCTCCTCCTCCTCATCCTTCTCGTTTCCTTCCCACAGCCCTGAAGACGAACGTCTGAAGCGTCCACAGATGCAACGTCACCGGTAAGAGAAGCAAGGCCGAAAGAGAGAGAGGGAGAGAGAGAGAGAGAGACAAACAAAAAAAAAAAAAAAGAGAAAGAGAGAGAGAGAGAAGGCAACACTGGCCATCCTCAGCACCCCTCGCAATACATGTCGAGAGGGGAGCATAGGCAGGCAACATCAGTTTCTAGCCATCCATCCCCGAGAGGCATGGGGGCACAACTTATCGAGACGGTTGAGGCGATCGCTGCAGCAAGGTAGACATCAACCTGGCTGTTGTCTGGGGGTGCAATTGCGAGCACATCGTTCGAAACAAGGCACTGACGGCCCCCGATTGGCACGCAGCTCGACGAGAGCGTCGGACACACTGCCGCCAAAGAATGTGAACCTGACCTCGGGGGACTCTCCGCACGCAGGACTGATGAGAATGTTGGACGGGGTATCTTAATCCCACTGGCGTCGCCAGACCCGAGGAGGCCGAGCGCCATGCAAGCTCAATCGCTGCACGGAGGCACCCATTCTCAAGCTCTGAGCTTTTCCACTCGGAGGGCAATCTGGCAGAGATGCCCCAAGGTTCCTCGCAGCTCCTCGAAATCCTGCTCCCCCCCCCCCCCCCTCTTTGACCTTGCAGCGGGGGGCGGGGTCCCGCGGGGTTTGCGGGGGGTCCGCAAGGACCCCCACCACTCTACCAGCAAAATTACATCCGCGATGCGTCTAACATTGTTTCGAAGATCTTCGGGATCATGCCGAAAACTTCGGAAGACATTCCGCTGAAAGCGCTACACAAGCTCTACCCGCTATGGTACCCACATTCTCCAAACACGCCTGGACATCGCCCTCCCTTATGGGGGCGGCACGAATAATACTCCAGATTTCGTCAGGAAGGGAGGGGGGGTTCATTTCGGGGGGGGTCTCTTCCAGGCTATCTTGGAGGGCCTGGGGGGTCTGGGGGCGATGTTTTGGAGGGTCCTCCCGCGGGGGAAATCTGAAATGGCTTGTCTTGGAGGGTCCAGACCCCCTCCCTTTCATTGCGAAATCTGGAATACTTATGTCCTTGAAGTGACGTTTAGCTGGACAAGGAGGGGTCACAGTATTCGCGTGCGTCTCCACCTGTACATTCGCAGCATTACAACAAATTTCGCCCACTGCAGTCGGGGGGGGGGGGCATAGATGCGGCAGCGCCATTCAAGCGGGGCCCTCGGTGGGGACTGGCGGGCGCTGCGCTGACTCTGCGTCGCGTCCTTTCCTACGCAGCGCGCGCGGAAACTCGGCATCGCCCCGTTCTGCTCAGCAACCTGCTCGACGTCTCCGGGGGGGGGGGGGGGGGCGGAAAGACGGTCAAAATGTCGGCCAGGCACTTTGGCGATCCGTGCCTGACACGTTTGAGCTGTCTTAAATGCGCGTGAAAGTCCACGCCGCAAGCAAGACAGATGGCGCCAGACACATACGTGGGAGCTGGGTCCACGTCAGGGCAGCCTCAGAGCGACGGGAGGCCCGCGCGCCCTTGGTTGCCAGCGCCGCCCAGCAGTCCAGGCAGGGACGCTGGCAACGCCCTCGGCCTGCCTGCGCAACTTCTCCCATAACTTCTCCGCAGTGGCCCTCAACGACCAAATCCAGCAAGCTGGTGGACCTGGGGGGAGGTGGTCCTTATGTAGACTCACGCGCAGTCCTGGCCACTCTAGATCCCCGCGACACAGGTCTGCGCACGAATCTGGGCGGGGATGACGCTCGTCAAGGTAGTCCAACAAACGCTGGGCCGCCGTTTTGGAAAGCCTGGGCAGGAAGTGTAATCTCCTCAGCCTCGACATCAGTTCAATAGGCAAAGCAAAATGCAGCAAGCAATGATTACGCCATGGTCTGCAGCAGTTTTGCCCGTCATTGTGCCAGGCCCGAGCTTCGCCGCATGCCTGAAGGGATTGAAGTAGTCGTGAGCACCTGTGGCCTGGTGCTTAATGTTATGGCTTGGCCAAATCGGGGCGTTTCAAAGCAAATGCGACGAACAGAAAGAAACAGCCTTCGTCAGCTTGGCTGCAAGGTCAACCTGCTTCATCAGGAAAAACCGCGCGCTTCAGAAGTCACAGCGGGCGCCGCTGCTGATGGCAACGACGCGCGAACTCGGGGGCCGCGGATATATGATGATCCTGATGTCTGCTCAAATGTTTGTACGTCCTAGTGGAGCACAGGGCGATGCCAATGGAGGGTGCGAGCAGGCCCGTGGCAGCCATCGCTGCAAATTCCCCTCGGGTCCTCCTCGATCCTTTGCCGCTGAAGACGGCCACGGGCTCGGCCTTGCCTGGCCTCCAGTTCATAAGGAAGCCGCGCGTTCTAATCTGTTCATCGGTGATCTACACCAAGACAGTGGCAGCTTCATTCCAAGACCTAGCATCCTCAAGTTTAATACCGTTCACTCGATCATCCATGAAAGCAGGACCCCGAACATCCTGATCCTCATACTGGCGTTCCCGGTCTCAATATACCCTCTGAGATGGGGGATCTCTCGAGTCCACTGCAGATATCCCAAGACACCCAGCCTTGCATTGAAAGCGCAGACGGTGGGGTCGAAAGCGATGACGAACAACACATCTGTCAAAGGCACGTCAGCACAAATCCACTTCCTGGGCGAGACTACCCTCTCACTGCCACGGACCTGGACCCACTTGCAATCCATGACATCCATAAACGCCTCCATGAGGCGTTTTCTCCAACTCGTCCACGGCCCACGGCTTGGCGACGAGGGCGTGACAAGGGGGCTCGAGGCCAACTGGCACTTCGAATTCCAATGGGTGTTCTGGATGTCCGCGCTACGCTGGACCACTCTCGACGCGAACCCCTTGATGACCAAGTGAAACGCGGCCTTGAGATCCATGGGCGAAAACCGAATCTCGCGTTTCCTGGCCCTTGCCACCACGATGGCCGCGAGCAAATGCAAGCATGCAGTATCGGTGCCTCTCTCGATCCCCCACTGCTGGATCTCCGAGACCAAGTGTCAGGATGCCTCCAGCAACTTGCTGCGAGGGAAGGCGTCGCGCAGCTTCGTAGGGTTGCATCGTAAGAGTATTCATATGTAATGCTCGATGGGGCTCTGGTGAACCTGATGAGAGTAACTCGCATTGCCATCCCCCCTTGCAAAGCAAGGGCCCCCTGGAGGCCAGGTTGATCTGGACGAGGAACGGGCGCAGAATCCGCGCGCATTCGCACGGTGCGACCTGTAGTACGTCGTTTGTGAGACGGTCGGGCCCCGCTCCGCCTCTTTTGGCAATTCTAACGATGTCGTGCTGCAGCCTCCGCAGAAGGGCTGATCATGCCCAGCTCCCTGGGATTGATACTTCCGTGCTCAGGTAGAGAGTTGTCTTCATCATCCAGGGCGTCCCAACTCGCGGCCTGGCCGTCCTCGATCACCGCGGAATCTCCGCTAAGTCGCCCGAAGTGGCCCGAATCGCGCCCAGCGCCACGGCGCATTCGCAAACCCTCCACTTGGAACTTGCTTCTTGCCCCAAAATCTCGGTAGCTGACGTAGCACCCACCATTCGATGCGCCCCTCGTGCGAGCACCTGGCATTGGCAGTCTGCTGGGCCATGTCGTCTAACGGCTGTTTCCTGGGTCTCCTCGCGGCGCGTCTGGGAGGCGGCTGGGACCTGGCCGGGAACTTACTCGCGTGCTCGGCCAGGGCCGCCGCTGCGATGCTCTTTTCGGCCCAGGATTGGAAGTCCAGAAAAAGCTCCTCCTCCTCCTCCTCCTCCTCCTCCTCCTCCTCCTCCTCCTCCTCCCTGGGGGGGGGCCGCCTTGATTGAGGCATCGACCAACCTCCCGAGACCGCCCGAGTCTGGCTTGCCCCAGAGACGCCAAGCTTGCCGCACTTGCCTCCGGAAAACAGTCGGACCCAAGAGCTCATCCGAAACGTGGGGTTTGTTCGGGACTTTTTTTTGGCCTAGGGAAGCAACGTCATGCGCCAAATTGCATGTAGTGATTGATGTCGTGCAAGTGCTGGTTCATGTCCACCGAGCGGGGCACAGTGGGGATGGCATCCAGATGTTCCCGATATGCGGCCTTCTTGACGGGGTCGTGGATCCCCGCATATTGAAACCCTGACTCGGCGCCCCTGGACTTAGTTGTGCGGACTCCATGCGAACAAGCGCGGGAAAATAATCTCTGCCAGTGCAGAACGAGTCGATGTCGTATATCACATGCACCTCTCCAGTGGCGGGGACCATTGACTGTTCAACCGCAGTGTAATCGATGATGTGGTGGGCCTCTGACTTGGGCGCGATGCATGTGCATGAGTCCAGGGTGGCGCGCGGGACGAAGGCATTCACCGCCGCCATGCCCGTCTCCAGAAGCATATCGTGAAACAACGCACCTGACTCGTCCTCCTCGTGCCTGGAAGGGCATCAAGCAGTGCAATCTGGACCTTCCATTTGCTACACAACACAATCAACTCTCGCCACTATTACCAACGCTGCTGAGGCGGTATGTTCATCACCATTGTGCTGTGCATTTGCAACGAAAAAATACCGTCCGAAACATGGGAGCGCAACAGCTAGCCGCCAAGCGCCGAGGCGTTGCAGAGGCCCCCCCATCCCGCGCCAGAGGCACTCCCGCCTCGCCCCTCGCCCCTCGCCGCTCCTCCTCCTCCTCCTCCTCCCCCTCCTCCTCCTCCTCCTCCTCCTCCTCCTCCTCCTCCTCCTCCGCCTCCTCGCCGCCTCCTCCTCCTCCTTCTCGTCCTCCTCCTTCTTCTCCTCCGCCTCCCACCTCAGCCTCTCCTCCTCCCTCTCCTCCTCCTCCTACTACTCCTCCTTCTGCCCCTCCTCCTCTTCCTCCATCCTCCTCCTCCTCTCCTCCTCCTCCTCCCCCTCCTCCCCCTCCTCTCCTCCTCCTCCTCCTCCTCCTCCGCCTCCTCACCTCCTCCTCCTCCTCCTCCTCCTCCTCCTCCTCCTCCTCCTCTCCTCCTCCTCCTCCTCCTCCTCCTCCTCCGTCCTCCTCCTCCTCCTCCTCCTCCATCCTCATCTTCCTTCCCCTCCTCCTCCTCCTCCTCCTCCGTCCTCCGCCTCCTCCTCCTCCTCCTCCATCCTCCTCCTCCTTCTTCCTCCTCCTCTTCCTCGTATTATTATTGTGTATTCTTATTACTCGTAGTAGTAGTAGTAGTAGTAGTAGTAGTAGTAGTAGTAGTAGTAGTAGTAGTAGTAGTAGTAGTAGTAGTAGTAGTAGTAGTAGTAGTAGTAGTAGTAGTAGTAGTAGTAGTAGTAGTAGTAGTAGTAGTAGTAGTAGTCGTAGTCGTAGTATGTAGTAGTAGTGTAGTAGGTAGTAGAGTAGTAAGTAGTAGTAGTAGTAGTAGTAGTAGTATTAGTCGTAGTCGTAGTCGTAGTCGTTAGTCGTAAGTAGTAGTAGTAGTAGTAGTAGTAGTAGTATAGTAGTAGTAGTTAGTAGCAGTAGTAGAGTATTAGTAGGAAGCAGTAGTAGTAGTAGTAGTAGTAGTAGTAGTAGTCGTAGTAGTCGTAGTCGTAGTAGTAGTAGTAGTAGTAGTATTAGTAGTAGTAGTAGCAGTAGTACTAGTAGTAGTAGTAGTAGCAGCAGCAGCAGCAGCAGTAGTAGTAGTAGTAGTCGTATGAGTAGTAGTCTTAGTAGTATTCGTATTCTTCGTATTGTTAGTATTCCCCTTCATCCTCCTCCTCCTCCTCATCCTCCTCCTCCTCCTCCGCCTCCGCCTCCGAATCCTCCTCCTCCTCCTCCTCCTCCTCCTCCGCCTCCGCATCCTCCTCGTCTCTTCCTCCTCCTCCTCCTCCTTCCTCTCCCTCCTCCCCTTCCTCCATCCTCCTCCTCCTCCTCCTCCTCCTCCTCCTCCTCCTCCTCCTCCTCCTCCTCCTCCTCATCCCCCCTTCCCGTTCAAGAGGCCCCTCGCTCCTGGTCCTGCTCCGCCAGCGACCTCACGAAGGGCACGGTCGAGTCGCAGATGAGGGCCTCGGCCGCTGCGGCCGCCCCCCGCGGGGGGAGGGGCCCCGGTGCTCTGGCGCCACCCAGGAGGTCCTCCATCCGTGCCTCCTGCGCGTCCCGCCTCGCGTGCCCGCCTCCCCCCTCTGCTCCGCCAGCCCCCTCCCTCCTGCCCAGTCCATGCCGCTCCTCTCCCTGCCTCCGTCCCTCCCTCCCCCCCTCCCTCCTCGTCTGTCCTCCCTCCTCCCCACCAATTGCATCCCTAAACTGCCTCCTCGAGTGTCGAGAGCACGATTCCTGAGTGTCGAGGCGCGGCGCTTCCATAAATTGCGAGGAAGTCCCACGCGAGAGCGCGATTTCTGCACGCATCGCTACGGGGTCCCGCGCGAGAGCGCGATTGTTGCCAACCGGAGGCCAAAGGTATAATTCTGAGACCCAAGATTTTCTCTGATAGCACTCAGGGCGCGAGCACTGGGAAGGGCACTTCAGTCGAACACACCACTGTTCCCGGAGGGGGGGAGACCAACAAGACTCATTCATCATTCGTGATGGCCCAACAAATTATTCAAGATTGGTCGCTCGTATCTGCTTGCGTGCCATGCAACACACGCATATATATATACACCGAGCCATCGATATCTGTCCTCTTCGTCTTCGATCGTAACCCTTCGTGGTAAATATTTCTTGCGTGCAACGTGTATTTCATGCAGCCCCTAAGGCAGAAGACGAGCGAACGGATGAAAGAAAAGGGACAAGGGGAGGGAGGAGGATGGAGCGCAAGAGAAAGTTGCAAAAGAGGAACGTGTAGAAAAAAACACGTGGCACAACCAGACGGGCAGATCGGGCGGTAGGCCTCAACAGGCGGGTCGGGAAGGCGGGCCCAGGCAACCAGGTCGAGCAGGCGGGTTGCAGAAGCGTGCGTCCCGCATGAATCGCGAGGACGTCTCGAGCGATAGTGCGCGATTCCCAAGTAAATCCTAATATGAACCAAAGCGACAGCGTGATTTCTGAGTATCGAGGGGGTGGCGTGTCAATAATTCGCAAGGAATGTCCATGCGAGGAGGCGATATCTACACACATTGCGAGGGAGGAGTCCCGGGCGAGAGCGCAACTTGGGAATACATTGTGAGAAGTATCAGTCGGGAGCCGCTGTTGTTGTAAACCGGAGGCCAAAGACATGATTCAGAGACCCAGAATGTATTGAAAAATCCGGGTGGAAGCCCTGGGAAGGGCTTGAAAACGCAATGTGCTCCGGAGGGGGAGGATCAACAATCATCAGTCTTCAGTAATGGGAAAACAGCAGCAGCAACAACAATATGAAGGGCAACTGCAACAACATCGGCAGCAGGAGCAGCAACAGCAGCAACACCCATGTTGAGGCTGTTCGCTCTCATCTGCTCGCGTGCCACATTACGTATGTCCCAAGCCCTCGATACCTGCCCTCTTCGTTTTCGCTCGTGCCCCCTTGGGGGGCGTATCTTTCGTACCTGCAACGTGCAGTTCGTGCAGCCCCCAGGGCAGGGGACGAGAGGACGGATGGAACGAAAGGACAAGGGGGATGGAGGAGGAGGAAGCACGAGAGACAACAGCAGCAGAGGGGGCGAATAGCAACAAATACCTGGCAGAAGCGGACGGGTACATCGGGCGGGCGGGTAGGCCCTAACGGGCGGTTTGTGCAGGCGGGCCCAGATGGCCAGGTCGAGCAGGCGGGTTGCAGAAGCATGCGTCTTGCATGAATCGCGAGGACGTCTCGAGCGATAGCGTGAATCCCAAGTAAATCGTGGGAGAGGCCAAGCGAAAGCGTGGTTCTTGAGTGTCGAGGGCGCGGCGCCTGAATCCATTGCAAGGAAGTCCCACGCGAGAGCGCGATTTCTACACGCATCGCTAGGGGGTACTGCGCGAGAGCGCAATTTGGGAATGAATTGTGAGGAAGTATTCGGCGGGAGTCGCTGTTGTTGTAAACCGGAGGGGGGGGGCGCATTTTGCTTAAGGCAAATAATAATGAGACAAACAAAAAAACGGTGCGAGCCCCGGAAGAAGCACGTCAATTGAACAAATATTACAGTTACCGGGCAGTGGGGAACTATCGTAAGTATTCTGAGACATGAGAATTCATTCGACAACAGCGACAGCAACAGCAGAAACTGCACCAACATTCATGTTTTGGCTACTCGCTCTTATTTGCTCGCGTGCCATTCAACACGTCTATTCCAACCCTCGATGCCCTTCCTCTTCGTCTTCGATCGTATCCCTTTGGGGGTATCTCTTTCTCACACGCAACGTGTATTTCATGCAGCCCCTGAAAGGCAGTGGAAGAGACGACAGTTGAAGGATTGGAGGATGGAGCACGAAAGAGAGTAGCAGGAGGGGGGCTAGGAGCAGAAAGCGCATGGCAAAACCGGACGGGCAGATCGGGCGGGTAGACCGGAACAAGCGGGCCCAGGCGACCAGGTCGAGCAGGCGGGTTGCTGAAGCGTGGGGCCTGCATGAATCGCGAGGAAAAGCCTTGAGCGACATCGCGATTCCCAAATAAGTTACCAGAGGGATTCCAGAGCGAAAGTTTGATTCCTGAGTGTCGAGGGCGCGGCGCCTGAATCAATTGCGAAGAAATCCCAAGCGACAGCGCGATTCCTGAGTGTCGACAGCGCGACGCTTGAATAAACTGCGAGGAAGTATCCGGCGACACCGCGATTCTTTAATACATCGCATCGAATTCCCGAGAGAAAGCGCGAATCTTCAATCAATGGCAAAGAAGAATCAGACAGGAGCCGTTGTTGTTGTTGGTGTTATTGTTGTTGAACTCTCATTCCTGAAGAATAATTACTGTTGATCTCCCCCGCCCGGTGCACATGGTATTTTTGTCCACTAAAGTGTCCCTCCCGGGGCTCGCACCCTTTTCTTTTATTGGGGAGAGTCTTGAGACTCAATCTGTGCCGCTGGCACCCGGCTTACAACAACAGCGGCTCCCCCCTGATATTTCCTCACATCTTATTGGAAAATCGCGTTCTCGTTTGGGACTCCGACTGATGCATCATAATTCCAAAATCTCCCATCCGTCATCCATATGCGTTTCACGCCCTATATGTATATTTCACGACCTCCTTCTCCCAGAATCTGCGAATAGATTTGAGAAAGTATCACATAATATCCTGGGAGCTGCTGCTTGGATTGCCCAAGTACCTTGTCAAGATCACGTTGTTCCAACGTTTTATTGGTATGGAAATGCATCTCGCCAACATTTGTTCATTTGCACGATTGCCTCCCAATGTTCCTTACAAGCCCGTTGTTGGCGCCGACTGTGTTGACTTGCAGTACCCCTTGCGCGTGGCGGAGTAGTCGACCTCATCTACCATCTCCTGGAGGCGATTCGTGCTGGCATCCTCATCCGCATCCTCCTTCAAGCCCTCCGCAATGACATGGAGGATCCTGTTTTCGCCATTGTCATCGTCCGAACGAACAGTCTTTCGCATCGCATCATTGCTGATCATGTTCTTCATGTCCATGGTCTCGGCCGGGATAATCGCGCGTTGGACATTAGAATCCACGCCCTGGACCTGAGTTCCCGTGCCTTTTACCGTTTCCGTTGCCTGTTCCGCTGTGGCCTGAGCGTCATTGGCAAGGGTCTTGGTGTTCACCATGTCACAGGTGAGCTTCGTAAGCATGTCATCCACATTACCCATCGGTCGGAAGAACTAGGTAGAAGCATGAAGTAGGAAGGCGTTGAACATAGATTGGGTTCCGTCCGCCCCCGAGGGAGGACGGAAAAGGTGAAGCCACTCGATCATTGAAGTAGGAAGGCGCTCAAAGTAGACTGGAATCTGGGAATCAAAAAAATACCCACGTTCAACGACCGATGGGTAAGCATCAAAAAAAAAAAAACGTAAATAAAAAAAATACCCACGTAAATCAAACAAATACCCACGGTTCAGATCTTCTTCAGTCCCTCCTGACTTGCCATCGTCTCCACACTTCCCCTCCTCTGGGGAGCGGCCTGTGGAGCCCTCAGCCTTGCGCACTCCAGCTCCTCCAGTACACCCTGCGAAATGCTTAAGAAATCATGGGTTAAGAAATTCATAGTCTCAGAACTTGAATGAAAACACAAAATTTCCATTCAAATCTTAGGATCTACATTGAAACATTAAGAATAATCGAGACTCTGGCCTAACATTTAAGTTTTCTTAAGCATCGCCTAAGGTGTATGCATGGAGTGTAACAGTCTGGCGCAGTGAGCAGAGAGAGAGTGAGAGAGCAGCTCTCTGAAACAACGCGATAACATGGCCGCAAGAAACCCTCGCAAGAAGCCCAACCCTGAAAACCCGCGCGCAAGACGCACCTCGGGGAGAACCCGGAGCACCCTGAACGCAGCTTCTTCAACGGCTGCGGGACGTCACAGCGCAGCGCGAGGAGCAAAGAAACCTAAGATACCCTGACGAAAAGCATATGGTTTCTTGATGCGCGCCCCCACTGTAGCAGCACTGGGGAACTAGCAAGATTAAAAAAGGGGAAGGAGGCGAGGAAAAGGAGGGATCAGGGAAGGAGGCGAGGGAGAGGAGGGGAAGGGGAGGAAGGCAGGGGCAGGCTGGAGGGCAGGACTGGACCTCTGCAGCCGAGGACCGCCCGCTCGGGCCTCGCACTCGCTCAGCAGGCGGTCGTTGTTCTTGTCGAGCCACCCCTGCCGACCACGCCCGCGGACGGGGCAGCTCTCCCTCGGACCACGGCAGGGCGAGGACAAAGTCGGGCCTATGTATCCCTCCTCCGAGCTTCTTCGTAAGCGCTGGGGGGGGCGTCACCTCCGCGGACAGCCCCAAATCGCCCCCCGCCGCGGGCAGCCACCGCGCGCCGAAGGCGCTCCGACCCCCTGTCGCGGCGCGACGACGGCCCTGCCGACCACGCTTGGCGGCGCGCAGAGGGGGATAAGGGGGCGGGGGGAAGGCTTCTGAGAAGCACCCCTGCTTCTTAGAATGCGCGGGCCTTACATCTACAGGCAAGGCCCGCGCCTTCTAAGAAGCCTTCCCCCTTTCCCCCTACCCCCGTCTGCGCGCCGCCGACACGCCCGCTGACGCTGCAGCTCTCCCTCAGACAACGGCAGGGAGAGGACAAAGTCGGGCGGAGATATCCCCAGCTTCCTGGGAGAAAAAAACTTTAAACAAAGACTTTTGGTGCTCCGCGTGGATTTCCAGGATCTGCGCTGGATTCCGCCTCCCTGGCGCGCGGAGCGCCAGGGGCGGCGCCGGAGGCGCCGCCAGGGCCTGGGGGGGTCCAGCGCGGACACAAGAAATCCACGCGGAGCGCTGAAAGTTTTTTTCATCTTCGGAGACAAGGACAAAGTCGGGCCGAGATATCATCCCTAGCTTCCTCCCTTATTCACTTTCGCACACTTGGTCCAGATGTGCGGGCTGATTCCGCGCGGTCCGAATCCTCAGGCCGCCAGTCCCCCGCCTCTCACAACCTCGCAGCCGTCACGCGCGGTGCCACAACACCAGGTGACCACCACGGGGAGGACGGAGCCACGAGCCCTGCGGCTACGGAGTGATACAAAAAAGGGTTCCGAGGTGGCGTCGTCCGAGGAAGCAACTCGGAGTCTCTGAAAGCCGGCGTGTCCGGAAAAATAACTACTCACAAGTGGCCTGGATCCGCCGCGGGTGGATCTACGACACATCACATCGAAGCAGACATGTGTGTTTCTGACGTTTGCGAACAAGCACTTGGCGAGCAACGCGGAACCCGCACGCTCTGGCCGGAGCGAGCTGCCTCCTCCGCAGGCCTGCCTGCGACGAGCAGCGCCCGCGGCGACGCCGGCAGCGAGCCCTAGCTCGAGGTGGGCAGGCTCCGCTGCCGGCCCTCGTCCCCCCGCAGGGCGAGGGCGAGGGGGCCGCTCGGAGCACGAGGGCGCGGTCGGAGGGGCGAGGAGGACGAGATGGCCTCTCCCCGAGCGCGGCCCCCCCTGGACAGTTCCGGCGCCTGGGCGCCTCCACCCTCCTCTCCTTCCTGGGGATCCCTCTGGGAGAGCCTGGCGCAAAGCCGCTTTCCCCCCGTCCCGCCTCCCCTGCGAGCGGCCGCAACATCCCCCTGCCATGGCGCGGATGTCGCTCCTCCCGCCCCCTCTCTCGCTCTGCCTCCTCCTCCTCCTTCTCCTCCTCGTCCTCCTCCTCCTCCTCCTCCTCCTCCTCCTCCTCCTCCTCCTCCTCCTCCTCCTCCTCCTCCTCCCTCTCCTCCTCCTCCTCCTCCTCCTCCTCCTCTCCTCCTCCTCCTCCTCCTCCTCCCTCCTCCTCCTCCTCCTCCTCCTCCTCCCTCCTCCTCCTCCTCCTCCTCTCCTCCTCCTCCTCCTCCTGCTCCTGCTCCTCCTCCTCCTCCTCCTCCTCCTCCTCCTCCTCCTCCTCCTCCTCCTCCTCCACCTCCTCCTCCTCCTCCTCCCTCCTCCTCCTCCTCCTCCTCCTCCTCCTCCTCCTCCCCCTCCCCCTCCTCCTCCTCCTCCTCCTCCTCCTCCTCCTCCTCCTCCTCCTCCTCCTCCTCCTGCTCATCCTCTTCCGCTTCCTCCTCCTCCCCCTCCCTTCCGCAGCCATGTTGGCTCTCAGGCCCCTGGGCAGGAGAGTCGGCGGCGGCCTGCCTCCCTGCGTGGAGGCTCTCGGACCCAGCCCGGTCCGCAAAATGGCGGCTGTGCTCGCGGGCGGCGTGCCCCGCGGCAGCGGCGGCGGCCCTAGGCGCGGCCTCGGCCGTCCTGCAGTCTGGCCTCGAGGGCGAGATCCTGTGCTCCGCGGCGGCTGCCGCCGCCCGTCTGCAGCTGGGGGGTCCTCGACAAGACGCCGGCGTTCCGCGGCTGACGGGGTCACCCACATCATGCTCCTGGACCGTGCTCTCGGCGTCGTGAATCGGGCGTTGAACCTCGACGCCAAGCCCTCGCACACGGCGGCGAAGCGCGCCCTCCGCCAGCGTGGCGGCGGGGCGCTCGCATCGCGGCTTGGGCGCCCCAGCAGGCTGAGGAACTCTGACGCGAAGCTGGACGTGGATCTCTTCGGCGACCTGGAGTCCTCCCTGGAGGGCAAGGTCGCTGGCGGCCCCACCATTCGCGACGAGACGGGCAGCGCGTTTGTGGCTGAGCAGCGTGATGGCGGCGCTGCGGAGGGCAGCATCGGAATGAAGGAGAGCCTCGACGACTCGGGCGTGAATGCCGTAAAGAAGAACGGCATCGCTGCTGGGGCACTGACCGTCGGCACGGCCGAGCAGAGGATAAACGAGGCCGTGAGCGCCGTCGTGGATCTGGAGGCCAAGCTGGCGGAGGCCAAAGCTACGCACGTTCACTGTACGTTGCTGCAGCTGAGGCGGCCATCGACGCGGGCGTGGTCCCGCCGCAGTACGTGCCCTTCGGCCGGGCTGCCACACGTGGCGGGGTCCTCCGTGGGGCCCGGGACGCCGCTCGAGGAGACGGCCACAGGTTCGAGTGTCGCGGAGGCTCGTCCGGCGACTCCCAAAGGTGTGGCTTGCCAAGGGTGTGTGTGGTTCGCAACCCGCACCCTAGAGAACATCGTGGGGGGCACCCTGGGGGGGCGCGCGGGGACCTCGATGGAGTTCTCCCGCGCCTCGAGGAGGCCCGACGAGGACAGCGTCGTGCCCCCCAGGCCCCAACGGCGCCGATCGCAGACCACACCCCAGCGCAACCGCACCCTTTGTTAGTCGCCGACCCGTGCTCCTCCTGCGGCACGCCTGGGAATGCCCGCAGGGGCGCGGAGGCGCGTGCTCCTCCCGCGCCCCCTGGGCACCTTCATGGCTGGTTGTCTCTCTGAGGAGGAGGAGGAGGAGGAGGAGGAGGAGGAGGAGGAGGAGAGGAGGAGAGGAGGAGGAGGAGGAGGGGGGAGGAGAAGGAGAAGGAGGAGGAGGAGGAGGAGGAGGAGGAGGAGAGGAGGAGGAGGAGGAGGAGAGGAGGAGGAGGAGGAGGAGGAGGAGGAGGAAGAGGAGGGCGTGCTCCTCCCGCGGCCCGCGGCCCCAGGGGCAATGCTCAGGCTGTGCACTCGCGGGGGCTCGTGCTCCTCCCGCAGGCCCAGGAGCTGCTGCTTCCGCGCGAGCGGACTTCCCACCAGCCTCCGCCATCCTCCTGCCCCACTCCTCCTCCTCCTCCCTCCTCCCCCACCTCATGCTGCTCTGTACTCTCTCATAGCTCCGTCCTCCTCCTCCCCCTCACTCCTCCCTGGTATATCTCTGTCTATCTCGTTCTCTCTCTCTCAGTTCCCCGCCCCCCCCCCCTCATTATCCCCCTCCAATCAACTCCCGCATACTTCCAATAACTCACCCGTCCGTCTTCTCCTCATCCTCCTCTTGTTGTTTCTTAAATTCCCTCCCTCTTTCATGAGCTGGATCTGCTGAAATTCGAAAATGCGTGTTCGGGCAACGACCGTGCCTTCTATCGCCAACGTCGCCCCAATCCGCCAGCATCGTGCGCTATCGACCGCAAAAAATACCCCCCGACATAGTTATCCCACCACTCCTCCCAGGTTGCTCACTAATCAATGAATCCTCACAGGCAGCTTGGAACAAGTAAACAGGACCACTCAATAGGAAAGCGGCTGACACAGCTTGGGTTTCAGCCCGCCACAGAAAAAGCGAGTGCAGGATGCGAAATGGTAACTTTAAATCGGGTATGTCCCCCTACAGGCGGATTTGGGACGAAAAATAAAAAATACTCAAACCATATTCAAAAATAGCACAGAAATGCTCAAACAAATCGCCCCCTGATTATTTTTGGCTATTTTTGAATTTTCCTCCTGTAGAGGGGCGTGCCCGAATTAATGGTAGCTGCTTCACGGCAACTCCTTGGTACCAGTCGGTATCCCCATGTGGGCTGCTGCTCCCGAGAAGCTGCCAGACTCACTGGTGCCAGCCATCGCGGACGCGCTGGCACAGCGAGGCAGGGGCGAGCCGGATCCGCAATGAGCCGCCTCTGGCGCCGGCTCTGGCACGCGCCTGCGCACGCCAAACCCTCCGAGCCCTAGGCCCCATGATCTTGCCAGCACCACCTAGTGAGCGTTTTCTAATACTGTTTGGGACCGTGCGTCCTCTGGGAGAGCCTCCACCTGCTCGAAACCGGCGCCAGAAACGGCCAGTATCTACTCCGTAGGGGGGGGAGGGGGGGGATGCGAGGGCCCGCACAGATTGGCAAAACAATACATAAAAAAACGACAAAACATGTATGAAACCGCATTGGGACGGCACGCACTATGACTGTTTCGCGCCGTCGCCGATGACATGCCGAACAGATGATTCAAACACCTCCTGCTGGCCCCATCGAACCACCCCGAGCGCTCGTCATCTGGATCTCATCCGTCACCGAATTGCTCTGAGCCGCCGCATCTTCCACACCTCACTTCCCACATTATGCTGCACAGCCCCTTCCATCCTTGGTCGAGTACTCAACAGGTCCAGCGTAGTGCTTGATGATGAAACCATCGTTGAGCGTCATACTGGAGCATGCGGCAACCGGTCACAAACGCAAATAGAACGCGCATGACGGTCCGCCTGTATCAACATGTTGCTTCGTGACTGTGGCCGTGTGTGTGTCTCTCGCTCCCTCTCTCTCTGTATATATATATATATATATATGTATATGTCCGCCTGTGTATCCGTGGATGTATGCATACATACGCACACGCACACGCACTCTCGCACCTCAAAGACCAGCATTCGGGTGACAAGGAGGCTGGCGTGGGGGTGAGAAACGCTGTCGGCTTGCACGCTGGCAGGATGGCGTGCCCAGCAGCCGCGAGGCTACCTGTGAATATGTTTTTGTGTGGCAAGGGATTCCCAGAAGGAGCCTCAAGTGATTCGACCATGTGGCGGCTATTTTCTTGCACGTCCTATGCGGCGGCCTGCGGCTGTAACAACTAGGCCGGCCACCGTGCATACGTATCCGCCACCGTGCCCCCCCTGGCACGCTGAGACGTGGTAGAATTCCAAGTATTGTCTGTCAGGACCCCTTCTACAAGCATCAAATGCGTGTATCTCCCCCTTTTTGCCGAGGCACACCATCAGCATCACCATCATCACAACCAGCATCATCACAACCACCAGCATCAGCACAACCATGATCATCATTGTCATCCTCATCCTCATCCTCATCCTCACCATCATCGTCAACATCATATTCCTCACATTCATCAACTTTATCATCGTCATCAGCACGACCACCACTCATTATCATCACCACTATCGCCGCAATCAGCTTCATCCTCAACATCACTAGCATTATGATCGTCGTCGTCTTCCTCCTCATCCTCCACCTTCTCCTCCTCCTCCTCCTCTTCCTCCTGCTCATCATCATCATCATCGCCGCCGCCAGCCCCTTCACAAGAACAAGTATCACCAACACCACCATCCTCATCACCGTCATCATGATCAAATCATCCTCATCAACATCATCAGCGCTGTCATCGTCGCCACCATCACGATAAGCATCAACACCACCACACTCACCCCCCCCCCCCCCAGCCTCATCATCGGCATCATCATCACCATCAGCACCACCAGCATCATCCGCAGCAGCATAAGCAACATCAGTATCATCAGCATGATCAGCATCAGCAGCAGCAGCTTAACAAAAAACATCATCACTAGCAGCAACATTATGCTCTTCATCCTCATCGACATCCTCTTCCTCCCCACCATCATCATCAGCAGCATCATCATCATCAGCAACATCATCATCATCAACATCATCATCGTCATCATCGTCATCCGCTTCCTCATCATCCGCATCAGCATCCACATCATCACCATCATTATCATCAGCAGCACCATCATCATCATCAGCAGCATCCTTAGCATAAATGCGATCATCATCAACATCATCATAATCAACATCATACCATCATGAACAATCGATCATTGAAACAAGCCATCAATCAAACAATCATTTAATCAATCACCATCACCATCATCAGCGTCATTATCATCGTCATCACCTGCAGCCGAAGAATCACCATCATCATCATGACCATCATCAGCATCTTCCTCCTCATCATCAGCATCCTCAGCATCGCCACCACCACCACCACCATAGTCACGCATCATCATCACCATCATCACCAAAACCATCATCATCACCACCACCATCATCATCATGATCATCAGCATGATCATCACCACCACCACCACCACCACCATCATCATCATCATCATCATCATCATCATCATCATCATCATCATCAGCATCATCATCATCATCATCATCATCATCATCATCAGCATCATCATCATCATCATCATCATCATCATCATCATCATCATCATCATCATCAGCATCATCATCATCACCAGCACCAGCACCAGCACCAGCACCAGCACCATCACCACCACCGCGCATCGTCAGCACTACCCTCTCCCTGCCTCCCCCCTCGCCCTCCAGAGGGACAGGCTTCCTTGAAGGGGCCCTGGGACACACAAATCAAAAGGATTCACCGTATTTTCCCAAATCTTCTTGGTTTTTGTCTCCCCCCCCCTCTTCCCATATCTTCCCATATTTTCCCATATTTTCCTGGGCGTCGACGATGAATTGTGTCTGTGTGTTCTTCCCCCTCCTGCTTCCTGGCAGTGCTGTGGCGCTTGTTCGTCATCTTCAGCTGCTTCAGCACCTCCCTGCGCTGCTGGTCCTGCGGGGCCGGGCCACCGCCGGGCCCTGGCCGGCACGCGCTCCACGGGGACGGCCGCGGGAGCACCCCCGCTGCCCCTGGTGGCGCGCCCAGGGGGGGGCGGGGGCAGAGGCTTTCGAGGTCTTCGAGGGCCTCGACTGGCCTTGCCGTCTCGAGGGCTTCGAGGGTTTCGAGGTTCTCGAGGGTGTCGAGGGTTTCGAGGTGTTCGAGGGGTTCCGAGGTTTCGAAGTTTTCGAGGGTCGTCCGCCGTTTTCGGCCTCTGGGGGCCCTCGCCGGGCCCCGGGGCCGTCAGAGAACGACTCGGAACGCGAAGCCCGTCGGGACTTCCACGCACCGCTCTTTGAAACAAACTGAGATGTCGGATCTGTGGGCAGGGAGGTTCGAACGGATATTTATTGAGTTCCTGACAGTTTTCATGCCTGGGCATGCCTTCCAGCAGCTGCGCCTCGCCGAAGGCGTTCCTGGGGTGCCCAGAGCGTCCCGAACGGTCGCCAGAGACGCGAGTTATGGCCCGAACAACGAGTCGCCCGGGGGGAAGGCAGAGAAGGCGAGCCTTCACGGAGGGGCCTTCCCCGGGGCCACAGAGGGCTTCTCGAAGGCCAAGATGGGAGGGCGTCTGAGGAGCCCCGCCAACTTCTGAGAAGGCCTGCCCTCTCTCACGTCCTCCCTCCTCTCTCCTCCTTTCTCTCTCCTCCCTCCTTCTCGCTCCCTCCTCCTCCTCCTCCTCCTCCTCGTCCTCCTCCTCCTCCTCCTCGTCCTCCTCCACCTCCTTTTCTTCCTCCTTTTCTTCCTCCCATCTTCCTCCTCCATGCGCGCGCAGGAAGGGCGTCCCTCCTTCACCGCCTCCTGCACGGTCTTCTGGCAGAAGCGCTCGTCGGTGGCCGAGTCGAAGCCCTTGGCGAGCTGCTGGCTGAACTCGTCGAGGGTAGCGAAGACCTCCCAAAGAGGAACGGCGACGGCCAGCGCAGGGCGGAGGCGCAGAGCAGCTAGCGAGGGGGCTCGCCGCCCATCTGCCCCCTTCCCCTGCACCCCCTTCCGCCCCCCAGGGAGGGGAGGCAGGGAGGGTTGGGCGAGGATTAGGTCGGGCATGTCCCCCTACAGGCTGACTGTGGCGGAACAGTGCAGAAAAATCAAACAAGGCTCAAACACAGTTTTGAAACAATCGTCCCCTGACTATTTTTGATTATTTCTGAATATGTTCCTCCTGCAGAGGGACGCGCCCGCCTTGAGGCGAAGAGGGGAGAGAGGGGGGAGAGAGAGGGGACGACGCAGCCTCTGGAGAGAGAGCGGGGAAGAGGGGCAGACGGGGAGAGAGGGGGCAAGAGGAGAAGGGAAGACGCAGCGCCTCTGGAAGAGAGAGGGGGGGGGGAGGAGGGGGAAGGGGAGCAGACGGGGAGGAGGGGCAGGGGAAGACGACGCAGCCTCTGGAAGAGAGGGGGGGGGGCAGAGGGGGGAAGGGGGAGCAGACGGGGAGCGAGGGGCAGGGGGGAGGGGCGCGAGGGCGGGGAGGAGGGGGGAGGGGGGCAGAGGCGCAGAGGGGGGCAGGCGAAGGGAGGCCGGCGGAGGACGAGGGCTTAGGAGAGGGGGGGCGGACGCGGCCTCTGGAGGAGGGGGGGGCTGGCCGGGAGGGGCCCCCCCCCTTGACATACCTACCAGACCACCCCAACCCAACCCGAAGACCCGAATTTCGGGTTGGGGGGAGGACGACGAGGAGGAGGAGAGGCAGGAAATGCGGAGGAGGACGAGGAGGAAGAGGAAGAGAAGCAAGAGGAGGTGGGGGGTATGGGTTCCATAGGCGGTTTTTTCGAGGTTTCCCGACCCCGCCCCCACTGGAAATGGATGGCAAATCGGAGCCTTCGGGTTGGGTTGGGGTGGTTTGGTGGGTGGTGACCCCTGTCTCCCTGGACCCCCGACGCCACGGCTTTTGCTTGAGGCCGGGCGTCTCCCCCTGCAGGCGGACTCTGGACGAGACATGGAACGGCAGGACAAAAATCAAGTTCGCCGGCCCAACGGGCCAGGGCGTGCTAAGATCTCCGGTACCTGGTTAACAGTATTTATAGTTCGCGCGCGCGGGGCGGCCCCTGGGGGTCCCCGGACGAAAAGTACCCCGGCAAGGTCCCGGCAAGTCCCCGGCAAGTCCCCGGCAAGGTCCCGGCAAGGTCGGGCCAGAGATGCCGGAGTTCTGTTTCGGAGTCCAAGAGGGCTCCAGATCGGTCCAAGAGGGCCCCGAGAAGCTTTCTAGACGGTCCAAGAGAGGCCCGAGACGGCCAAAGATCGCCCGAAGACGCCCCAGATGGCCCCAAGACAGCCCAAGAGGCCTCCAAGACGCTCCAAGGGCCTTCCAAGAGGCCTCCGAAGAGGGCCCCAAGTTGCCAAAATCGTTGATTTTCATTGGTTTTTTCTATGTTTTTTTGCGTTCTGGCCTTTTCGCTTCCGGACGCTCCAAGAGGGCCCAAGAGGCCTTCAAGACTGCTCCAAGACGGCCCACGAGGCTCCCAAGACGGCCCCGGAGCGGCCCAAGAGCGCCCCCCAGACGGCCCAAGTGCTGCCCAAGGCGGACCAAGAGGCCCCAAGACGGGCCCAAGAGGGGCTCAAGAAGGGAACCGAGAACTGAAAAATCGAGCCCTCCGCCCCAGAAGGCGCCCAGGACCCCGAAAGAGGCCCCAAGAGA
Source organism: Prorocentrum cordatum (assembly GCA_963575745.1). NCBI lineage: Eukaryota > Dinophyceae > Prorocentrales > Prorocentraceae > Prorocentrum > Prorocentrum cordatum. Next base: position 43,443 of record CAUYUJ010007020.1, read on the forward strand.
CTCTCCAAGACACCCCCAAGACGCCCCAATAAGCTCCCGTGAGGCCCCAAGAGGACCAACAACGTCAGGCCCCAGGCCCCAAGAGGACCAACAAATACCGCCAAGAGCCCGCCGAAAGACCCCCAAGAGACCGTCACGAGAGCTCAGGAGGCCCCCTGGAGGCCTCCCGAGTTCTCCGAGAGGCCTAAAAAGAGGCGCCAAGAGGCCCCAAACGGCCCCACCGAGGCTCCAAGAGGCCACGAACGCGCAAGCAAACGCCTGCGAAGGCACAATACGGGCCGGCGGAATGAGCGAAGCGATTAATTACACTCCAGAGTGGTCCAGCAAGTCGTCCCCAAACTATTATTTGGCTATGTTTGGATAGTCCTCCTGTAGAGGGACACGCCCGGCTTCAAATTTGCTCGTGACGTCGACCCCCGGCACTTCGGGGACGCAATGATGCGGGTCAGTGCAGACCCGGGTCAGTCAGGCGTTGCAGGATACAGTCGGGGCTGATTGGAGAGGACACGCGAGAGGACACAAGACCCTTCCGAGGGCCAGATTGCCACAGGAATGTAGAAGGCGTGGCTAGCGATTGACAGGGTCGACCTACTAATCAACCTCGACTGTACTGCAAAATCCTGCAGGGTCCTGCACCCGAGCCCGGGTCCATGCGCCCTTTGCCCCGCAAGATCCTGCTAGATCCGGCACTCTATGCAAGAAAAAGTTGAACAGAACTGGTAAGCGTGAACCAGCGGCTCCTGAAACCGAACCGCCCAAACCAGAGCCAAAACCGGACCGGCTGAACCTGAACCGGCTGATTCGAACCGAACTGGCCGATCGAAACTGGCCCGAACGGTCAACCCGAACCAGTGGAACCGAACCGGCTTGCCAAAGAGGCCTCCAGGACGGCCCAAGAGGGCCCCAAGACGGGCTCCGTAAAGTTCCAGCGACCGACGGCTACAGGAGGGCTTCAGGACGGCTCCAGGACGGCCCAAGAGGGCCCCCAGAGGCTCCCCAGAGAGCTCCGAGACGCCCCCCGACGGATGCTACAACAGAGGGGTGCGTTGTAGCATTCGTTGGGGCCCTGTTAGAACCCCAACGAAACGGCTCAAGAGAGCTCCGCCACGGCGCTCCCAGAGGGCCCCAAGAGGCCAGAAAGCTCGGAGACGGCCGGCGAGCCTCGGCGAGCCGCTTTGGGGCCTCTGGACCTGGGGCGCGGACCTGGGGCCTGAGGCCCGGACGACCGGAGGCCCTGAGGTCCCGACCACTTCCCCGGAACCGGTTTTTCCTCCCGAGTCGTCTTCTGACGGTCCCGAGGCCCGGCGAGGGCCCCGAGAGGCCAAAAACTATGAGAAACCTCTGTCTCGTCTGTCTCGATGTTTTCGAGGCGCCCGATGTCTGGGTATGGCGGACCCCCGTTTTGGCACTGACCCCCGTCTCTGGGAGTCCCGATGCGTCTCGACGCCCTCCCCGGGACTGGTGTCTCGTCTTAGGTCGGGCATGTCCTCATACGGGCAGGTTTTGGAGGGACTATGTTCGCCCATGTTTGAATACTCCTCCTGTAGAGGGACACGCCCGACTTAGGACTAATGTCTCGCCCAGCGGCGCTTCTCGAACTGGCGTCCGCCCGCAGGGCGGGAGCTTCCCCGCATGCGCGCGCCTCAACCTCCCCCGCTGCGAAGTTCCAGGAACTCCCTCGCGGCCGAGCAAGGGTGGCCGCGAGGGAGTTGCTCGAAATTCGACGGCAGGTGCCCACAGGGGAAGCTCCCCTGTGCGCACCTGGCCCCCAAGAAGCCCCCAAGAGGTTACAAAGAAGGCCCAGAAGGCTCCCCTGATGCCCCCCAAGCGCCCTCCAAAAGGCATCCCACGAGCCCCTCAACATGCATCCAAGAGGCCCCTGAGCCACCTGAGAACTTCCAAAATCATTGCAAACACTCGCTCCTTCTGGGGGGTCGGCGGAATGGCATGAGCAATATGAAGAAATCTAGGGACGCCTGAGATCCAGCGGCTGTGGAAGATGTCTCGGACGCAGCGGCCTTCTCAGAGCGTTCCAGGAAGCTTTGGGCAAAATCCGGAACGCTCTGGAGTTGATTTGTCCTCGTCCTAAACCCGGCCAAGTACCATCCAGGGCGCCCACGAAGGCGTTTCTTTATGCTCGGCGATGACGGGCGTCATTGGGGGGGGGGGGGGAGGGCGGGGGGGTATGACGTGACGCCCCCCCCCCCGCCGCGTGGCTCCGGCACCACAGCCGCGCCCGCGCGCACGACGCGACGAGCGACGAGCGACGACGACGACGACGACGACGACTCGAGCAGCATGTAAGTGGCGATCTGCCCATTGCGCCTGTGTAAACCACAACGCTCGCGTGCACCACACCGCGCGTGTGCACCACAGCGCCTGCGTACACCGCTACAGCCGTGTGCAACGCACCGCCCGCGTATACCACAATACTTGGGAGCACTACAGCGCCGGTGTACATACACCGTAGCAGCCATGTGCAACACTACGCCTGTGTACACCACAGTGTTTGCGTGCACCGCAGACCCTGTGCACGCCACAGCGCCTGTCTACACCACAGCATCCGCGTGCAACGCAGCGCTGTACACCACAGCGCCTGCGTGCATAGGACAGGTAGAAGGAGCATGTACGTCAGGATCTGATGCGGACAACTAAACGCCACGCCAGGAAAGTCCTGATAATCGAATGCGACGTTTTCCCTCCCTCCCTCCTCCTCCACCTCCTCCTCCTCCTCATCCTCCTTTTCCTCCTTCTTACCCCCTGTCGTGCGGCTTGGCGTTACAACGCACGTGCGCATCTCAGCGTGCACCGCAGAATGGTCGATTGAATCGGTCCACTTGGTTCTCGGACGGCCAGTTTAGCTGGAGCCTCCTGGACGCAAGTGGGAGTTAAGAGATGCGGGCGGACTCGGGGGGACTCGTAGATTCCAGCGGCGTTCCTTTGTCCATGAGTGTGTTGCTGTGTTGCACACGGCTGATGTGGTGCACACAGGCGCCGTGGCGTACACAGGCACTGCAATGCACGCAGGCATTGTGGTGTACACTGGTGCTGTGTTGCGCACGGCGGATGTGGTGTACGGAGGCGCCGTGGTGTACACAGGAGCTGCTGTGCCCGCAGGCACGGTGGCACAAACTGACGCTGTGTTGCACGCGGCTGCTGTGGTGTCGGCGGTGTGGTGTACACAGGCGTTGTGGTGCACGCGGGCACTGTGATGTACGCAGGCGTTGTGGTGCATATCGCCACCTACATGTTCGTGCTACACGTCCTCCGTCATTCCGAACCATTCCCAAACGCCGCCGGCGCGAAACGTGACGTCATCGACCCCCTCACCCCCAGATGATTGCCGTCATCGGCCCGGACTTAAAAACAGGCTCCAGCCGCGTCCGCGCGAACGACAACGATGAGCGACGAACCACGAGCGACGACGACGAACGACGACGACGACGACGACGACGACGACGACGACGACGACGACGACGCCTGCGGACCAGACACCTATGCGGATTCCTACGCGGACACCTACGCGGATCCCAATGCGCACGGCGGCAGTGCCCGGAGCGCACTGGGGGGGGAGCGTTATGTCATGGGGGGGGGGGGGGAGCGGGGGCCATGACGCCCGTCATGCCCCAAGCAATCAAGAAATGGCCTCCACCAGAAAGATCTCGGCGGGGCTCGGCCGACGCGGCGGGACCGCAGAAGCTGGTCCAAAACGAATCCTGGAATCAACACCACGGGCAGGCCGGCATTCCTCGGGGAGGGCATCTGCCCCGGACGAAAAGGATACACACTACAGTAAAACAATAGCTCGGCCTCATCATCATCATCATCATCATCATCATCATCATCATCATCATCATCATCATCATCATCATCATCAGCAGCAGCAGCAGCATCAGCATCAGCATCAGCATCAGCATCAGCATCATCATCACCATCACCATCACCATCACCATCACCATCATCATCATCACCACCAGCATCATCACCATCAACATCACCATCACCACCATCATCATCATCATCATCATCATCATCATCACCATCACTATTACCATCACCATCATCATCACCACCAGCATCATCATTATCAGCATCAGCATTCAGCATCATCACCACCATCATCATCAGCATCATCACCATCATCCTGGTCATCCTCACCAGCATCATCATCATCGTAATCATCATCGCATTTATCGTCAGCAGCAGCAGCATCAACACCATCTCCAGAAGCAGCAGCAGCGTCATCCTCATCTTTCTCAGCATCATCATCATCACCACCACCATCATCAATGTCATCCTCATCCTCATCCTCATCATCATCATCATCATCATCATCATCATCATCGTCATCATCATCGTCATCATCATCATCATCATCATCATCATCATCATCATCATCATCATCAGCATCATCATCATCATCCCCATCGGCATCACCACCATCATCACACGTTCTTCCCCTCATCCTGATATATCGGCCTTTTTCATCCCGCTACTCTGGCCCTCCAAGAACGCTCAAGAGCTCGAGACGAGCCTGGGAGATGCAGTTCACCACCGGCGTCGAGTCGGGCAGAACCAGGTCCTTCCACGGCCTCGGCGGCACAGGGCAAGAGGAAACACACACAGAACGAGCAGGTGTACAACAAGAAAAACCAAGTTCATGGAGCTACAGTGCGGAGGAGTCGGCTTTGGGGGGGGAGGAGGAGGGCGAGGAGGAGGAGGAGGAGGAGGAGAGGGAGGAGGAGGAGAGGAGGAGGAGGAGGAGGAGGGAGGAGGGAGGGAGAGAGTGGGAGGAGGAGGAGATGGAGAAAGAGGAGGAGGAAGTGAGAGAAGGAAGGAGAGGAGGAGGAACAGGAAGAGGAGGGGAGAAGGAGAAGGAGGAAAAGGAGAGGGAGGAGAATGAGGACGACGAGGAGGAGGAGGATAGGATGAGGAGGAGAAGGAGGGGGTACGCACGCTTCAGGCTCGGTCCCTTGGTTCGCGCAACCATCAAAAGGAGGAGGAGAGGAGGAGAGGAGAACGAGGAGGAGGAGGAGCAGGAGAGGAGGAGAAGCGTGCAGCACAGACAAGAGGAGGCAGTTCCTCCTCCCTCACCTCCTCCCTCCTCCTCCTCCTCCCCCTCCCTCCTCTTCGTCCTCGTCCTCGTGCTCCTCCTCCTCTCCTTCTTCTCCTCCTCCTCCTCCTCCTCCTCCTCCTCCTCCTCCTCCTCCTCATCATCATCATCATCATCATCATCATCATCATCATCATCATCATCATCATCATCATCATCATCATCATCATCATCATCATCATCATCATCATCATCATCAGCATCATCATCATCATCATCAGCATCATCATCATCATCAGCATCAGCAACATCATCATCATCATCATCATCATCATCATCATCATCATCATCATCAGCATCATCATCATCATCATCATCAACCTCCTCAGCATCCTCCGCCTCTGCCTCCTCCTCCTCCGCCTCCTCCTCCTCATCCTCGTATTCCTCCTCCTCCTCCTCCTCTTCCTCCTCCTCCTCGTCCTGTTATTCTGTGTATTATTAGTACGCGTCTTATTCCTCGAACGATTCGTCCGATTAGTCTTCGCATTATTATTATTATTAGTCGTCGTCGTAGTCTTCTTCGTCGTCGTGTTATTATGGTTATTCTTAGTAGTATGGTTTCTCGTCTTAACATCTGTCGTCGTATTAGGTTTCTTCTTAGTATTGCTAGTCTTCTTTACATTATTATTACTATTAGTATTAGTAGTCGTCTTATTGATAGTAGTAGTAAGTAATCGTCGTCGTCGTATTAGTCTTCGTCGTATCAGTATGCGTCGGCGCCGTCGTCTGCTTCGTGTTCTTATTATTGTCAGTAGTGATAGTAGTCGTTTTCGCATTAGTGTTAGTACTATTATTATTATTATTGATATTAGTATTCCGCATATTCGCATCCGTCGTCTTAGAATTATAAGTATTATTATTCTTAGTCGTAGTAGTATGCGTGTTCTTCTTCGTATGAGAATTATGTTCCTCCTCTTCTTAGTATTAGTATCATTGCTATTATTCGTAGTATCCCTCATCCTCCTCATCCTCCTCCTCCTCCTCCTCCTCCTCCTCCTCCTTCTCCTCCTTATCCCCCCTCCTCCTCCTCCTCCTCCTCCTC
>CAUYUJ010007021.1:0-49568 GCA_963575745.1 Prorocentrum cordatum
CCTACACTCGCCTCGCCGGGAGACACTTGGACGGGCGAGCTGCAACGAATTCCTGCAATTTTGAGCGCTGGAACAGCTGGCCATTCTGGGTCATCCGAGGGAGACCCAGACGCACGTTTGAGACGCGATCTCAATTGCCTAGGCCGCGAGAGGGATACCTGAGAATCAAACTAAGAGAGGGAGGCGGGAGTTCATTCCCTGGAGAAAAGCTCGAGCGATGCAATCCCGAAATCTACATGTCTTCTTCGATGCATGGGGGCCTTGCGACAGGCCCCCCCCCCCCTGCACATGCCCCCGTCGGACTCCGCTTCGCGCGCGACTCCGCCAGCCCTCCGGCGCTCTCCGGCGCGGGCGTCATTTCGGCCCGGGCGCCACGAGGCTGGGCAAGGGATTTTTTGTAAAAAAGGTATTAATGTCCTGGGGCCCTGGAAAGAGCTCGTAGGGATCCTCGGCGATCTTCGCGGGCGAGGCGCGGTTGTCGGCGGCCATGCGCGGGGCGGGCGCGTCGGCCTGCGCCGCGAGGGTGCTGGGCGGACTCGGAACTTGCACCACCGCTGGTTGCTCGCCTGACGATCCACTCGGGACGGGCCCACTCGGCGGGGCCGCGGTCGCACTTGGGGACAGAGAAGCAATGGTGACCGCCATCTGCTGCTCCGTCGCATACTGCTTCTCCATTAGTAGTTTCATCCTTCCACTGAGCTGCGCAACCTCGCTAGATGGCGTCGACGACTACGGCGGCTGCGTTGCCCCGACTTGCTGTGGAAAAGGCGGCATTGGCATGAGAAGCGGAAATCTCATTCTGCCGCTTGTCGCCCGGGCGTGGCTCGACTGTCTCGGGGCCGGAGGTAGCGGCGGGAAACGAGGTGTTAGACTCAGCCCGCGGACCCACTCCAATGCGCGCGCCAAACTGCCCTGCGACCCCTTCTTCCCCAGTCATATAATCATCCAACTCTTCGAGCTCGTTGATAGCTGCCTGCCACGCATGTAGGTCGTTCTCGCTCTGCCTGTAGTCGGACTGGAGCTCTCCCAACTAGCTATGTAAGTTATTGATGTGGTCCTGACACTTGTCGCGCTTGAACTTCAAACTTTGTAGCTGATCTCTCAACTTCTCCGTCGTGCCCATTATATACTTCAAGCACGATAACTCACGGACCAGGGCCGACGTGTCATCTTTCCCCTGCGTTGCGAGCAGTGGTAATGAGCCTGCCAATGGCGAACATGCGCTGCTTCGCCTTGGCTTCGTAGCTCTTCAAACCAGGCATATCTGTGGTCACGCGATGATATCCCAACCATCGCGTTGCTTCGTGTGCCTCTGACCTTTTCGTTGTCACCGTTTTGCCAATCAACTGTTTGATTGCCTGCTCTTCCTTCTTGATATCCTTATGTTGGTGGTCCTGCTGAGCTGCTCGACGCGCACGACTATGATCGTCGCGCTCTTGAGGACGCGGCGCAACACGATCCTCCCATCCACGACCGCACAGACACTGCCAATGATGACCTTTAACATACCTGCCGCATGGGCAGTCCCACATCAGCTGGGGTCCTCCACGGTTCATCACAAAGAGGGGGGAGCTGTCGTGGTTCGCTAACAAGGATTGTGCTTTCGATACTGCAATCAATACATGTGCGCGGGTACGGGCGGCGCGCCTGCGGCGGTGCCACGCTGGTGAAATGGCCGTCGTGAAGTACGATGATGGGTCGCGGCTTCTCTGCAGGCACGCTGGGGTCCTGGCGCACTCCTGGGCGAGACGTCTCTCCTCCTCCTCCTTTTCCTCCTCCTCCTCCTCCATTTCCTCCTCCTCCTCCTCTTCCTCCTCCTCCTCCTCCTCCTCGTCCTTCTTCTTCTTCTGCTTAGTATTATTCGTCTGATTCGTCGTCTTCTTCTCCTCACTATGCTTATTATTATGGTTACTCTTTTTCTTCATAGCCTTAGTAGTAGTAGTAGTAGTATCACACGTATTAGTAAGACTATGATCAGCATTATTATCATTAGTAGTATCATTATTCTTATTAGTATTAGTATTCTCGTTCGACGTCTTCTTATTAGTATTAGTATTATTGTCATTATTATTATTAGCATTATGATTGATTGAGTATATAATATGTGTACTATCATTATTAGCCTTATTACTATTAGTAGTATTAGTATGATTATTATTGTTATTATTGTTATGCGTCTGCTTATTCTTATTATTATTCCTCGTCCTCCTCCTCCTCCTCCTCCTCTTCCTCCTCCTCCTCTTCCTCCTCCGCCTCCCCCTCCTCCTCCTCCTCTTCATCCTCCTGATCCTCCTCGTCCTCCGCCTCTCCGTCCTCCTCCTCCTCCTCCCCTCCTCCTCCTCCTCCTCCTCCTCCTCCTCCTCCTCCTCCTCCCCCCTTTCCCTCCCTCCCTCCCCCTTACCTTCCCTCTCCTCCCTCCCTCCCCTCCCTCCCCTCATCCCTCCTTCGTCCTCGTCCTCGTCCTCGTCCTCGTCCTCGTCCTGGCTCGTCCTCCTCGTCCTCGTCCTCGTCCCGCCTCGTCCTTCGTCCTCCTCCGCTCCGCCTCCTCCTCCGCCTCCGCCACCGCCCCGCCCCTACCTGCCTCGTCCGCCTCCGCATCCGCCGCCTCCGCCTCCGCCTCCGCCCCCTCCTTTCTTTCCTCTTCCTCCTCCTCTTCTTCCTCCTCTTCCTCATCCTCCTGTTCCTCCTTTTCCTCCTCTTCTCCTCCTCCTCATCCTCCTTTTTCTCTTCCTTCTCCCCCTCCTTCTCCTCATCCTCCTCCCCCTTTACCCTCCCCCCCATCGCGCGCGTCGGCGCTACAGAGCACGTGCGCATTTCAGCGTGCACCGCAGAATGGTCGATTGAATCAAGGCCATTTGCTTCTCGGACGGCCAATTTTGCGGGAGCCTTCTGGACGCAAATGGGAAGAGTTAGGATGACATTGGAAGACTCGGGAGGACTCGTAGATTCATGCGTCCATACGGATTCCAAACCCAATCTAAAACAATTGTTTTTTGTGGAATCCACAGGCGCTCCATTTTGTCATACGGATTCCTTTCAACATTCTATATGCAACAATCAGTGGTGCTCTGTTGCACACGGGTGTTGTGGTGCACACAGGCGCCGTGGCGTACACAGGCGCTGTGGTGCACGCAGGCACGTGGTGTACACGGATGCTGTGCACACAGCTGCTGTGTTGCACGTAGGCTTCATGGCGTACACAAGCGCTGTGGTGCACGCGAGCACTGTGGTGCACACTGGCGCTGTGTTGCACGCGGCTGTTGTGGTGTACATAGGCGGTGTGGTATACACAGGCGCTGTGGTGCACACAGGCACTGTGGTGTACACACCCACTGTGGCGCAGATCACCACCTACATGCTGCTGCTACCCGTCCTGTCATCCCGAGGCACTCCCAGACGCCGCCGGCGCGAAACGTGACGTCATCGGCCCCCTCCCCCCACCCCTCCCAAGTGACGGCCGTCATCGCCCTGGGATAAACCAACTGGCTCTGATCATCCTGAAGCTTGAAATATACAGCATTCCACGCGTGGAGGACGGTCCGTTTTCATTCGGAGGCTCTCGCGTTAGCGCCGCGTACGTTCGTCTTGACAGTTTGAAACAATTTCAAGGAGTGCGGGCGGCTCCTGTTCAAAACGTGGCTCTTGCCTAAGCGCCGCGCGCATTCGTCGTAAAACTGTGCAACCGTTTGAAGGACGCCTTGGTTTGAAGTCCCAGGAATTGTGTTCTGGCACCTTAGCGTAGGATTGACCAGATGCAGCAGTCACGTTGAGTCACGGCGTTGAAGCCCCAGACATTCTGCCCTGGAACAAGTTAAGACTACCAGACAGTGATCGACCTATGAAGAGGGAACTTGCAGGGAGGGGTTACTGTAACATCGTTGATGCAGCTTGGGTTTACTGGTCCTCCTCCTCCTCATCCTCCTCCTCCGCCCTCCCCTCCTGGTAGCTTTCGGGACATGATTCGGGCCTCCAGCAGCCGTTCCGGGCGAACCGAGCACCTCTGGAGCTCTCGGCAAAGCGCAGCTGCCGGAAAGCATCCCGAGGCTGGGAAGCCGCCTGAAGCCGATGAAAACTTTCGGCTTCCCTCCGGGGCAACAAAAAAACTAACAAGAAACGGAGTCCACGGCCGCCACTGCCAGCAGCCCCAGCATCTCGCCCCGCCTGCCCGCGCATCTCTGGCTCGGGCGCTGCTTCATGGGGGGGGGCAATGAACGGCGGGAGGGGGAAAAAAGGTGCACCCTTCCTGCACCTTCGGGCCCCATGTCGGGGATCTACAAACCCGGGTCAATCCAAACCTGGGTCAGTCAGGCCTTGCAGGATCCTGCAGGAGCCTGCACCCAAAGCCAGGTCAGTGCACCTGCAGGATCCTGCAAGATCCGCCCATCTGACGGACCCCCGTTTGCCTTGACCCCCGTCTCTGGAGCCCCGACCAGGGGGGGGCTCTCTTTATGCCCTGGGCCCTGTCTGCAGCCCTCGATCCCCCCTTTCATGTACCACCCCCCCTTACGCAACTCCCTCCGCCCTGCCTGCCCCCATTACGCAACTCCCTCCGCCCTACCGCGAGCCCTCGATTTACCACCCGCCCATTGCGCAACTCCCTCCGCCCTGCCTGCCCGCGCGCATCTCTGGCGGAGCGGCGTGGTCTTCCGGCTCGCGCGCCCGCTCGGGCGACGCGCCAGGCGGGGCCGAACAGGGCCTCTCAGCACCGCCGCGGCGGGAGCCTCAATGGCCAGGGCGCCCGAGCGCACGGTGCGGGCGGGCACGTCCAGGACTCCCCTCCCTCTGGCGCCCCCTGAGCTCTGCAGGGCTCAGCTGCTCTGCTCCTCCTGTTCCCCCCGCTCCTCCCCCCTCCTCCCTAGATGTTCATTCCCGCCCTGCTTTTCCTCCTCCTCCTCCTCCTTCTCCTCCTCCTCCTCCTCCTCCTCCTCCTCCTCCTCCTCATCCTCCCTCTCCTCCGCCTCTTCCGCCTCCTCCTCCTCCTCTTCCTCCTCCTCCTTCTCCTCCTCGTCGGGTCATCATCATCATCATCATCATCATCATCATCATCATCATCATCATCATCATCATCATCATCATCATCATCATCATCATCATCATCATCATCATCATCATCATCATCATCATCATCTCATCATCATCATCATCTCCACATCACACCAACTCATGATCATCATCATCATCATCATCATCATCATCATCATCATCATCATCATCATCACCATCATCATCATCAGCATCATCATCATCACCATCATCCCCATCATCATCCTCATCATCATCAGCACCATCATCATTGTCATCATGATTATCATCATCATCATCATCATCATCAGCAGCAGCATCATCATCATCAGCATCATCATCATCAGCATCAGCATCTGCAGCAGCATCAGCTTCAGCATCATTATCCTCATCAGCAGCATCAGCATCAGCGGCAGCATCAGCATCAGCATCAGCATCATCATCATGAGCAGCATCAGCATCAGCAGCAGCATCAGCATCAGCATCATCAGCACCATAAGCATCACCACCACCATCACAATCATCATCATCAGCACCACCACCATCACCATAACCATCACCATCACAATCATCATTAACATCCTCATCCTCATCATCATCATCATCATCATCATCATCATCATCATCACCATCATCAAAAGCATCATCAGCAGCATCATCAACACCACCATCATCATCGTCGTCATTATCATCTCATCATCATCAGCATCATCAGCATGGGCATCATCATCATCATTATCAGCATCAGGCCCATCATCATGATCATCAGCATCATCATCATCATCATCATCATCATCATCATCATCATCATCATCATCATCATCGTCATCGTCGTCATCATCAATACGTTCGCCAACGTCCTTCTCCCCCTCTTTCTCCGATCCTTCCCTCTCTCCCCATCCATCCTCATCCCTCCTCCATCATCACCATCATCATCATCATCATCATCATCATCATCCTCATCCTCATCCTCATCCTCATCCTCATCCTCATCATCGTCATCTTCATCGTCATCGTCATCGTCGTCAACGTCAACGTCAACGTCATCATCATCATCATCATCAGCTCTATCATCATCAGCATCATCAGCATCGGCATCAACATCATCATCCTCATCCTCATCTTCATCATCGTCATCGTCATCGTCATCGTCGTCATCATCGTCATCGTCATCATCATGAACATCATCATACTCATCAGCAGCAGCATCAGCAGCATCCTCGCCCTCATCCTCATCATCTTTATCATCATCGTTTTCATCATTTGCAGCATCATCATCGTCATCATTATCAGCATCATCCTCATCACCATCAGCATTATCCTCATCCCTACGAACGCCAACGTCCTTATTCCCCTCTTTCTCAACTCCTTCCCTCTATCCCCATCCATCCGTCCCCCATCACGTCCCGTCTCTTCGACTCCGATAGCCCCGCCTTCCCTCTTTCCGTCCTTCCTCATCCAGGCTGTACGTGTTCCACTGGGATGCAAGAAAATCTAAGATCTTGTCTCTGACTGCAGGCTCTGTCAACGACGGTACGGGTGCATGACATGTGGGACCGGGAGGAGCCAAACAACGTGAAGGATCAAGGCAGGCAAAAGGAAGGAGCGGAGGAGAAGGCGTGGCCAAAGCAGGGACAAGGACAGACTGGGGGAGGCAAATGAAAGGAAGAGAAAGGACTAGGACTAGGACACGGTGGCCTGACTGCGAAGAGGCAGGTCCAAGAAGCAAGGAAAAGGAGGGACACAAAAAGGAAAGGCGAAAGTCATGCGGGTGCTGCGAGGCCCGAGATCAGCAAGCCTCTCCCCTATCCTGACTGACCCCTACCTCCTCCGATCCTTCCCCTCTACCTTACGGTGTTCCGATCGGGAGGGAGGGAGGAGCGAGTATGCCAGACAGAGAAGCCCACGAGGATGATTTCGCAGGAGGCTCCGGGAGCCCTCCCCCACAATGTGGCTCGGGTAGCCCCCCCCCGAACGACGCCCGCCTCATCCCCTAGATAGAGCCCCTTCAGAGGCCCAAAACGGACCATCTGAGCCGCGAAAAGGCTCCATGAGGCCGGCCGCCGAGGCCTCGAGAGGCTCCCAAAAAGCCCCATACCAGACGCGGATCACTACAAAAAAGAAAAAGAAGAAGAAAAAAAAATAATTGAGGAGAAAGAAAAATACAAAAGGTAGGGTCCAAAACAGAAAAAAACTATACGCAGGAGAAAAAAAAAAAAAAAAAAAAAAGAAAAAAAAAAAATGAATGTAAAGAAAAAAAAATTTCAGAGAAATAATAGTTTTCAATTAAAAAACGCCAAGGTAAAAAACGGAAAACCAAACGTAAAACCAAAAAAAACAAAAAAAAAAACCAATAGCAAAAAAAAAAAGTAAATTGTAAGAATGCAACAAACGACGGAAACTGGAACAGCCATACAACATCCGAAAGCCGCCCTATTCTCTCTCGGAGTTTTACAAAGGCAATGCCGCAGCCCTCTTGAATAATGTTGCTCTGGGAGAGAGGGGGAGAGGATTGAGGAAAAGGGTTTGGATTCGGGGTCGGGGGTGTGTTGGTTTTGGTGGGTTGGGTGGGGTTGATGCTGGGGGCTGTATGGGGTGTTGGGGGGGTGGGGGTTTGTGGCTGGCCTTGGTGTGATTTGAGGGCGGGGGGGGGGGCTGGGGGGGGGGTGTGGGGTTTGGGTTTGTCTGGACGGGTGGGTTGGGTGGGGTGGGGGGTGGGGGGGGAGGGCGGGTTTTGGCGGTTGGGGGTTGGGGGTGTTGGGGAGGTGGTTGTTGGGGGGGGGGGGGGGTACTGTTGAGTGGTGGGGGGTAGTGGGTTGGAAGGGGGGTGAAAAGGAGTGGGGGAAGGGGGGGGAGTTGTGCGCAAAACGCTCATTTACCCATCTGCCACATCATACCGAGCATCAGCCATGCCCCTAACCAGCACTGCATCTGCCATAGTGCGCACTACCACATGTGTCTCTTAGTCCGTAACTCGGGGCACAGAACCACGGGAGGCCTATCGGAGCGACAACACAGTCCTGAAACTCCAGGCCAGCAAATCCATCGAAACGGACGGATCATTCCTCGTGCGAGGATGGTGGGGGAAGAACGGGCGGAGGAGGCGGAGGAATGACGGGTACAGACGTAGGGGGTGGGGCTGGGAGGAAGTGCAAGGGGACGGGGAGCGGGAAATACGGGGAGGGGGCCCTCGACAGCGAATCCGCGTGGTCCTGGGCGGAGTGGGCCATTGGGTCCATCTCGGCGATCGCTGGGCGAGTGCAGGTCGATGCGTCCCCCCCTGAGCCCATCCCCCCACTCTCTTGCCACTCAGGGGGGGAGAGGAAAGCGGCGAGGCTTGCTCCGCCCTGCCCCAAGCGGCGCCAGGCGAAGAAGTCGCAGCAGGCGCGCGATGCGGAAGACGGTGGTATCCGCCGAGGCTCTCTCCTCCACAAGCCCGCCAACCCCCTCCTGGAGGTGTCCTCCCCCTTGATGCTGTTGAAAGAAGACACATGTTTGCACCATTTCGGGTTGCGCTGCGAATCGGATGGCACTGCTGCTCCCCCGCGCCCCCGACTTTCAGATTAGTAGTTGTGACATCTCCTGGGGCCCGTCGAACAGCAAAAGAAGATACATCCCATTTCAGCGTGCGCGTCCGCTCTCAATGTTAAGGTCGGGGACGGGGGGGGTCGTATCACCAGTTGTCGTGCCGTCCAGGTGGTGCAAACTTGTTTCTTTCAACCGTGGCAGCACCGAAGCAAGGTCAGCGCATCCCGCGGAGGAGACCGAGCGCCTGAGGAGGTGGCCCAGGGTGGGATGGGAGCAAAGACCAGCCTGGCAACTGAGCCTCAAGACAAAACCTTCAGGGGGCGCCGCTGCGGCCCTCGCGAGCCACCGAAAGCCTGAACTATACCAGAAAGGAAAGGTTGAAGCACACTTCCCTCAATGTCTGCCCTCGAAATAATCGATGTATCATTTGCCGCCCCTGATCTTGCGGTGCTTGCAGAGCCCCTTCCTACGTTGGCATACCTTCCCACTGCCCTTGCGCACGCGCTCGCAGAAGAAGCGCTACAGCGAGCAGCACGAGCAATCGCAGCCCTAACGCCGCACACACACACACACACACACACACACACACACACACACACACACACACACACACGCACACGCACACGCACACGCACATCGCTCCTTTGCCTTGATGGGGAAACTGGGCCAGGTCAGCGTTGACCAAACGCCGGCCCCGCCCAACTATCACATTGAGCTCAAAACAGATGCAGGTGAACCTCTGTGGGCCTCTGTCTGACTGCCTCCATCGCTCTGCCCCCATATACCTCGGCCTCTGTCTCGGCGAACATTCTGCCCCCTACCTCGGAGGCTTCCCTTCAGACTTCACCCGATGCCCTCTGCACCCCCAAGTTCCCTGGGAATCTTCGCAGAGCTCGCCCAAACACTCCGATTACGTCTCCTCCAGGAAATAGGCGGAATGGCGGGTGACCAGTGTATTGGAGCGTCTCGCCGAGGGTCTCGACGAGCCAGCCGGCAACCACTACCATGTCGAACAAATTCCACGCATTGCTGAAAAACCTCAAACGCAATACCATGATTTTGAGAGTCATTTCGATAGTGAATATGACACCGAAGAAAAAACCAAGACCCTCAAATAGATACGTGGCCCCAGGCCACGGGTCAGGATTATGGTAGAACCCGTAGTTGAGAGAGCTGCCCAGCTTAAGACCCTGGTGCTGGATCTCGAACGCCATCTGGATGCCATTCAGTATAATAGCGATACCAATGGCGACCTCGGGAAACCACCGAAGTCGGGCGCACGCTAACATGGATTGCGGATCCGTGGACCTGGCGCGTGGGTACCAGATCCACGGATCGGGGAACGTGCCCCCTGAAACATGAGGTCACTGCCGCCTGACTTGACGACGGAGCTCGCCGAAGCTGCATGGAAGCTGGGCCCGTCGCTGATCCCGTGCCTGAGTGCATGCCTGCGCCTCCCCGAAGACGGTGCGCCCCCATACCCGACTGCCGCTCGCCCTCCCCGTACCCCCAGGACGAGGGGAGCGGGAGCGCAGCAGCAGCGGATCGGCAGGCCGACACGGAAACATCGGCGGCGCACCCTGGGGGGATGTTCGGGGTCTTCTTGCGCCTTCGTCGGTTCTGGTCGGTCTTCTGGCCTCGGGGTGCTGCCCAGCAGCTGCGCCTCGTCGAGAGCGCTCGGGCGGGGCCCGAATCTCGACTCGTACTGAGCAACCGCCGGAGGCCCGAGTTGTGACCCGAAAAGTCAGACTCGGCGGCGTGCCCAGGGGGGAAGATACAGGGGAGGGCGTCCTCAGAAGGCTCAGAGGGCCTCCGGCCTTCCGGGAAGTCTGCTGAGCCTTCTGCGAAGCCCCGCCGCCCTTTGAGAAGGCCCGTCCCCTCCCCCCCCTTTCCCCGCTCGGCGCGTCGCCGAAATAGAGGGAGGGGGAGGAGCTTGGGCTCCGGAGCCTCGAAATGGGTGCTGCCCACGAAGTCGTCCCAGCTAGCCATCGGGGTGGTGGAGCCAGAGACCGCGAACAGCTTCGAGGAAATCCTCCACATGACCTTCTTGTGGAAGCTCTCGCCACCGTGCGACATGCTGTCCTGGAGACTCGGCAGCGATTCCCTCTTCAAGAATGGCCCGAGGAGGGGACTGAAGAAGAAAGGGGCTGGACGGAGGAGGGGAATGAGAGTGGAAAAGGAGGAGGAGGAGGAAGAGGGCGAGACCGTCACCACTTGCCAAGAAGATGGGTGACGAGAAGGAAAAGGCTAGAGGAGAGCACCGTGCAGAGAGAGGGCCAGGACAAGGATGAGCAGCAGCAGCCGCAGCTGAGACGAGGACGTGGGAGGAGAACGAGGAAGGCGAGGAGGGCATATACCGCACAACTCTTGAACTTAGCACAACTCGTCGCTGCGCTCAGCACCCAAGTCATGAATCTCGAGGCTTGTGCCAAGGACGTGAGGGACGCCATGAGGGAGACATCCTGGGAGCGAAATCCGCCAAGAGAAAGTACTTCCTGTCATGGCGTGGAGAAACTGTTGGACCAACAGTGCTCCAGGTGTCAGTGCGCGATGGCCCGCAATGCACCTTTACAGAGGTCTGCACTGAGAACCGTTCAGACCAGCTAAGTAGCCCGCCCCTCCAGGTGGCAGCACACACTAGCCATCAGCGCATCCCTCACAAGGGAGCATGAGCTGCATAGCCGTGCGGACCAACAGAGCTGCCTCGTTCTGCCAAGAGGCAGTGTGCGTTTGCCCTGGACGCACCGTTCTCAGTGCAGCGTTGGTGCATCGGCCTGACCCACTGGGCCGCCTCCCCCCACGTGGAGAGGCTAGACTACACCGCCCTCTGCTCACGAATGTCGACACTCGCTGCAGGCAAAACGACAACCGCGAGGCAGAAATCCTGCAGCATAGATGAGCCCGCAGCGCCTCGCGTTGCCGACGCTCCCGGCTCCCCTACTAATAGAACCTGTGCCTGTGCCGCCACTTCCGCCGCTTCCGCCAACGGATCGGCCGCGAAGGCACCAGGATTCGGCGGCACGCCCAGGGGGGGAAAGTCTACACGCTCTGGCGTGCTCGTCGGTTTCCAAAGGTTTTCCAGCCTTGAAGGCCTCTCCAGCAGCTGCGCCTCGCCGAGACCGTCCCTGGGGGTACCCGAATCGTCCCGAACAGCTGCCGGGAGCCCAAGCTAGGACTCCCGAAGGCCTGCCGCCGCGCGGGGGGGGGAAGGGGGCGGGCCTGTTCGAAGGCTCCAACGGCCTCTGCCTCTGGTCTTCTGCGGAGCTTCCTGGGCCTTCTCCGAAGCCTCGCCGTCCTCCGAGAAGGCCTGCCCTTTTCTCCTCCCCCCTCCGCGCGCCGCCGAGTCTGGTAAATGCTGGTGTTCGGGGCCCTGCTCTACACTACCGTGCGGTCAAGAAGCTCCTCGCGCTAGCTGTAAGGTCACATGGGCGGTCTCACCAATCTCGTCGTGCTTCTCCGGAGCTGAGTCCAGGATAGAGCTCGAGAGGATGTTCACCCTTGGCGAACTAGGCACCGAATCAAAGCGTTTGTGGATTCGGATTCCCGCAGGCGGCAACGACGTCGGATAGCCCAAGTGGCTCGACGATTGCTTGTCGATTCGCCGTCACGGGCGACTGCGGCGTGAGCCCGCTCGCGAAACGTCGCACATCGCGATGACATGCTCGACATACCTGAACAAACAACGCTCGAGCTCGCAAGTCTCGAGAATATACTGACATAGATACATCAGAACTGAAACAATGAATAATAATGTATGTGGCGACTGGGTGCCGGTAGCATGCGCGACGCGCTTTGAAGTAGCACAGAAGTACGGTATCGCGCTATTCATGCGATGGGCTGTGTAGTAAGAACAACAGCCTGCTTTCAAAGCTTGACGGCCCAAGAGGCCTCCGAGAGGTCCTCCAGGAGGGCCTGAAGAGGCTAAAATCATTGATATTATTTTGGTGTTTTAAGGTTTGTCGTATTTGCTCCTTTTCGTATTTCCGATGACCCAAGACGGCCCAAGAGGCCCTAAAGATCGCCCCCACAGCGCCCAAGAGGCATCCACGATGGCCTCAGGACTGCCCAAGAGGCCCCAAGACGGCGCGAAGAGGGCACAAAGACAACCCAAGAGGCCTCCAAGACTCCCAAGATGGCCTCTAGGACGGCCCTGGAGCATTCCAAGAGGGGCCCAAATCGGCCTAGAAAGGCACCCGAAACGGCTTCCGACGGCGTCAGACGGGCCAGGAGCCCACCAAGATGGCCGAAGTTGGCTCGAAGCCGGCCCAAGACGGCCCAAGAGGCCTCCAAGAGGGCCTCCAGGAAGGCCAGAAAAGGCCCAACACAATGGTTTTCCTGAGGTTGTTTGTTTAAATTTCTCTCTCTCTCTCTCTCTCTCTCTCTCTCTCTCTCTCTCTATATATATATATATAGATATAAGGTTTTGATATTTGCTTCTCGTCGGCCTTCCGACGGCCCGAGACGGCCCAAGACCCCAAATATCACCCAAAATCGCCCAAGAGACCGCCAAGATGCCTCAGAAACGCCCAAGCGACAACACAGACGGCCCTGACCCGGAGCTTGTAAGACGCCAGATGTCTTCCGAATACTGCCCCTTGGAGCTTCCGAGAGGGACACCCAGACGGCCAGCGATGCCCCTCAAACGGCTTCCGACGGCGTCGGACGGGCCAGGATCCCACCAAAACGGCCGAAGATGGCCCTCAGATGGCCCAAGACGGCCCAAGAGGCCTCCAAGAGGGCCTCCAGGAAGCCCGAAAAGGCCAAAAACATTGATTTCCCCAGCGTCTTCGAAGGATTGTGGCATTTGCTTCTTTTCGGCCTTCCGACAGCCCGAGACGGCCCAAGTACCCCCAAAGATCTCCCAAGAGGCCCAAGACTGCCCCAAGAGGCCCCCGAGACGGCCCAAGAGGCCTCGAAGACGCTCAAGATGGCCTCCAAGACGGCCCAAGAGCCCTCCAAGACGTCCTCCAAGAAGGCCCGAAAGGGTCAAAATGGCCTCCAGACGGCCAAGATGACCTTCAAGATGCCCACGTGTTCCCCGAAGGCTTTCCAAACCCATTCGGGGAACACATGGTCCGATAGCTTGGCAGGTCTGGCCTCAACGTTTGGCCACACTGGCGCTTCCAAAGAGGCAGGGGGCGGCGGTGTTTCGCCGTAGGCGTCTTCGATCCGCCGCCCCCTGTTGATTCATCGCAGGGGTGCCTGGCGTGTTTCCACTCTTTCGCTTTTGGTTCTTTTCCAAAAGGACGCCTCCTGAGGTTTCGGCCCGTCCCGCCGGAGATGCGTAACGTGTGGTTGCAGAGGGTGTTTCGGCTCCAGACGGCTCCAAGATGGCCTCCAAGATGGTCAAGATGGCCCAAGATGGCCTCCAAGTTCGTCCAAGATGGTCCAAAATGGCATCGAAGACGACCCAAGAGAGTCCAAGATGCCCCCAAGTTCGCACAAGAAACCTCCAAGACGGCCCAGGACGGCGCAAAGGGCCTCCAAGAGGCCTCCAAGACGGCCCAAGAGGCCTCGAAGAGTTCCTCCAGGACGTCCCGAAGAGGTTAAAATAAGTGTTTGTGTCAATGGTTTTTGAAGGATTTTGGCTTTTGCTCCGTTTCGGCCTTCCGACGGCTCAAGACGGCCCAAGAGGCCAGCAAGATCGCCCCTAAGAGCGCCCAAGAAGCCTCCAAGATTGCTCCAGGACGCCCCAAGATGTCCCCAAGATGGCCCAAAGAGGGCCCAAAGACGACCCACGAGGCCTCGAAGACGCCCAAGATGGCCTCCGAGACGGCCACAATGGCCCCAAGTGGGCCCAAGAAGGCCCCTAGATGTTTCCAAGACGGCCCAAGATGCACCCAAGACTGCCCAAGATGGCCCAAGACAACCCAACACCTCCCAACAGGCCGCCAAAACAGTCCAAGAGAGCCCAAAGAGGCCCCAAAAGAGAGCCCCAAGAGGCCAACATCATTGTTTCGCTGTAGGTGTTTGAAGGATCAGGGGGGCTGCTCGTTTGCGGCCTTCCGACGGCCCACGAGGCCATCAAGATTACCCCGAGAGCGCCCAAGAAGCCTCTAAGACTGCCCCAGGATGGCCCAAGAGAGGTCTTCAGGACAGCTCAAGATGGCCTTTAAGACGGTCACGTTGGCCCAAGATGGCATCCAAGATGGCCCAAGATGGCCTCCATGTCCGCCCAAGATGGTCCACGATGTCCCCAAGACGGCCCAAGAGAACCCAATATGCATTCAAGTTCGTCCAAGAAGTCCCCAAAACGGCCCAAGATGGCTCCAACATTGCCCTAAGACTGCCCAAGAGAGCCCAAAGAGCCCTCCAAGAGCTCCACCAGGAAGACCCGAAAGGACGACATTCATAGATGTTCCTCTTGTGGCCTCCAAGATGGCCCCATGACAGCCCAAGAGATTCCCGAAAGGGCCCCAAGATGCCCCCAAGATGGCCCAAAGAGGGCCCAAAGGCGGCCCAAGATGGCATCCAAGACGGACAAGATGGCCTCCAAGATGCCTCCAAGTCGGGCGAGAAGGCCTCCAAGACAGCGAAACGTGCCTCAAGATGCACCCAAGACGGGCCCCAGATGGCCTCAAGACTGCCTTAGACTGCCCAAAAGGCCCGTAAGAGGCTTCCACGACGGCCCAGGAGACCTTCAAGACGTCCTCCAGGAAACCCGAAAACTCAGAAACCACCTGGTCCGATAGCTCGCCCGACTCCGTGTTTCCCGAAAGCTTTCGAAACCCACTCGGGGAACGCGTGGCCCGATGGCTTGGCTAAGCTGAAGCCCAGCTTTCGGCCTCGCAGTCGCTTCAAAGGCGGGGGGCGGCTGCCAAGGGCGGGCCAGTCCCACTCCTCAGAATCCGCCGAACACTGGCGCTTGTCCAGCACGCTCGACCGCTCGGAATCCCGTCCTTGGCGGCAGGCGGACCAAAAAATCTCCTACTGGACTTGCGAGTTGCTACCCCTCCCCCACCTCTCCCTCCTGCATCTTGTCCCCGCGCACTCCTCCCATCCCGCCTCTCCTCTTCGCGTGTTCATTTTTCCTCTCCTCACCCGCCTGCTGCTGCGGTTCCTCCTCCTCCTCCTCCTCCTCCTCCTCCTCCTCCTCCTCCCCTTGCAGGGCATGTACTTTTTGTCCTCGAGTGAGCTTGGTCCAAAGTTGGTCATGATGTGCAGAGAGAGAGGGAACGAGAGATACACGTAAACTAGGACAGGGAGGCAGAATAACAAAAATCCGCTACTGTGCCTCCCTGGCAACTTGACGCGTGGTAGAATGCCAAGTGCTGTCTCGAACGGTTCCTGTACTCTTTTAAGGGGCACCCACCTCCTCTGGACCCGCCTCGCTGCGGCCATGCCCCCGAGGGCCCCGAGTCGCCGAACGATCGCTCGAAGACGCCCAAGATGGCCTCATGATGGCGCAAGAGGCTTGCAAGGCGCCCCCACAGGCAAAACTCATTTTAGATTTGTTGTAAGAATTTGGGCGGTCTCGCCTCTCCGGCTTCCGACGTTCCAAGACGGCTCAAGAAGCCCCCCAAGACCACCCCAAGACAGCCCAAGAGGCTTCCAAGAGGGCCCCAAGACAGCTCAAAAACGACCCAAGACGGCCCAACAGGCGCCCGAGACGGCCCCAGGAGGCCCCCAGGAGGCCCAAACATTGCCTCCGAAAGGCACCCCCGAGAGGCCTCCCACGAGATTCCGACGAACGCCCACAAAGCTTACAACACACAACCCACGCACGGTGGTTGGGCTTGGAGTGAAAACACACACACACGCACACGCACACGCGCACGCGCACGCGCACGCGCACGCGCACGCGCACGCGCACACACACACACACACTCTCTCTCTCTCTTTCGTCGGCAACTAGGCAGGATCACCGCACATACATACATACACACATACCTGTTTGCGTCGGCCGCTAGGCGGAAGGCGACTGCTCCAGCGGATAGGCAACAAAGAACACGCTGCATGCAAATGAAGGCCGCAATGCACGGAGAAGGTAGAGTCCCAGCGCGACAGGAAGTGAGGAAGCCGGGCCCACTCAGGCGAGCCGCCGGCCGCGGCACGGGAATCGCCGAGGGGGGGAACCAGCGTCGGCACTGAGCTGCAGTGAGCTGCACTGAGCTGAAGCTGGGGGGGGAGCAACCCAGCAGACTGGGCGGCCAGTGGGGGAGCACCACAAGGGAATCAGAGACTCGACCCAGTGAACTGGTAGGCGCGGCCCCAGGGATGAGCCATAACGCCGAGACCTGGGGGCCTACGAGGCGCGGCGGGGGGCGAGAGGCAGAAGCGGGCAGGCGCAAGAACGCCAAACGGGCGCCACCGTGGCCCAGCGAGCAACGGGGCGGGCGACCCAGACAAGGGCCCATTCCTGGGGAGCGGCGCGGAGCAGAGGCCGCCAGAGGAAGGCGGGCCAGCAGACCGAAGGGGGCGGGCAGAGGGCCGAGACCAGGGGGCCTGCGAGGCGCAGGGCATGGGCGCGGGGCGGCGACGACTCAGCGATGCGCCAAATGCAGCAAACGCGAGCCGGTGGGC
Organism: Prorocentrum cordatum; assembly: GCA_963575745.1. Taxonomy (NCBI): domain Eukaryota; class Dinophyceae; order Prorocentrales; family Prorocentraceae; genus Prorocentrum; species Prorocentrum cordatum. The sequence goes on from CAUYUJ010007021.1 coordinate 17,074, forward strand.
GAAGGAAACAGGAGGGGCCACGCCAAATGGGAGAGCGCCGGGCCCAGGGAGAGCAGGAGGCAGGGCGAGCGCCACGCACGCACGCACGCACGCACGCACGCACGCACGCACGCACGCACGCACACACACACACACACACACACACACACACACACATATATATATATATATATATATATATATATATATATACTACTAGAATACTAGAACCACGCGCGCGCTGCGCGCGCGCTTTGGTTCTAGCAAGATGTGGCGACGGTCTACGGTTCGCAGCATCGGAGAGCAGAAAGACTTCTATCAATCATGATCAATCAGCAAACCGCACCATCCCTCTATGCCCCCACGGATGCACGCCATGAGCCCCAGTCGACCTTAATCCTGCATTCTCCTCTCAGCAAACCCTCTCAACCCCTTTCCTTTCCACACCCTTTTTGGCGGACCAATGGAATCACATTCCACGCGGCAGAGGAGCTGTTGCGGGCGCGGTGGACGAATTCCACTTGGCATGCAACGCGAAACAGTATGTTCGTTGTCGACGCGGTGGACGTGTTCCACTCGGCGTGCAACCATGAAACATACAAAGGGCCGCAGGTCGAAATAGGATTCCGCATGATCCCACTTCAACTGCCTACATACCCTTTGTTTCATTCCCAGGGGGGCGCCTCGAGAAAACAACTCACACACGTACAGCAGCAGCTCGTGTGTCCACCGGGGGGAGGAGGGGGGGCGGGCCCCAGTGCTTAATCAACCTGGTTGAAGCAGCCGCTTTAAGCAGCCAAGATCTGGTCTTTGGGGAGGAGGGGGCGGGGGCCCGCGCCGATCGGCGAAACAAGACATAAGAAACAGCTACGTACCTCTCAAGACGGCTCAATGGGCCCGATTTCGGCACACCCCTCACGCACTCTACGCCTATCCAAGGCCTAGACGACCCAGAGCGTCCAAGGCCCACCTCAAGCAAACCCAATGTCTCGGCATTCCCACGAATTATGGCAATGGAGCGAAGCTTCCGCGCGTTGAGCGGAAGTTCAAGCTCAAGCTAAAAGAGAACTATAGAATGGAGCGAAGCTTCCGCGCGTTGAGCGGAAGTTCAAGCTCAAGCGCATACAGCTGGACTTCACATAATTTGGATCGAAAATGGACGCTCACAGCGAAGGCAGAACATCAAGCTCAAGCTAATGTGAAGGGGAGCCCCAGGTTGCCGTGGGCCTGCAGAAGGTGGGTCTCCTTTCTGCGGTCCAGGCGGCGCCAGAGCACCGCTCCCCTCGGATCCTGCCCAATGCCAGCCCACGAACCCCCAGGCCTGTCCAAGGTCAGCCCGACGGCCTATCCAATGCCTGCCTCAGGCTTACCTGGCGGCCTTTCAAGAGCTGATACATGGCCTACCCAGAACCCAGTGAAGGCCCGCACACGACCTAGCCAAGGCTCATCACAGATTTGTCACGTCCAAGATCTTTACAAATTTTACGTCTAGCGAACCACATGCGAACGCCATAACGAATGTGAACACCCAAATGCGCGCGATCACCGTGCCCGCGCTCGTCTTACAACCGCGACGAAAATCTTTACAACGATGGGCTGTCGTGAAGGGTTCTATGGTGCGCCCACCTTCGTCGTGCAACCACCGCGCAAAAATTGCCAACACTGGGCCACCCTGAAGGTTTGAACGGTACGCGCCAAAAAAAATCGACAACGAAATAATCGATCCGACGGTCTTCCCAGTACCGCGGCGACTGCCGGGACTGATCCGAGTGTTCGCTTCCTTCGTGGCGGCCCTGAAAAAAGCACACCCACCTCAAAAAGCCAACGTCTCGCGTGAGATATCCCCGAATGCTGACCGCAAGTGGGCAAGTGTCCCACCCCGTGGTCGCTCCCCATTGTGGCGCCCAGCAACGTTTGTTGCGACATCGCGAACACCACGCGGCCCTGATAAAGACGCGCCTACATCCGTGAAACAAGCGAACCGCTGGAGACATCCCCACAATCTGGGCACGAACCGGTAAGTGTCCTAATTATCCCCTGGCGGCACCCCCTTGTGTTGCCCAAGTGCGAGGCCTGTCACATCGCGATAATTCTGATCGTGATATGGAAAAGGAGGGAGGAGGAGGAGGAGGAGGGAGTGAGTAGACGGAGGCGCGACACGGATAACAAGAATTCACGACGCAAAACACGGAAATAAACATATTCCACGAGACGTGCAACTGCCTGCACAATGATCCGTTATCACCGTCGCACCCTTGATCCGCACGCGTTCGACGGAAACTGGCGGCAATCAACCTGGCCCAATCTGCCAGGGCATCGCTCGTGGGGGGAGGGCCTCCTCGCCTCGGGCTGCTCTCCCGCAGCCGCGCCCCGCCGTCGACGGCGAGCGCGCGCCTCGTGGGTGCCCTGACCGTCCCGGGCGGCCGCCGCAGGCCCGAACGTGCGTTTGATTCGCCCGTGTCGTCCAGCCCGCCCATCTGAACCAAGAAAGCCGGTTTCTGCTGAGACATCCTCACGATTCGCTCTTAAACTTTAGCTGGCCACGGCGTGCAGGTGACGCTGGCGGTGTGCTGCCCGCGCCGAGGCGAGAGCGCCGTTTGGACGGACTTTCGGCCATTGTACGGTTCGGCCCGCATAGTACGCTATGTTATCAATGCGAGGCTAAGCTATGCGGTGTGATGCGATGCGATACTATGCTGTGCGATGCGATGCTATGCTATGCTATGCTACGCCATACTGTGCCATGCGATGATATGCTAGTATATGCGACGCGATGCGATGCGATGCTATGACATGCTATGCGATGCTATGCTATGCTATGCTACGCGATGCTCGTCTATGATGTGTTGTGCGATGCTATGCGATGCTATGCTATGCTCTGCTGTGCGATGCAATGCTATGTTGTAGCTCCAGTTGGTTCCCCTTCCTCACCCCCACCGCCACACGCACAACCTCTTTATCACCCGAAGGGTGGTCGTACATGTAAGTATACACTGGCAGGATCTCGCGGCCAGAGATACAACCGCCTCGCGCACACTTGCCTGGAGCGGGGAGGGATGGGGAGGACTCTGGGAGGAGCGGGGAGGGGTGCAGAGTGAGGTGTCTTGTGGGCCTCTTGGACTGTCTCAGAGCGCTCTGGGATCCACAGGCGCCTACGGAGGTCGTCTTGGAGGGCTCTGTGGGACGTTTTGGGGCGATCCTGGGAGCTTCTTGGACCGTCTTGCAGGCCTTGTTGGGATGTCTTGCGGCGCTCTTAGATTCTCTGAGGCCGTCGTGGACGCTATTAATACAAAGCGCATATGCCCAACATAGACGCTTCCCAAAGGAATTAGGGCGATGTGTGTTCCTTGCGGCCCTCATAAGTGTCCTCTTGAAGCCCTCTTCAAGCGCTCGGGGGGCCTCTCGGGCCGTCTTGAAGCCATCATGGACGTCTTGACGAACTCTTGGACCGTCTCGGAAGCCTCCTGGACCGTCAGGGGAGCGCCTTCGGGCCCTCCGAAAGCCCCCCGAAGGACCCCGAGGGACACAGTGGGCACCGCGGGGGGAGGGGGGAGTTTGGGAAAAGTGGGCAGCCTCGGGCCCCAGGGGTCTGGTCGCGGGGTCCGCATGGTGATGGGCAACTATGATGAGCGCTTGCGCGCTGCAGTCAGATCCACCTTGATCCAAAATGGCTACGGATGCTCGTGGGGCGTCTTTGGGGGCTCCTGTGGGGCCTCGTGGAGCCTCTAGGAGGCCTCTAGGGGGCCTCTTGGGCTCTCTTGGGGCCTCTTGGGGCCTCCTGGAGGCCTACTGGGGCGGAAGGCTCGAATTGTCGGTTCGTGTTCCCCCTCTTGAACCCCTCTTGGGGCCCTCTTGAGGCGATCTTGGGCGCCTCTAGGGCCGCCTTGGGGCACTCTTTGGGCCATCTTGGGGGCTCTCTCTATTGCGCCGTCGTGGCGCCCTCTTTGGGTGCCTCTTGGGCCGTCTTGAGCTGGTTTCTGGGGCCTCATGGGCTGTCTTGAACCTTTGGAAGCACGAAACAGCGAGAACACGAACAACCTTCAAAAACCATTGAGGAAACCTACTTGCTTCGCCTCCTGAGTGCCTCGTGGGAGCACTTTTGAGGGCATCTTGGCCATATTGAAGCTCTCTTGGGCTGTCTTCAAAACCATGTTGGACCAATTTTGGAACGCTCTTGTGCGGTCTTGGGCTCTCTCGGACCGGTCGTGGGCCATCAAGGCGCCCTCTTGGACGTCTCTCGACCCCTTTTGACGTTTTTTTGGCGCCACCCGCTGGGCCCGAAACGGTCAGACGAAAAATCAGTGCACTTCGGAGGGCCCGGGACCCCCTACCCATTATACGTATACGTATATATATATACGTATATACATACTTACATATATATATATATATATTAATGTGATGCATACATAAGCCAACACAGCATATATATATATATATATATATATATATGTATATATGTATGTAATTATATAGATATACACACATATATATGTATACATACATACATACATACATACATACATACATACATACATACATACATACATACATACATACATACATACATGCATGCACATACATACATACATTTTGGAGGGCTCTTGGGCTGTGTATTGGCCGTGTTGGGCCCATCTGGGGCCACGTTCGGGCCATCAGGGCCGCCTTGGGGCCTCCCGCTCCCGCTTTGGGGCCCAGCATGGGCCTGTCCTGGGGCTCTCTTGGGCCGTCTGAGGCTCGTCCCAGGCAATTTTCGGGCTCCCTTGGGCAATCTTGGGGCTCTGTTGGAGGTCTTTTCGGCGGTTTGGGGGCGTCGTCGGCTGTCGTAGAGCGCCGGGAGGTCGAACACGCGAGACACCGGAAAAAAAATTCAAAAACCAACGGAAATCAAGGATTTGAGCCTCTTCGGGCTCTCGGGATGCTTCTCGGAGCTCTCTTGAGGCCTCTTGGAGGCCTCTTGGGCTGCGTATTTGCGGTCTCGAACCCATCCTGGACCACGTTAAGGCTATCTGAGCTGTCTTGGAAGGGCTTGTCGAAGTCCCCGAGGGCTTCTGGGAGCTCTCTGGGACAGTCTGGGAGCTCCAGGGCCGCTCCGGGGTGCTCTGGGAGCGGTCTGCGAAACCCTGGTCCTCCCATGCCCTGTCGTGGTCGCGGCCCCGGTCGCCCGGGCCTCGTGCACGGGGATATCTACATCTCTCTCTCTCTCTCTCTCTCTCTCTCTCTCTCTCTCTCTCTATATATATATAATATATATACACATCGACATATACATATACGTCTGCATATACATATACATATCCATATGCATCTACACCTACATCTACATCTACATCTACATCTACATCTACATCTACATCTACATCTACATATACATCTACATCTACATATGACATACATGTAAATATAGATGTACGTATTCATTTACATCTACATCTACATCTACATCTACATCTACATATACGTATACAAATACATTTACATGTCCATGTGTAAATACATATACAAATGCAGATGCATGTACGTATACATATACATATACATACACATATACATAAGCATAAACATCTTCACATACGTATACCTAAACCTATACATAGACATACACATATACATATACTTATGCATACGCATATACATGCATCTATATTTGAAAATAAAACCATACCTATACAAATGCATATGCCTATATACAGATGCACATATACACAACACGTTTCATATATATATATATATATGTGTATATACATATATATACACATATTCACGTGCATTACATGTACATGTACATGTATATATATATATACCTGTACACTACAGGTATATCAACATGTGCATACACATATACTTGTACATTTACATGTACATATACATGCACATATACATATTCACATCTATATATATACAAACATACATATGAATATGCATATACACATATATATGTATATATACATGTACAGCTACATGTACATACGCATATACATATACATATACATACAAATACACATATACACATGCATATACATATGCATATACATATACATATCCATCCCCATCCGTATCCATCCATCCATCCATCCATCCGTCCATCCACCCATCCATCCATCCATACATACAGACATGCATACATAAATACATACATTGGAAGCCCCTTGGGGTCTGCTTGGGGGCCTCTTGGGGACAAGCTCGGTGCGAAGACGAAAAACACGAATGCGGTTGACATGTACGTTTTCCGAAGGGAGCGGGGCCAATTTTGCCTCTCGGGGCCCTCTGGAAGGTCAAATTGCACGGGTTATGAGGCGTCTTGGAGGCCTCGTGTTGGCTGCTTGGGGCCTCGTGGGGGTCTCGGGCGCCCTCTTGGGGCGTGGGGCTGGCAATTCCAGTTGGATTGCCCTATCTTGTGCTCCTCTAGGAGCCCTCTGGGAAGCTGTTGGGGCCGTTTTGGGTGCCTCTGGGACCGGCCTGGGACCCTCTTGGGCCGTCTTGGCGCCCTCTGGGGAGCCTCTTGGGCCGTGTAGGGGCAATCTTAGGGGCCCCTGAGGTCGTCAAGGATGGCGCGAAGACGAAAATCACGAGTACGGTAAACATATACGTTTTACGGAAGGAATGGATATATTTTTGCTTCTCGGGGCCCTCGTGGGGCAAATTGCACGGGTTACGAGGCGTCTTCGAAGCCTCTGGGGCCGATGGAGACATCCCGTGATCCGATCCGTCAAAGCCGTCTTCAGGGTGGTGGGCAGCTGGCTGGGGCCGCCGTGACGCTCATCGAACCGGCCTCCGATGCGATTTTGGGCCCCTCACAACCACCAAGCACAACAAATCAATAAAAAAAATCAAGACAAAAAAGAAAAAAATAAGAAACAAATAAAAAAAAAATAGAGACAAGAAAAAACAAAAAACAAGAGAAAAAAAGAAAAAAAAAGAAAAGCTAAAAAAAAAAAGGTAACAAAGAAAAAACCAGAAAAAAAAAAAGAAAGAAACAAAAAGACAAACAGGAAAAGGGGTCAGGTCCTGGGCCGGGCCCCCCCCGGGCCACACATTTGTTGTAGAGGTCGTGGCCCCTGGGCCCCCGGGCCCCCGGGCCTGGTTGCGGCCCGGTCCGGTCTGCAACCGGACGACCCTCCTTTCCGTCGCCGATGCGCTCTTCGTGGCCAAGGCTGGCTTTGTCTTGAAATGATTGTCCAAACGCAACCCTGGGCATCGCAGTTTTTTGGTTGCATCTGGGGCTGTCTGGGAAACGCAGTTCCCCAATCAGAGCTTGCTTCTGTAGGGGTCCTAGCGGATATAAAGCTGAGGTGAACCGAGCGGCCGATTTCGGTGGCCGGGGCCGGGTGCCTGGGTGCCCCGGGGGTGCCCGGGTGGCCGATTTCGGTGGCCGGGCCAGGGTGCCCGGGTGCCCGGGTGCCTGGGGGTGCCCGGGGGTGCCCGGGTGCCCGGGGGTGCCCGGGTGCCCGGGGGTGCCCAATAGCCCAATAGCCCAGTAGCCCTGTAGCCCTATAGCCGTATAGCCCTATAGCCCTGTAACCCTATAGCCTTATATCCCTATAGCCCTAATAGCCTTATATCCCTATAGCCCCATAGCCCATATAGCTCTATAGCCCCATAGCCCTATAGCCCTATGGCCCTATAGGTCACAGTCCTATAGCCCTATATATATATAGCCCGATAGCCCTACAGCCCGACAGCCGTATAGCCCTATAGCCCTATAGCCCTAACAAAAATCTGATTGGGTTTTTTCTCCGGTATCATTTTTTTGTTGCATCTGGGGCTGTCTGGGAAACCTTTTGGGCGTCTCGGGAGGCGTCGGGGGGTGGGGTCTTGCGAGTTACGTGGGGGTTCCTGTTGGGCTTCTGGGAGCCCAAGGCTGGAAATGTTCGTTCGGCCCCCTCCTGGACCGCTGGGCTCTTGTGTGCCTCTTTCCGGCCTCCTGGATGCTGCTTGAGGTCGCTTGGGGGCCTCTTGGAGACCTCTTGGGCTCTCTTGGGGGTCTCTTGGGGCCTCCTCGGAGCATCCTGGACTCCTTCTTGAAGTCGTCATGGGACCTTCTTGGCACGTCTTCGGGGGCCTCTTAGAGTTTTGAAGCCTTTTGGGTGCCGTCTTGGGGCCTCTTTTGGGTTTCTTGGGGGCCTCTCGGGCCTCTTGGGGGCCTCTTGGGGCCTCTTGGGGGCTTCCTGGGGGCATCTTGGGGCCTCTTGGGGGCATCTCGGGGCGGAGAGCTTGATTTTTCGGTTCGCGTTCCCTCTCTTGGGCCCCTTTTGGGACCTTCTTGGGACCTTCTTGGGACCTTCTTGGGCCGTCTTGGGCGGCTCTAGGGCCGTCTCGGGGCTCTCTCGGGCCGTCTTGGGGTTCTTTTGGCAGCCTCTTGGGCCGTCTTGGAGCGGTTTTGGGAGCCTCTTGGGCGGTGCGCCGGAAACACGAAACAGCGAGAATGCAAAAAACATAGCAAAAAAAACCTTCCGAGCGCTTCTTGGGGGCTTCTCGGCGCCTCCTGGAGCCACTTGGGGTCGAAAGCTTGGAATTCGATGGTGGCTTTCCTCCTCTGGGGCCCTCTCGGGCCCGTCTTGTTGGGCCGTCTTGGGCCCTTCGTGGGCCGTCCTGGAGCTTTCTGGGGGTGTATTAGGGCCCTCTGGAGCGCGTCCTGGGCCGTATTGGGGCGGTCTCGGGAGCTTCTGAGGTTGTCAAGCACGGACCGACAGCGAAAACAAGCAATATGTTGAAAATATACAATTTACGAAGAGAATGGGGTTATTTTGGCCCCGTGGGGCTCTCTTTGGGGCCCTATTGGGGGTCGCTTGGGGTGTCTTGGGGGCTTCTGAAGCCACCTTGGAGGCCATGTTGGGCGTCTGGGAGCGACCTTCGGGCGTCCCGGGTCTGTTCTGGAGCCTCTTGGGGCCTCCTGGGCGCATTCTGGCGGCCTTCTGTGAGGCCCCAGGGCTCCCCGAGGGCCCCGGGGCCCACATTTGCGGTCGTCTTGGGCCCTTCGTGGGCCGTCCTGGAGCTCTCTGGGGCTGTATTGGGGCCCTCTGGGGCGCGTCCTCGGCCGGACCGACAGCGAAAACAAGCAATATGTTAATCATATACGTTTTACGAAGGGAATGGGGTTATTTTGGCCCCTTGGGGCTCTCTTTGGGGCCCTATTGGGGGTCGCTTGGGGTGTCTTGGGGGCTTCTGAAGCCGCCTTGGAGGTCTCCTTGGTGCCTTCTGGCGGTCTTCTGTGAGGCCCCGGGGCTCCCCGAGGGCCCCGGAGCCCACATTTGTGGTAGCGGCGCCGGCCCCGGGCGCACGGACCTGGTGCGCCGTCATATGAATAAATACGTATGATGTTTTACCATGCGTATACATACACATACGTGAGATGTTACACCATGCATATGCATACACATACTTAGATGTGATAGCATGCATATGCATACACATACGTAAGCATTGACACACTGCATGTACATGCACGTACGTAAGATGCTGTACCACGCATGTAGATACATGTACGTATGATATGAGGTCACAAATGTTCATATATATACGTGTGCTGTAATCTCAGATATACAGATTACAACCATGCCCCCCTAGCTGAATATGATACCTATGTGTGAATCATACGGGGCGCGTATGGGTTAACATCACACATGCATAGGGCGGTGTGTCCCGACAGGCGGCTCCACAGCCGGACAATTGTTTCAAGGGTTTTGTTTCAAGTTGTGTTTCAAGTTTTGTTTCTGGGGCGTTTCGGATTTTGTCTCTGGGCCCTGGCCTGGTTTTGTTTCTGGGCCCTGGCCAAGAGTGCCCAAGAGGCCCCCCCGGAGGCCCCAAGAGGTCAGAGTTGTGAGGATGCCTCAGGCGGTAGTGGCCAGACCACCTGCTCAGGGCATCTCGCAACTCAGAGTGGCGAGGGTCTCAGGCGGAAGTGGCCAGACCACCTTGGGGCAATGTATCTCCGAGGTCAGAGCTCAGTGCATCTCGGAACCCAGAGTTGCGAGGATGTCTCAGGCGAACGTGCCCGGACCACCATGGGGCAGGGCACCTCCGAGGTCAGAGATCGCAGGATGTCTCAGGCGAGATCGGAGTGAACACCTCACCTCAGGGCGTCTCGGAACCCAGAAATGCGAGCGTGTCTCAAGCGAAAGTGCCCGGACCACCGTGGGGCAGGGCACCTCCGAGATCAGAGTTTCGAGGATGTCTCAGGCGAAAGTGGTCTGACCAACTCAGGTCAGGACGTCTCGGAACCCAGAGTTTGAGGATGTCTCAGGCGAACCGGGCCTCCTCCTGCGCTTCCTCCTCTTCATCCTCCTCCTCCTCCTCCTTCCTCCTCCTCCTCCTCCTCCTCCTCCTCCTCCTCCTGCTCTTCCTCCTCCTCTTCTGCCTGGATGCTGCGCCGGTTGCGAACGCCTGCTCCTCCACGAAATTAGTCCTCATCCGCCTCCCCTTGCCCATGTCCCTCCCCGCCTCCTCGCTCTTTCTCCCCCTCCTCCTCCTCCTCCTCCTCCTCCTCCTCCTCCTCCTCCTCCTCCTCCTCCTCCTCGTCGTCCTACTCCCCCCCTGTCCTGTCTTCATCCTCCCACTCCTCCTCCCTCCTCCTCCTCCGCTGGCCGAGCCGGGCCAGGCCGGGCCGAGCCGAGCCGGCGGAGGAATAGTCTGATTATGGAAGGGAGGGGGAAGAGAACGAGCATGAGGAGGAGGAAGAGGACATGGATGAGGTGCTTTTTCGAACGGCCGAAACGGTCCTCCCGGTCCCCTCCACCTCCTACTCCTTCTGGCTCTACCCTCGGCTCGGATTGCGCTGGACGCCTGCCCGACGTTCACTCCTCCTCCTTCTCCTCCTCCTCATCCTCCCTCCTCCTTCCTGGGTGCCCGGGGGATGCCCGGATGCCCCGGTGCCGGGGTGCCTGCAGTGCCCGGGTGCCTGGGTGCCCCGGTGCCCGGGTGCCCGACAGGGGGTCTTCCGTGCGGGTCTTCCGTGCGGCGACAGTGCTCTCGCTGTTGAAGGATGCGAATCCAAGGGCGCAGTTGTACGACCGAATGTGCTGCATGAAGTGGTCGTGGGAAGGACCCGGACGAAGGAGCTGAGCCATTTCGGCCGGAGCGGGAGGCAGTAGGGGGATGCCAGCCAGGGCTCCGTACCTGCAGCACGCGCCGAAGTCCTTTCTGCGTGCTGCCGGGCAACGCGCGCGTTCGGCGAAGAAGTGCAGAGCCCCGCACGTTGCGCAGGCTCCTTGAAAGTGGCCGGTCGGAGAGAGCGACGCTTTCGGAACGCGGTTGCTGCACCATTCGTCTGTCGACCACCAGCCGGCGCGGTGGCCCGTGCGTACGCCAAGAGAAGTCCCAGGCACGGGTTCTGCGAACCAGTTCCGATGCGCTGCGCAGGCGGGCGGACAGCTGGACGAGTTCGGAAGTGCTACGCGGGTGGACTTGAGGCGACACCACGGCACGGAACATTTCGGCGAGTCACGTGCTCGGAGGTACATGCGGACGGCTGCCGCCACCTGCTTGCGGAGTGCTTGCAACGGATCGCTACGTGGACGGGCGTGTGGGACACCAGAAGACCCCGACGTCGGAGGATGATGGGGCCCGGCGGCGGCGGTGGCTACCGCGGCATGTCGGACGTGGTCGGGGCAGTATCCAGTGGCGCACATTGCTTTCGTCAACTTTCTGTCGCACAGTGGGAAGGAACATGCGGGTTTAAAGCAACGTTCGCACATGCCGCTGTTGCGCGGCACTGCGCGTCGCACGCCATGGCGGGCGGGGGCGCGGCAGCCGGCCTTTCCGGGCCCCTGGCAAGGGGGCCCCACGAGGCAACAGTGCCTACATTCCACCACGGTGCCGAGAGTGCCCACGAGAAAAGCGCACCCAATGGCACGATTGCTACATGGCTTCCCTTTCCGAATGCACGCGATGCAGAGGCCGTCGGACGATTTCCGTTGAGCTACACCGTTGCACCCAGACGAGCTACAAGGGCGTTCGGCTTGCTAGTAGGATCGTTTGGAGAGGGATGGTAGTGGTTGTGGTGTGGACAGCCCACACGTTCGACACAGGCCTGCTGAACCAGGGGTGGAACGGCCGTCGCACCTACGCGTCGCGCGTGGGAAACAGGACGAAGTGCAAAGACAGCACAAAGTGTCCTCTGGCGACTCGATTACGTTCGTACACGGGGGCGTGCGGCAGAAGTAGAGCAGGGCGGGCGGTTGGCAGACGAGGCAATGCTGTCCGCGTTGTCGAGGGGCGCGGAAGTTGCAGGTGGCCGTAGCGCAAGGAAAGACCCCGACGATGCACATGGGGCATTGCGCGCCCGTTCGAGATGTGCTTTCTTGCACCGCTGGCGCCCCGCACTTCGGAGCGCTACATCGCGAGGGCGTAGATGCAAGCGCCGTCGAAGACTGCGCTGGAGCGGCTAGAGAAGGGCTGGCGGCTGGGCTGGCTCCGCCACAGTGAGCGCACAGATCTGGAGTTCCGGGCGCCCCTAGGCGCGAGAAACACACTGCGCACGGTCGGCGTCCGGCTTGGCATGGGACGCAAGTACTGTGGGCTGCGTCGCTCCGTTCCTCCTGGCAGCCAGGCGATGCGCAGGCGAATTGCCGACCAGGGTTGCAGGGGCAAGAATGGTTGTTGTGATGGCTAACGCATTGCGGCAGCCGGCCTGATGCATTTTTGACCTTTTGCCGGACGTGGGAAGGACACCCCAGCACCGCGAAGCGACAGGGCAGGGAGCCTTCAGAGCACGGGAAGCACGGGCCAGACGATTTGTTGGTTGCCAGAAGGCGGCAGCCGACGCGGGCGTTCCTACACAAGTTCCACTCACGCGTGGCATTGTGGCATGGGTCGGAATAGTGCGTCGCGCAGAAAGTAGGCGTGACATGTGTTTTTGGCCGTCGGAAGGGTGGAGCTACAGGAGCCTCGCACTGGGGGTGGGCACGCCGTGCATCTGCCGAAAGGCACCGCTTGCAAAATCTTTGACGTTCTCGTTTGCTGGTGTCTTCGACTGGGATCTGAGCTTGGAGTCCGCTGCAAAATTGATAGTTATGACACGTGTGTCGCGGCCTCTCAGTAACAGCTGAAGCCATGATCACGAATACGGAGGTGCAGGGGGCGGCGGCTCGACCCGCGATATGGACGGCAGCCTGCAATGCCGTGAAAGTAAACAGGAGAATACTGACTGGCGACTGCGGAGGCAGCAGCATCATGTCTTCAGCCGATATGGGGTACGGGGCCGGCGGAGCAGGACGCGGAAGTGCAACTCGGAGACCTTGTTGGAAGCTCCGGGAACAGCCTCGGCGCTGACCTGGGCCCCGCCATGGCTCCATGGATGGGCCAATGGTTGTGCGCGGAAACGGAAAGAGCGCTGAAGGAACTTGCCCGAGACGGCCCATGGCACCCTTCGCTCTTGGGAGCGTAAATGTTAAGGGCTGGTTACGTCACTGCTCCCCGTCCTCCTCTCCTCCTCGTCCTCCTCCTCCTCCTCATCGTCATCGGCCTCCCCCATGTCCTCCCCGCTCTCTTCAATATGCCGCCCCTTCTCTTCCTACACCTCGTTCTCGTCCTTCCTCACCTCTAGTCACTCCCCAGTCCTCCTCATCCTTCGCTCCCCTTCCATCCTTGTCATCAGCATCCCCCGCCACCATTACTTACGCCTCCTCATCGTCATAATGCACGGTGTGGCTCTCGCGTGGCCATCATTGGGCTGTCTTGGGGCCTCGCATGACCCTCTCGGGGTCAGTTTTTGGAGGCATACTGGAAGTCTCTGGGGCGTATTGGGGGGAGTTGTTGGGCCTCTTGGGAGCCTCCGGGGAGCCTTTTGGGGGGCGCTTGGGTGGCCTCGGGGGGCTTCTTGCGGCCTCGTGGGGCCCTCTTGGGGTCCGCTGGGCTCGCTTAGGCAATCTTGAGGCCATGTCAGGGCCCTCCTGGGGCCGTCTTGGGCGACTCCTGCGCCGTCCTGGGGCGCTCTTGGGCCGTCTTGGGACGCCTTTGGGGGCGTATTGGGCCGTCTTGGGCCCGGCTCAAGGGTCTCTTGGGCCGTCCTGGAGCTCTCTTGGGGGCCTCTTGGGCCGTCTTGGAGCGTCGGAAAGCCAAAAAAGCAAGAACGCGAAAAACATCGAATGAACCAATGACAAATCAGCGTTTGTTGCCTCTTGGGGTTCTCTTGGGAGGCCTCTTGGAGGCCGCTTGGGGCGCGTTGGTGGGTGGCCTGTGGGCTCGTCTGGAGGCCATGCTGGTGCGTGTTGGAGGCTCGCTGGCCTTTTAGGCAGTCGTCAGGCCATGTCGGGGCCCTCCTGGGGCTGTCTTGAGCGGCTCCTGGGTTGTCTTGGGGCTCACTTGGGCCATCTTGGGACGCCTTTGTGGGCCTCTTGGGGTGTCTTGGGGCCGGCTCAGGGGCCTCTGGGGCCGCCCTGGGGCTGTCATGGGTGCCTCTTGGGCCGTCTGGCAGCGTCGGGAAATAGAAAAACCGAGAAGGCACACAAGGTCGAACCAAAAAAACAATGAAAAATCAACGTTTGTGGCCTCTTGGGGCTCCTTGGGAGGCCTCTTGGAGGCCGCTTGGGGCGTGTTGGTGGCTTCTGGCCTCGTTTGGAAGCCATGCTGGCGCGCGTTGGAAGTCCGCTGGGATCGCTTAGGCAGTCTTCAGGCCATGGCGGAGCCCTCCTGGAGCTGTCTTGGGCGGCGTTCCTGGGCCGTCCTGGGGCCCTCCGCGCACATAGGTCGGGTCGCCCTTTGGGGGCTTTCTGGGCCCGTCTTGGGGCCGTCTTATATGGGCCTCTTTTTGGGGCCGTCCCTGGGCTCTCTTGGGGGCCTCTTGTCGCCGGTCAGAGCCCCGCACGTTGCGCAGGCTCCTTGAAAGTGGCCGGTCGGAGAGAGCGACGCTTTCGGAACGCGGTTGCTGCACCATTCGTCTGTCGACCACCAGCCGGCGCGGTGGCCGGTGCGTGCGCCAAGAGAAGTCCCAGGCACGGGTTCTGCGAACCAGTTCCGATGCGCTGCGCAGGCGGGCGGACAGCTGGACGAGTTCGGAAGCGCTACGCGGTTGGACTTGAGGCGACACCACGGCACGGAACATTTCGGCGAGTCACGTGCTCGGAGGTACATGCGGACGGCTGCCGCCACCTGCTTGCGGAGTGCTTGCAACGGATCGCTACGTGGACGGGCGTGTGGGACACCAAAAGACCCCGACGTCGGAGGATGATGGGGCCCGGCGGCAGCGGTGGCTACCGCGGCATGTCGGACGTGGTCGGGGCAGTATCCAGTGGCGCACATTGCTTTCGTCAACTTACTGTCGCACAGTGGGAAGGAACATGCGGGTTTAAAGCAACGTTCGCACATGCCGTTGTTGCGCGGCACTGCACGTCGCACGCCGTGGCGGGCGGGGGCGCGGCAGCCGGCCTTTCCGGGCCCCTGGCAAGGGGGCCCCGCGAGACAACGGCGCCTGCATTCCACCACGGTGCCGAGAGGGCCCACGAGAAAAGCGCGCCCAATGGCACGATTGCTACATGGCTTCCCTTTCCGAATGCACGCGATGCAGAGGCCGTCGGGCGATTCCCGTTGAGCTACACCGTTGCGCCCAGACGAGCTACAAGGGCGTTCGGCTTGCTCGTGGGATCGTTTGGAGAGGGATGGTAGTGGTTGTGGTGTGGACAGCCCACACGTTCGACACAGGCCTGCTGAACCAGGGGTGGAACGACCGTCGCACCTACGCGTCGCGCGTGGGAAACAAGACGAAGTGCAAAGACAACACAAAGTGTCCTCTGGCGACTCGACTACGTTCGTACACGGGGGCGCGCGGCAGAAGTGGAGCAGGGCGGGCGGTTGGCAGACGAGGCAATGCTGTCCGTGTTGTCGAGGGGCGCGGAAGTTGCAGGTGGCCGTAGCGCAAGGAAAGACCCCGACGATGCACATGGGGCATTGCGCGCCCGTTCGAGATGTGCTCTCTTGCACCGCTGGCGCCCCGCACTTCGGAGCGCTACATCGCGAGGGCGTAGATGCAAGCGCCGTCGAAGACTGCGCTGGAGCGGCTAGAGAAGGGCTGGCGGCTGGGCTGGCTCCGCCACAGTGAGCGCACAGATCTGGAGTTCCGGGCGCTCCTCGGCGCGAGAAGCACACTGTGCACGGTCGACGTCCGGCTTAGCATGGGACGCAAGTGCTGTGGGCTGCATCGCTCCGTTCCCCCTGGCAGCCAGGCGATGCGCAGGCGAATTGCCGACCAGGGTTGCAGGGGCAAGAATGGTTGTTGTGATGGCTAACGCATTGCGGCAGCCGGCCTGATGCATTTTTGACCTTTTGCCGGACGTGGGAAGGACACCCCAGCACCGCGAAGCGACAGGGCAGGGAGCCTTCAGAGCACGGAAAGCACGGGCCAGACGATTTGTTGGTTGCCAGAAGGCGGCAGCCGACGCGGGCGTTCCTACACAAATTCCACTCACGCGTGGTATTGTGGCATGGGTCGGAATAGTGCGTTGCGCAGAAAGTAAGCGTGACATGTGTTTTTGGCCGTCGGAAGGGTGGAGCTACAGGAGCCTCGCACTGGGGGTGGGCACACCGTGCATCTGCCGAAAGGCACCGCTTGCAAAATATGTGACGTTCTCGTTTGTTGGTGTCTTCGACTGGGATCTGAGCTTGGAGTCCACTGCAAAATTGATAGTTATGACACGTGTGTCGCGGCCTCTCAGTAACAACTGAAGCCATGACCACGAATGCGGAGGTGCAGGGAGCGGCGGCTCGACCCGCGATATGGATGGCAGCCTGCAATGCCGTGAAAGTAAGCAGGAGAATACTGACTGGTGACTGCGGAGGCAGCAGCATCATGTCTTCAGCCGATATGGGGCACGGGGTCGGTGGAGCAGGACGCGGAAGTGCAACTCGGAGACCTTGTTGGAAGCTCCGGGAACAGCCTCGGCGCTGACCTGGGCCCCGTCATGGCTCCATGGATGGGCCAATGGTTGTGCACGAAAACGGAAAGAGCGCTGAAGGAACTTGCCCGAGACGGCTCATGGCACCCTTCGCTCTTGGAAGCGTAAATGTTAAGGGCTGGTTACGTCACTGCTCCCCGTCCTCCTCTCCTCCTCGTCCTCCTCCTCCTCCTCCTCATCATCATCATCATCATCAGCCTCCTCCATGTCCTCCCCGCTCTCTTCAATCTGCCGCTCCTTCTCTTCCTACACCTCGTTCTCGTCCTTCCTCACCTCGAGTCACCCCCCAGTCCTCCTCATCCTTCGCTCCCCTTCCATCCTTGTCATCAGCATCCCTCGCCACCATTACTTACGCCTCCTCATCATCATAATGTATGGTGTGGCTCTCGCGTGGCCATCAATGGGCTGTCTTGGGGCCTCGCATGACCCTCTCGGGGTCAATTTTGGGAGGCGTACTGGAAGTCTCTGGGGCGTATTGGGAGGAGTTGTTGGGCTTCTTGGGACGCCTCCGGGGAGCCTTTTGGGGGGCGCTTGGGTGGCCTCGGGGGGCCTCTTGGGGTCCGCTGGGCTCGCTTAGGCAATCTTGAGGCCATGTCGGGGCCCTCCTGGGGCCGTCTTGGGCGACTCCTGCGCCGTCCTGGGGCGCTCTTGGACCGTCTTGGGACGCCTTTGGGGGCGTCTTGGGCCGTCAAGGGCCCGGCTTAAGGGTCTCTTGGGCCGTCCTGGGGCTCTCTTGGGGGCCTCTTGGGCCGTCTTGGAGCGTCGGAAAGCAAAAAAAGCAAGAACGCGAAAAACATCGAAAGAACCAATGACAAATCAGCGTTTGTGGCCTCTTGGGGTTCTCTTGGGAGGCCTCTTGGAGGTCGCTTGGGGCGTGTTGGTGGCCTGTGGGCTCGTCTGGAGGCCATGCTGGCGCGTGTTGGAGGCTCGCTGGCCTTTTAGGCAGTCGTCAGGCCATGTCGGGGCCCTCCTGGGGCTGTCTTGAGCGGTTCCTGGGTTGTCTTGGGGCTCACTTGGGGCATCTTGGGACGCCTTTGGGGGCCTCTTGGGCTGTCTTGGGGCCGGCTCAGGGGCCTCTGGGGCCGTCCTGGGGCTGTCTTGGGTGCCTCTTGGGCCGTCTGGCAGCGTCGGGAAACAGAAAAAGCGAGAAAAAAAAAAAAAAAAAAAAAAAACATAAAAAAAAAAAAAAAAATAAAAAAAAAAAAAAAAAAAAAAAAAAAAAAAAAACAAAAAAAAAAAAAAAAAAAAAAAAAAAAAGAAAAAACAAAAAAAAAAAAAAAAAAAAAAAAAAAAAAAAAAAAAAAAAAAAAAAAAAAAAGAAAAAAAAAAAAAAAAAAAAAAAAAAAAAAAAAAAAAAAAAAAAAAAAAAAAAAAAAAAAAAAAAAAAAAAAAAAAAAAAAAAAAAAAAAAAAAAAAAAAAAAAAAATAAAGAAAAAAAAAAAAAAAAAAAAAAGACAAGAAAAAAAAAAAAAAAAAAAAAAAAAAAAAAAAAAAGAAAAAAAAAAACAAAAAAAAAAATAAAAAAACAAAAATAAAAAAAAAAATGGGGCACGAAATCATTTTTTTTTTTTTTTTTTTTTTTTTTTAAAAAAAAAAAAAAAAAAAAAAAAAAAAAAAAAGTGTGTGGCCTCTTGGGGCTCCTTGGGAGGCCTCTTGGAAGCCGCTTGGGGCGCGTTGGTGGCTTCTGGCCTCGTTTGGAGGCCATGCTGGCGCGTGTTGGAGGTCCGCTGGGCTCGCTTAGGCCAGTCTTCAGGCCATGGCGGAGCCCTCCTGGAGCTGTCTTGGGCGGCTCCTGGGCCGTCCTGGGGGCCTTTTGGGCCGTCTCGGGACGCCTTTGGGGGCTTCTTGGGCCGTCTTGGGGCCGGCTCAGGCGCCTCTTGGGCCGTCCTGGGGCTCTCTCGGGGGCCTCTTGGGCCGTCTTGGAGCGTCGGAAACAGGAAAAGCGAGAAGACAAAAAACATGGGAAACACCAATGAAAAAAATGTGTTTAGCCTAATGGGGCTCTCTTGGGAAGCGTCTTGGAGGCCGTTTGGGGCGTGTTGGTGGCCGCTGGGCTCGTCTGGAAGCCATGCTGGCGCGTGTTGGAGCGCTCGCGGGCTGCCTTGGCTGGGCTGGAGCCCGCCCTGGCGGTCTCTGGAACCGAACGGGAACCCTTCCGAGCGGCCCCGGGGGCCCTGCACCCCCATGCGCCCCCGAGGTCCTTGGGCTCGGCCGGGGGACCTCGTCCCCCGGGATAAATATGTGTATATATATATACATATACATAGATACATATAGATACCCTCAATGGGCGCGCAATGATTTACGACGTGTGGTTGGCTGGCCAAGAGTCTGCCATGCTGCGCGGTTTGGTTAGCGTGCTTCCGATCTTGCTGCCCTCTCAAGTATTCTGGAAACATTATGGAGCTGCCACATCACAAGTATCACGGCCAACATCACTAGTGTATTAATCGCACCCGCACGCCTCAACAAATTTCAGATTGGGTTGCACGCCATCAAGTACTGTTTAACAATTGTATTATGTTCTCTCGGGCACGCGTAGCATGCAGCATACAGCACAGTAGCATGCGTTTGCAGCTGTGGGGCTCAGGCCTTGCTCGGGGGAAAGAGCAGGCGTAGTCCTATCGGCACCACTTTGTGTTTTTGACCATGCAATGGCATCTTGAGGGGAGCCTTAACGTTGTGATCACAGACCCAGCCCTCCCGAAACGCTTCGAGAGGCGGATCGAAGCCATGGTCCCCACGACGGTGCTCATCATCGGTGCGAGGGAGGATCCGCCAGTTCAGGCCCGTGAGGAAGTGCAGGAGGCTGCAGGTGGGGCTGCCAAGCCGCGCGCCATGCCAGACCCCCTCGACGACGCCCCGACCGAGGGGCAGGACAATGGACGCGTCCAGAAATACTACCCGAGCGACTTTCACTGCGACCCGGGCAAGCGCATGGACCAACTGATGTGCGCCGCCGAATGTGGTATTTCGCCACCTAGCCCGACCTTGCGCGAGGAGGCTAGCTTGGACCTAGAGTCTGAACCCCGTTCTCAATTTTGGGATGAGGCCCCTCCCCGCACCACTGAGGACACCGCGGGCGACGCCCGTGAAGACATGGGAACGCCCCCCGCGGCCCTTGGCCAAGAGCAGTCTGCCCAGCACGCCACGGCAAAGGCAGCGGATTTGCTGCTGACAGGCACGCCCCCTGGGCCATCGCGCCCAGTAGCTCGTGCAGCGCCCCGGGACGATTCAGAAGTGTTCCTCGTCGAAGAGAGCCCTCCTAAGCGCAAGGCTCTTGCAGATTTCATTGACGCACCTGGGGCAGGGACTTCCGTGCCAGGGGAAACGCCGCCCAAGACTCCGAGCGCCGAGGCGGCGTTGGAGACGCCATCGAAGACCTCAGTGAACGCCCCAGGTATGCTTGCAGAGCCACCGCAGCCCAAGAAGCCTCGCACTTGGACGTTGAGGCGTGATCTTCCATCTGGTAGCGAGCATTTAGACTGCGAAGACGGCGCCTCGTATGAGCGTCGCACGCTAGGTTTCCCGAGCCAGGAGTCGCGTTTGAACCCGATGGCCATGCTTGGCCACTAGCTTACGAGCGCAAGTGTCAAGGCTCGCCAATGTCAGAAGTGATCCGCAATACTTTAAGATAGACAGGAGGGGCACGAAGACACGGGATAGGTAGGATGAGGTGCATGATGATGAATCTAACGGTGGTCGCAAGGGGGGTTATTATGAGGGAATAGACGGTGAGAAGGATGAGGATGATATCGAGGATGAGGTTTAGAGGAGGAGGAGGAGGAGGACCAGGAGGACTTCCAATCGATCCCCTGCCTGGGTCGCAACGCCTCTGACCACATGCGAGTTTTTTGCGTTTGAAGCGTTGCGCGTGGAGGCCATCTCAAAGGTGCCAGCTAGGTTTTAGCGGCCCTGGGTCCCAGGGGAACTCTGTCGTAACAATGGTGCGCTCTGCAGCGTGAGGAGATACAGTGTGTCCTCCTGACCTCCTCTATTTGCTCATGCTCATCCTCTCCTCTTCGCCTACTTGGCCTCATGGTCATATCCCGTGTTCGCCCTCCGTTTGGCATGTCCTACTTGTCCGTCTCTTGTCCGTCTCCCCGATCCTCCGCTGTCTTTCGTCGTCGACTCTCTCCCTCTGTCTGTTACGTCGTATTCCCTTCCCCCACCTTCGCCATCCTCGTCGTCCTCGCCCTCCTCATCCTGCGAATGTTCTGGGTCGCATTCCTGCGTCATCGCACTCACCGTGGCTTGACGACTCTCCTGCAACACGTGTCTTTGCTGCCTCCTCTGCCCGCCCGCTAACGCTGCTGTTGGGTCGGCGTCGACTGGGCGCTCGCTGGTGCAGGCGGGCCGCCAGCGCCCGCCCTCTGCTTTCTGAAGAGAGGGGGGGGGCGCAATAAAAGGAGCGGGGGGAGGGTGGAGGAGGGACTGAATAAGAAATGTGACAATGAGGCAGAAGGAGGAGGATGATAGAGCAGAGCATTTGGGAGGAGAAGGAGGAATCAGATTTCAGACTGGGTGAAGCGGAGCGGCCCTGCCCTCCTGGCTTCTATAGTCGACTGCATTGCGATCGCACGTATCGACCCGTCATGCATTGTAGATGTGTGCGTATGTATATAGTTATCCTGCGGATACCACCACGGGTGCTATCGTGAAGGCTGCCACGACCCACGGGCAAGAATAACGAAGGCCCTTGCCCGAAAAGAAGCGCAGAGCGGAGGCGGGTGCCAAACTTGATGGGAGAAAAGCACCCTGTTCCGCCACCTCCCCAGGGGGACTTCGAGAGGAAGTGTAGGATGAAGGTGGGGAAGGATGGATAGGACTATCCACAATCCTCACTCCTCTACCCCAATGTCCTTAGTTTGTCTTTCGGGCCTCCTGGGCCTCGAGCCTCGAATCGAGCCTCGAGCAAATTGGAGGCCTATAGGGGGAGCTCACACAGTCACCTCTTCGAGAGGGCGCCTAGACGTGAGAATGAATCTGCGAAGTTTCATCGAGTTAGACACCTCGGGTCCCAGAAACCGGGGCCGTTTGGGAACAGGAGTGTGACCGCGAGATGTTCTCCTTTCCTTCCAGCGAAGGACCAAGTGTTGTCGATTCCCCTGACAGGGCACCGAGACGGCCCGCATCCTTCGCGAGGTCGCCGAGGGGGCTTGGCGAGGTTCACGGGGGGGGCCGAATGGTAACACCTAGGGGGGCGACCAGGACGTCAATGCATGACTAAGTCTCCCCAGCCTCCCAAGCGCGCGTTTGGCAAGGGGGGTCGAGCAAACATGCGTCATTCATCATATGACTGGGCGGAGTGGAAGGGCGAGGATGATGGGGGGGGGGGGAACGATGTGACAGATGCAGATCATAAACGAGGGCTTGGGGGATGCGGGTAAAGGCGAGGAGGCGAGAGGAATGGGGGAGGGGTGGTATGAGGAAGTATCGGCTACGGCGCAACAAACAAGGATCATGGCCAATGTACGCCTTAAGAACAATTAGGGTAGTCTTGGAAGCCCGTTTCCTATGATTGGGGTTTGGCCATCATTCACCTTCCCTGCCTGGTTCTCACCATCTCTATCCTGGTGGACCTCATCCGTGCCATCCTCATCACGATCCTTGCCATCCCACTCCGCAGCATCGCCCTCCTCCACCTCCTCGATTGCCCCTGCCTAGAGGCACGCCAACGTTCTGCAGCGGGGGGGAAGGAGGGGAGGTGCGGCAAGGACGTCGCGCGCCCAATCAAGTGCCTTCGATCCCCCTGGTTCCAAGCGCACCTAACACAGGCAGGGGACGGATCGTGACATCACAAAGGGTCCCGCCGAAAGACTCTAAGTCCCCCTTCCGTCTCATGATAAATGTGCACGCGGCTGTGGATTTGACTTGCTGCGTGCCTTCGCCCACGGTTGCTTCCCTCAGATCCAGCGATTACTGTCTTAGCCTAAGAGGGGCCAGCATGGAGCCTCGGAGGCAGGTGGAGACGAGTGCCCGCGAAGGGAGGAGGGATGCCCGATGAGGGAGGAAGAGAAGGTAGCAGGAGGGATGACAAAAGAGGAGGGGGAGGGATACGACCGCCAGGCTCCCGAACACAAGCGGGCCCCGTAAGTTCCCCCGTGGTGGACCCCTGCCAGGCAAAACTTAACGCCCTCCTCTCCTCCTACATCGCAGCCTCTTTTGGCTCAACCATCCCTTGCAATCGTCATTCCGCGAGTTGCAATGCTCGCTGTGCCCGAGAGCTTGCAGACCTGCTCCCGCCAGCTTACGGATGGGCGAGGCCGCGAGAAAGGCTCGGAAGGTGATCCAGAAATCGCTCGGCCTGGGCGGCGACGGTGGGGCCGCTGACGCTCCTGCGCCATCGAACCAGAGCGTTGCCCGCGGGGGCGCCGCCATTTCGCTGGGCGGGGCCTCCGCCAGGACTGCAGGAGGTAAGCGAGCTGTTGAACAGAAGCTGAAGGAGGGGAGGTCACGGACCGCCAGGCAAAAGTAGCCAGGGCACAGAGAACGGTCTGCGCCATCAACTCGTGTTCAAAAAAATTGACGGCCGCTGAGAGGAAGCAGTTCCATATCATGTGCGGAGAGCACTTTGACACCTACTCCATCGGCAACACCTACTTGACGGACGAGGAGGTTGCCAAGCTCACCGAGACTGACGAGGGGTTTGCCAAATGCTTCGACGCAGCTCACGAGCATCGAGTGGCACAGGACGCGTACCCTTCTAAGTTCCCTGATACCGACGTCCACGTGGACACTGCCCAGGCCGCGTCTTGCGAGAGGCGCGTCGGCTTCTACGCGAGGAGCGACATCTGGGAGAAGATGGGGTACATGCCTGAGCAGCTGCAGCACAAGTGCCAGAAGTTATGGACTGAGGGTGTGTGTGTGTGTGTGTGTGTGTGTGTGTGTGTGTGTGTGTGTGTGTGTGTGTGTGTGTGTGTGTGTGTGTGTGTGTGTGTGTGTGTGTGTTTGTGGTGTATGCTTTGTGTGGTGCGTGCTTTTTGTGTGTTGTAGGTGTTGTGTGTGGTGTGTGTGTGTGTGTGTGTGGTGTGTGTGTGGTGTGTGTGTGTGTGTTGTGTGTGTTGTGTGTGTGTGTGTGTTGTGTGGTGTGTGTGTGTGTGTGTGTGTGTGTGGTGTGTGTGTGTGTGTGTGTGTGTGTGTGTGTGGTGTGTGTGTGTTGTGTGTGTGTGTGTGTGTTGTGTGTGTGTGTGTGTGTGTGTGTGTGTGTGTGTGTTGTGTGGGTGTGGTGTGTGTGTGTGTGTGTGTGTGTGTGGTGTGTGTGGTGGGGGGGGGGTGGGGCGGGGGGGGGGGGGGGGGGGAGGCCAGGAGGTCTTAGGCGTCTTGACGGAAGAGACAGAAGGTGCGCCCCGTGTTTTCGTGATCTCGTGCACGAAGACCGTTCAGAAAACGGAGTCGAAGTCTCGCAGCTCCGCCACCATCCACATGGAGCAGCCCGCCAAGATGTACGCTCAGTCCGTGAGCGGCTTGAAGGCCGAGTACTGCCCCAGCGGTGCGCCGATCATCTCGCTCGCCACCCTTTTCGAGAGGGCCGCCAGGAAGAAGCAGATGGCAGAAGAGAAACAGCGGTTACTCGAGGAGTGGGGGATCCGAATCACATCAATGCCCATCTGAGGAT
This sequence comes from Prorocentrum cordatum, assembly GCA_963575745.1. NCBI lineage: Eukaryota > Dinophyceae > Prorocentrales > Prorocentraceae > Prorocentrum > Prorocentrum cordatum. The sequence goes on from CAUYUJ010007021.1 coordinate 41,557, forward strand.
GCCACCGACCCCCATCAGTTATTCCGGACCGCCTGGGCCTCGTGTCAGGGAAGGGGGGGGGGTCAGGAAGGTATAAGTATAGATGTGATCGAATCTCCCAATCAGGAAGAGGGTTCCATTTTCGCGGGAGACGCCGACTTCCCAGAGGAAGCCATGCGTGGGTCGACTGGGTCAGCTCCAGCAGCTGCCGCGTCATCTCCAGTGGCATCGCCTCGCGGCAGCCCGAGTGTGAAGGGTGCCATGTCCGACGACCGTCGGAGCAACCAGCAGAGCCCTCAGCAGCCTGCTGGGGGCGCAGCGGTCTCGGTGGCGGGCGACGACATCGGTCTCAGCGTGGACCTCGCCGAGCTCATGCAGACGGACCCCGTCAAGGCGAAGTGGCAGCTCCAGGTCCACAAGGTATCCCACTCGTTGGCCCTGACAGGCAGCAAGGCTCTTGGAAGGCAAAGGAACACTCTGAGGCTCTACGCAACCGAAGCGGACCAGATGGGGCGGAGCGAGGGCGACAGCATGAGGGAGCACGCCGATCTCAACCAGGAGATCGAGAAGCTCATCTCCGAGAATGCCTGGTTCACGATGGCGAGGCCCGCGCTCGACGAGTTGCTCTTCAAGCTCAAGGAGAAGGGCATCGACTTCCCCACCAAGGCCAAGAACGACTGCGCGGCACGTGCTATCGCGGACTGGTCGCAGAACACGACAGAGAGTCTGGAGACCCGTGTGGCCAGCCTGCTCGACATGGTCCAGGCGTGGCCGAAACCTGGGGAGGAGGCGACGTTTGACCCCTTGCAGCCTCGTGTGCGCCACATGGATGGCTCGCCGAAGGACCTCATGGCTACGATGATGGATACGGTGCTGAAGAAGGTGATCATACCGCTCCTCAAGGACGGTGCCAGCAGCTTCGACTGCTTGCTGAGGGTGATCAGGAACATCATCACTATGATCTCGCAGGCCAGCGACGAGGAGAACCTCGACTTCGAGCCCTACGAGGAGTCGGGGGACACCATGCTCTCGATGCTCCGTGGCATCGCGGTGGTCATACAGCCTGACATTGAACAGCAGCGCGAGCTCCAGGCCACCAACAAAGACTTCGACAAGCTTCAAGCGGCCTCTGCGAACCTGCAGCCAGGCGAACTCAGCGTCATCGCAACGATGAAGCAGAACGGCCACTACAAGACCCTCCTTGCGGAATACATGCGTTGCAAGCCCCACTATGATGATATCATGCCCCGCTTGACTCAGAGCCAGAAGCAGCTGACGGAGCTCGAGATCACCCGAGGGTTCCAGGACAACTGCCTCATCGTGCTGAATGCTTGGAAGATGAAGCCCGGAGCGGAGAATAAGATACGCAGTGCCCAACTCAAAAGCATGTCAGGGTGCCTCGAGACCTCTACCATGGCAGCGCTGACAGATGCGCTCGACTCCGTCAAGAAGAATACGCTTCCACAGAATATGTCAGCCAACTCGAGGGAGCTGCTCACGACGTGTAAGGATGCCAAGTTCGATATCCTCTTCGCCGACGAGCTCAACACTTTCGTAGAGGCCGCTTCTAAGAGACAGACGGTGGGCAGCCATACCACCAGCTTCTGCGACGCCATGGGCTCGTTCAGCTTCACGGCCCCTCGCGACACCCGCCAAGGGGCTGTAAGCAGCCTCTGGGATGGCCAAGACCTACATCGACTTCGGCGTGACGACGAAGAACCAGCGCGTCGAGGACGCGATATACGCCTTCCTGGGTAACACCATGCTGCACATGGGCAAGGACGAGGACTACAACCTCTTGGAGGGCACCTGCAGTTTCATGATGAGCCAGTGCCAGCTCTGCTCGATCCTGCTGGACATCGCGGGTGAAGTGCGCCACGACATGGTAGCGACCAAGACGGCCTTGAATAAGTTGAGCGGCCTGCAGTGGGACTTCACCAACGTGCACAACTACAAGAAGCTCGGCGACGACGCCGAAAAGCGCATCATGGCCGACAATAGTTCCGTGGCCCTCAAGCGCTTCGTGGCGGCGAAGGAGGCCATGCTTCAGGTAGAGGGCGTTTCGTGCTGGATGCATTCCGATCCAACTTGTGCAACGCTGCAGTTTACCCAGGGCTCCAGAGGGGGGGGTGTAGGAAGGAGAATAGGGGAGATGAGGGATGAGGAGTCGGAGAAAGGGCGGAATGGTCAAGATACGAGGGGTAATAATGACGACATGCGGGGGACCAGCAGGAGGGAAGATGAGGAGGGATTCTGAGGAAGGAGTAGGATAATGTAGATCGCGTACGAGGGGGTCTGCTCAAGAGCAGGGTGCTCAGCGTTGCCAGTTGGACGTGGAAGCGCGTCTAGCCGGAGACATTCCAAGGCGAAGGATGACATCTTTCCTGCGTTCTTCGGGCGCTGGTGCGACGAGGTGAATGAGATGGCAGCACAGGCTAAGGAGCTAGACTGCACTGCGCGCGTTGATAAGTTCGCGAACGCTGCCGCCAAGCTCGCTCGAGAGTTCGTCTGGGGGTGCGCCTCCGGCAAGTGGTATGGCGGGCTCTCGACCGACGACCCGTCCAAGTTGCCCGACTACCACGAGCGCGCCAAGACATCGCCCTACCCGAACTGCTCACCGTCCAAAGCGAAGACCGAGATCGACAGCTTGAATCACAGGATGGAGGCAGCGACCTCCGCCATTAAGATGCACCTTGACGTGGACGAGGGTCGCGCGGAGAAGATGGCGACAGCGGTGGGCGTGCTCAACCGCCTGAGGATCTCGCACTGCGAAGGGATGCTGCTCATCTGCCTTCGCGACTTCGCCGACCAGCCTCTCAAGCTGAAGCGCAACGTCAAATCGCACATGTCCTTCCTGCCCGAGCCGCTTCACGGTGAGTTGCCCTTGCCGCTGTCCACGAAAGTCGAGGAGATCACGCAGGGCAAGAAATGATGAGTTCTTGTGGGGTGCCCACGCAGTTCGCTAGCAGTTTTCGCCAGCCTCAGATTTAAGTAGAAGCCTGGATGCAGGAACGCACGAGTTGCTCGAGATGCTGCTATTCCTGTTTGCAGCTGCTTTGGTATGCCCGCTTCCAGGTTGGGCGCGAGCGGTTGCGCGGCGTGCCCCAGTGTGCCCTTGCTCTTCATGAGAGGTGGGTCGACGAGGGGGAGCGGTACACACGCCGCGCACATAATGCAGGCAACATCGCACGACGATCGGGAGGGCTATGGTGCACGCGAGCTTTTCGATTCCAACACCTGCCTGCCCAACCGCAGTGACACAAACAAACACAACACTGCATAGTCATCATAACCACTGCCATCATCTCATCATCCTTGACCTCCTCATCGTATGAATTCCCTCGTCCTTTCCCTCTCGTGCTTCGCTCCACCGTCTTCCGTGTTCTCCCTCCTCCTCTGACTTCTCGTACCTTCGCCTTCCCTCGCCTACCCCTTCAGCTAGAATGTCTCATCGCCTCTGCGGCGAGGACTGTGACTGAAGCCCTTCCACGCCTCAAGTGAAATAAAGGGGCTTAGCAAAGAGGGAAACGGACGGGGGGATGACGGGAGGATGGGAAAGGCAGGTAGGGAGGAGAGGATGGAGGGGGCGGAGGAGACAGGAGGAGGAGGGGAAGTGGACGGAGTGAGAGGACGAGAAGGAAGAGAAGGGGGAACGGGGCAGAAGAAATGACCAGGAGGGAGGGAAGAAAGGAAATAGTCTGGAGAAGGGCAGGGGCGTTACGGAAGAGGGAGAGGGAAGGCGGGAGGAAGAGGGCCCACCGTCCCGCCGCGTGGCTGGGCGCACGACGGCGACCAGGAGGCAGCCCGACACTGCCCCTTTCCCGCCGCTGCGATGCGCCCTGCTCGCCCTGCCTCCTCCTGTTCCTGCCTGGCCTCCTCCTCCTCCTCGCCCATCCTCGCCTCCAACCCTTGTGGGCTCGATGTTCGGAGACGTCCGCCATGGCACAACGGTGTAACACTGCTTTGGTAGCGGATCGATTTGACACTTAATCGAAAATACCATTTTGGCAACCATTTGGGTTACCATCTTATTTCGCTCAATTTTTGGGCGACCATTTTGGCGACCATCTGGGCGACCATTTTTTGGGGGCGACCATTCTGGCAACCATTCGGGCGACCATTCTGGAACCATTTTCGGACATCCAGCCCTGTGCGCAACATCGCCTTCACAACCATACACGTCTTACCAATCGCCCTGTGTGGTAACCCCTCTTGTGATCGGTTGGTTTTGCCGATTGCGAATCGGCCTCGCATGAAGTTCCGATTCTGCTGCACGACAGCGCCAAAGCCTCATGACTTAGCTCTTCCATGGCCCATTCTCCGAGAGAGGGGGCCGGCGGCAGGGGGCGAAGCCCTTACGGATATCAATTTAAGAACAACAATCAATTTCAGACTGATCGCTCTTACTTGCCCGCGTGTCTTGCAGTCCGTATACCCCAACCCTCGATACCCGCCCACTCCGTTTTCGATTGCACCCCTTTTCGGGGAGAGTCTCTTCCTTGTCGGCTACTGACTGAAGCGCGAGGAAGTCTCGAGCGAGAGCACCGTGCCTGAGTTTCAGGGTTTCCCTGGCCGGGGGCTCTCGGAATGCCCATGGACAAACATCGAACGGGAACCCTTGTCGCCATGGCCAGGCCTCCACCAACTTGCCTGAATTACACGAAAATCTCGGACGAGAGCGTCATTCCTGAGTTCGGGGGTCTTCTTGGCCAGGGGCTCTCGGAGTAAACCGTGAGAAAGTATCGAGCAGGAACCCTTGTCGTCGTGGCCGGGCCTGCGCCAAGTTCATTGACTTGCGATGAAGTCTCCAGCGGGAGCGCCGTTCCTGAGTTCGGGGGCATGTCAGGCCAAGGTGTCTCGGGGTGAGGAAGTATCGAACAGGAGCCGTTGTTGTCGTAGCTGGGCGTCAAGGGCCCACTTTAAGGCTCAAGCCAACGCTCGAGCGGGAGCCTCGTTTTCCAAGAACAGATAGCCGGCGTCGAAGCGAGAGCGCCCGGAACCGTTTCCCTGGGAATTCAACCACAACATAAGCAACAACAACAACAACAACAACAGCAACAACAACAACAATCATTTTACCCGAACGCTCAGTGTTCTCCCCAGTGCCAGGGTTTTCTTGCGACACCAGCCAATACCCCCACTTCGTGGGGGGGCCGTTCAAGCTCTACCAAATATCCAAACGACTCTTCGAGACCACCCACACCCAGCTTCCCGCCGTATGACGTTGGGACACTTCACTTCGTGGCGCGCGGACGACCCTGGCTACTACACTGGCGTGGGGTACACACCCACAGAGGTTGATCACATCTGTTACATATGATGTGGTACACGGTACACGTGAGATGGTACGCAGTGCCAAGATAGTTGGTCACATTTTTGGGGCAAATTCGTGGGGATGCGACTACAGAAGTACATGTGTTACACTGATGTTATACCGTCCCAAGGATGACGCATGCATTGCTCATAGACTCATGGCGCTATGATCCTAACTCTCAGTGCCCAACGCGCGCGTGCACAGCCAGACGGAGGGAGAGAAACACATGTATACAAGGTTCGTGACATACGCACGGTCCACCATGTTGTACACGATCGCATGCACGGTAAGTTCTGAAATTATACGTATGTACAAGCAGACATGCGAGGGAGAAAGGGAGATGCCATCGACAGTTCCAATACGGCTCCAAGGCGGAAGAGGGGGAGGAGGAGCAGGACAAGGAGGAAAGGAGAGAAGCGAGAAAGGAAGAACGCAGACGGCGCGGCTCTGGACACAAAGGGGTGCCATACTTTCTCCTGTTTTCGCAAACAGGTCCAGTCACACGTAGGGGTATACTCAACCGAATGGTCTTCGCATCCAGAAGCATACTAAAGGCGCGACGCATCGTCGTCTGCGATGGCGCGGAGCGGGCGCGTGGGTGCCCGGCTGCCTGGCTGATACACGTGCGGGCCCGGCTGCCTGGCTGATACACGTGGGTCCCAGATGCCCAATGCGGTGCTCCCTTGGGACCATCTTGGGCGCCTCTTTGGGCCTCATGGACGCCTCTTGGGGCCATCTTGCGCGCCGGTTGGGGCCATCTTGGGTTTTAAAGATTCATCAAGAGACCGCGAATGGATTTCGAGATTTTTCGGATGAGAAAGTAGTGCGTTTTCATATGTTTTCTGAACATCGCATCTTGAAATTATTGAAAACCCATTGTGTTTGGCAGGATTTCGACATGCGCGCGCGGTGGCCCTCGCAGGCGCGCAACCGTTGTTGGAGAAGTTCAAAGCACCTGAAGAAGTAGCACGCAAAGACCCTTTTGACAGAAATGTTTAAAAAGTGGTGTGTTTCCTATGAATCCGCAAGAGCGCGCGGAAGGACATTTTGACAATTTTTTCTTAAAAAAACATTGGGTTTTTGATGTTTTTTATGTTAAAATCGTTACGAAACCTAAGGTTTTGGAAGGATTTCGTCTTGCGAGCGCGACTGTCCACTTTACCTTATTTTTTGCAAGGGATTCTTGAAATTTGATCAACTAAGAACAAGAATTTTCATTTTCTATTGTTTTTGCAGGGAAAACGAGCTCACCCAAAAAAACCGGATCCGGGGTATCCAATTTCTGAAGCTTTCGCAGAACAATGATGATGAAATGTAGCTGCGGCCTAGGTTTTGGGCGGGGGGCGTGCACCAGGGGGTCCAACAATAATAATTCTTTAGAAATAATAGTGTTCAACAACAATAATCTTAAGACTGATCGCTCTTATATGCGCGCGCGTCACTCAATATGTAAATCCCAAACCCTCGATACCCACCCGCTTCGTTTTCGGTCATACCCCTTTTGGGGTATATCTTTTTTACTCGCCACGTGTAGATGGCGCAGCCCCTAAAACAGGAAGAGCAGGGGGGTCCACAACACAGTTTGATGCTAAGTTGTGAGGGAGGTCCCAGGCGGGAGCGCCGCTCCCGGAGTAATTTGCAAGGAAGTCTCAAGCGGGAGCGCCTCCGCCTGAGTAAACTGCGAGGAAGTCCCAGGCGGGGGCGGGGGTCCGGAGTAATTTGCGAGGAAGTCTCAAGCGGGAGCGCCTCCGCCTGAGTAAACTGCGAGGAAGTCCCACGCGGGGGCGGGGGTCCTGAGTAAATTTGGAGGAAGTATCAAGCGGGAGCCGTTGTTGTTGTTGTCAGGGGGGCCAACAACGCAGTTTGATGCCCACGACTTTCCCTGATAAAAAACCGGGTGCGAGCCCCGGAAGGGGCACTTCAATTGAAAAATACAATGTCCGCCGGAGGGGGGATCAACAATAACTATTCTTCAGTAATTAGAGTTCAACAACAACAACAATTACTAGCACGTGGGGACACTCCGTTCTCACCAATGCCAGGGTTTTCATAGGAGGCGGGCAATACCCCCACTTTGTGGGGGGGCCGGTTCAAGCTCTACCAAATTTCCAAACGACTCTTCGCCACCACCCACACCCAGCTTCCCGCCCTATGACGTTCGGACACTTCACTTCGTGGCATGCGGACGACCGTGGCTACTATCAGGGCCCCGCGGCCGACGACGACGGCGTGCGCGCGCGAAGAAAAAACGAATGTGTCCCGCATGGTATTATTTGACAGGGATGATGGCCCTGGCAGGTGCACAACCGTTGTTGCAGAAGTTCGAAAAAGTTGTTCGCAAAAGCCCGTTTGACAGAAATGTTTAAAAGTGTTGGGTTTCCTACGAATCCGCAAGAGCGCGCGGATGAAATTTCGACAATTTTTTTTTGAAAAACCATTGGTTTTTTGATGTTTTTATGTTAAAATCGCTACGAAAACTAAGGTTTTGGAAGGATTTCGTCTTGCGCGCGCGAATGTCCACTTTACCTTATTTTTTGCAAGGGATTCTTGAAGTTTGGTTATGTTAGAACAAGAAATGTCCACTTTATCTTATTTTTTGCAAGGGAAAACCGATCGTAACAACACAACCGGATCCGGACCAACCCGTTTTGCCTGAGACTTCCTCACGAAAATTATGAAAACGTGGCTGCGGCCTAGGCGCGGCGGGGGGGTCGTGCAC
>CAUYUJ010007022.1:0-49562 GCA_963575745.1 Prorocentrum cordatum
TCGACGGAACTTTTGGTGACTTTTGCTCGGTTGAAAATTTTGTTCTCGAAATTTGACCATTCGTTAGAGCTCCAATATTTTTTCCCAAGATATTCGATCTTATTCCCGCTTGCCATCTTGATCTCAGCTCGATCGGGTAACTTTGAAGGCCAAAAAGCACTGTGGCGGGAACGGCCGTTTCGAGTCATCTTGATACGCGCTGTCGGTTTTTCGAACATAACTCGAGCTCTAGGGCAGCTACAGAGCTGGTAAGCACAGCTAATGCATGCAGAATGATCAGGCGCGTTCGCCTGTTGCATCCAGAGGCCTGAACTCGGTCTGCTAGCCGAGCTAGGTCCGCAAACCTATTCGTATTATTCGAGTCAACTTGAACGCGTTGTCGGTATTTTCAACTTAACTCGAGCTGTAGGGCAGCTACAGTGCTGGTGGGCACACCCATCGCATGCAGAATCATCTGGCGCGCTCGCCTGTTGAATCCATAGGTCTGAACTCGGTCTGCAAGCCGAGCTAGGTCCGCAAACCTATTCGTATTATTCGAGTCAACTTGATACGCGTTGTCGGTATTTTCTACTTAACTCGAGCTGCAGGCCAGCTACAGTGCTGGTGAGCACACCTATCACACTCAGAATAATCAGGCGCGTTCGCCTGTTGAACCCAGAGGTTTGAACTCGGTCTGTCAGCCGAGCTAGGTCCGCAAACCTGTTTGTATTATTCGAGTCAAGTTGATACACGTTGTCGGTATTTTCTACTTAACTCGAGCTCTAGGGCAGCTACAGTGCTGGTAAGTACTCGTATCGCACTCAGAATGATCAGACGCGTTCGCCTGTTGAATCCGAGGTCTAAACTCGGTCTGCTAGCCGAGCTAGGTCCGCAAACCTATTCGTATTATTCGAGTCAACTTGATACGCGTTGTCGGTATTTTCTACTTAACTCGAGCTGTAGGGCAGCTACAGTGCTGGTAAGCACGCGTATTGCACTCAGAATTATCAGACGCGTTCGTCTGTTGAATCCAGAGCTCTGAACTCGGTCTGCTAGCCGAGCTAGGTCCGCAAACCTATTCGTACTATTCGAGTCAACTTTATACGCGTTGTCGGTATTTTCTATTTAACTCGAGCTTTAGGGCGGCTACAGTGCTGGTAAGCACACCTACCGCACTCAGAATCATCAGGCGCGTTCGCCTGTTGAATCGAGAGCTCTGAACTCGGTCTGCTGCGCGATCCAGAATCACGAAACTGTTCGTATTCTTCCAGTCATCTTGAGAGCTACTGTCGGCGTTCTGCACTTAATTCGGGCTGTAGGGAGGCTACAGGGCGGGTAATCAATGGGATCGATTCGGAGACATCAGACGCGCCCGTCTGTCGCATTCAGAGCTCTGAACTGAGTCTGATACTCGAGTTCGGCTCAAAAACTATTCGTTCTCTGCAATTTTTCCGACAGTATATGTTGTCAGGAAGCTCTACGAGTCCCCCGGCGGTAACAAAGGTTGACGGTTTACCGCCAGCGCCCAGTCGATGAGCTAGAGGAATTCCGGCGCGGGATGGAGCTAGTTGGACCGCCCGGCCAGAAAGGACAAATTGGTGACTTTTGGTTGGTTTTGCGAAAATTCGAAAGATATTTGACCATTTATTTTAAGAAAGCAGATTTTTGCGTGTCGCATTGGCATCTAAACTTCTCTCTGACAGCAGCTCAGCTCTCTCGATGCATTTTTGCATGTTGACTTCCGGGAACTGAGCGAATATGAACATCGAAAAAATCGAAAATGAAGATTTTCGAAAAATCTATATTTTTTGACTCTGTGTCGATTCTCTGCACTCTTGGCAATATGATCTCGAATCTCGCTTGTCTATTCAGAGCTCTACGAGGTTCCCGGCGGTGACCAGGTTGACGGTTTACCGCCGGCGCCAGTAATTCCGGCGCGTCCCAGAGCTAGTTGGCAAGAAAAATCTCGACGGACCTTTTGGTGACTTTTGGTCGGTTGAAAATAACTCGTAGAGCTTCCCTTAGCAAGTTGTTGCTGGAAGCTTAAGAGTAATTCCGGAGCGCTGGAGAGCTAGTTGGCACGAAAAATCTCGACGGACCTTTTGGTGACTTTTGGTCGGTTGAAAATTTTGTTCTCAAAATTTGACAATTCGTTAGAGCTCTAGTATTTTTTTCCCATGATATTCGATCTTATTCCCGCTCGCCATCTTGATCTCAGCTCGATCGGGTAACTTTGAAGGCCAAAAAGCAGGCAGGCGGGAACGGCCGTTTCGAGTCATCTTGATACGCGCTGTCGGTTTTCTAAACATAACTCGAGCTACAGGGCAGCTACAGAGCTGGTAAGCACAGCTATCGCACTCAGAATGATCAGGCGCATTCGCCTGTTGAATCCAGAGGTCTGAACTCAGTCTGCTAGCCGAGCGGTCCGCAAACCTATTCGTATTATTCCAGTCATCTTGATAGACGCTCTCGGTTTTCTGTACTTTACCCGAGCTGTAGGGCAGCTACAGGGCTCATTGTGACAGACATCGATGGGAAATGATCACGTTCGTCTATTGAACCGAGAGCTCTGAACTCGGCCTGCTGCCCGAGCTAGGTTCGCGAAACTATTCGTATTGTCGGAATGATCTTGAGACGTGCTCTCAATTTTCTGCACTCAACTTGTGCTGGGGGAGGGCTTCAGTGCTGCGGGTCACATATATCGATTTGCACACACAGGCACGTCTTTCGGTCGATTCGAGAGCTTGGAACTTGGTCTACTGCTCGAACTAGATTCGCAAAACTATTCTATTATTCGAGTCGATACTGTCGGTTTTCTGCACTTAACTCGGGCTGTAGGGGGGCTTCAGGGCTGGGGATCACATGAGTGGATTCGGAGACATCAGACGCGCCCGCATGTCGCATGGAGAGTCTGAACTCGGTTTGATACTCGAACTGGGTTGCGAAACTGTTTGTTTTTTTGTTAGTGTTATCTTGAGAGGTCTGAAATCGCTTGGGCTTAAAAAATAGTCGTCCTTCGAGGTTTTTCCCCGCAGTATATATTGTCAGGAAGCTCTACGAGTCCCCCGGCGGTAAGAAAGGTTGACGGTTTACCGCCGGCGCCCAGTTTCGTTCTCGAAATTTGACCATTCGTTAGAGCTCTAGTATTTTTTCCCATGATATTCGATCTTATTCCCACTCGCCATCTTGATCTCAGCTCGATCGGGTAACTTTGAAGGCCAAAAAGCAGGCAGGCGGGAACGGCCGGTTCAAGTCATCTTGATAGGCGCTGTCGGTTTTCTCAAGATAACTCGAGCTTCAGGACACCTACAGAGCTGGTTAGCTAATTTGTTCAGAATGATCAGACGCGTTCGCCTGTTGAATCCAGAGGTCTGAACTCGGTCTGCTAGCCGAGCTAGGGTCGCAAACCTATTTGTATTATTCAAGTCATTGTAGTAGACGCTCTCGGTTTTTCGTACTTAACTCGATCTATAGGGCAGCCACAGAGCTCATACTAACAGAAATCGATTGTATCAGGCGCGTTCGTCTGTTGCATCAAGAGCTCTGAAATCGGCCTTCTCTCCGAGCTGGGTTCGCGAACCCATTCGTATTGTTCGAGTCATCTTGAGAAGTGCTCTCGGTTTTCTGTACATAAATCGTGCTGGGGGAGGGCTATAGCTCTGCTGGTCACAGGAATCGATTTCGAGACATCAGGCGCGTCCGTTCGTCGAACCGATCGCTCGAAACTCGGTCTGCTGCTCGAACGAAATCTGCGAAACTGTTTTTGTTAGAGTCATCTTTGGAGGTTTATAAGCGAAAACTGGTCGTTCTCTGAAATTCGTTTCCACATTATATATTGTCAGGAAGCTCTACGAGTCCCCCGGCGGTAAGAAAGGTTGACGGTTTACCGCCGGCGCCCAGTAATTCCGGCGCGCCCCACAGCTAGTTGGCTCGAAAAAAAAGAACTGAACTTTTGACAACTTTTGCTCGGTTGAAAATTTTGTTCTCAAAATTTGACCATTCGTTAGAGCTCTAGTTTTTTTTCCCGTGATATTCGATCTTATTCCCGCTCGCCATCTTGATCTCAGCTCGATCGGGTGGATATTACTATCGAAAAGCTCCCTGGCGGGATCGGCCGCTTTGAGTTATCTTCATACGCGCTGACGGTTTTCGGAACATAACTCGAGCTCTAGGGCAGCTACAGAGCTGGTAAGCACAGCTAATGCATGCAGAATGATCAGGCGCGTTCGCCTGTTGAATCCAGAGGCCTGAACTCGGTCTGTCAGCCGAGCTAGGTCCGCAAACCTGTTCGTATTATTCGAGTCAACTTCATACGCGTTGTCGGTATGTTCTACCTAACTCGAGATTTACGGCAGCTATAGTGCTGGTAAGCACTCCTATCGCACTCAGAATGGTCAGATGCGTTCGTCTGTTGAATCCAGAGCTCTGAACTCGGTCTGCTAGTCGAGCTAGGTCCGCAAACCTATTCGTATTATTCGAGTCAACTTGATACGCGTTGTCGTTATTCTCTACTTAACTCGAGCTGTAGGGCAGCTACAGTGCTGGTAGGCACACCTACCGCACTCAGAATTATCAGGCGCGTTCGCCTGTTTAATCCAGAGCTCTGAACTCGGTCTCTTGCGCGATCCAGAATCACGAAACTGTTCGTATTCTTCTAGTCATCTTGAGAGCTACTATCGGCGTTCTGCACTTAACTCGGGCTGGGAGGCTGCAGGGCGGGTAATCACAGGAATCGATTCGGAGCTATCAGACGCGCCCGTCTGTCGCATTCAGAGGTCTGAACTCGGTCTGATACTCGTGTTGGGCTCAAAAACTATTCGTTCTCTACAATTTCTTTCGACAGTATATGTTCTCAGGAAGCTCTACGAGTCCCCCGGCGGTAAGAAAGGTTGACGGTTTACCGCCGGCGCCCAGTTGGTCGACCCGGCCAGAAAGGACAATGTGACAAGCTTCCCTTAGCTAGTTATAGCTGGAAGCTTAAGAGTAATTCCGGGGAGCCGGAGAGCTAGTTGGCAAGAAAAATCTCGACGGACCTTTTGCTGACTTTTGGTCGGTTGAAAATACCTCGTAGAGCTCTTCGTCATCGATGAGCTAGAGGAATTCCGGCGCGGGGTGGAGCTAGTACCTCGTAGAGCTCTCCGGCATCGATGAGCTAGAGGAATTCCGGCGCGGGGTGGAGCTAGTTGGCCCACCCGGCCGAGGCGGACAATGTGTTAACTTTTGGGTGGTTTTGCGATTTTTCGAAAGATATTCGACCATTTATTTTAAGAAAGCAGATTTTTCGCACCTGTAAACGAATCTGAGGGCCTCTCTGTCTTAATATGAGCTCTCTAGGCGCACTTTTACTATCAAAACACTTGGCGCAACCATCTTCGTATCGACATGGAAAAAATCATGTTCTCTTTTTCGAGAAATGCTTCCAGAAGCCCTCTCTTTTGATGCTGAGCACTCCTACGCGTGCTAGGAGCTCTACGAGGTTCCCGGCGGTGACCAGGTTGACGGTTCACCGCCGGCGCCAGTTGGCCCACCCGGCCGAGGCGGACAATGTGGCAACTTTTGGGTGGTTTTGCGATTTTTTAAAAGATATTTGACCATTCATTTTGAGGAAGCAGATTTTTCGCACCTGTAAACGACTTCGAGGGACCTCCCGTCTTAATATGAGCTCTCTAGATGGATTTTTACTATCAAAACACTTGGCGGAACCATCTTCATGTCGATACGAAAAAAAAATAGTTTTCTCTTTTTCGAGAAATGCTTCCAGAACTCCCTCTTTCCATGCTGAGCACTCTTACGCGTGCTAGGAGCTCTACGAGGTTCCCGGCGGTGACCAGGTTGACGGTTCACCGCCGGCGCCAGTTTTGTTCTCGAAATTTGACCATTCGTTAGAGCTCTAGTATTTTTTCTCATGATATTCGATCTTATTCCCGCTCGCCATCTTGATCTCAGCTCGATCGGGTAACTTTGAAGGCCAAAAAGCAGGCAGGCGGGAACGGCCATTTCGAGACATCTTGATACGTGCTGTCGGTATTTTGTACTTAAGTCGAGCTGTAGGGCAGCTACAGTGCTGGTAAGCACAGCTATCGCACTCAGAATCATTAGGCGCGTTCGCCTGTTCAATCCAGAGGTCAGAACTCGGTCTGCTACCCGAGCTAGGTCCGCAAACCTATTCGTATTATTCGAGTCAACTTGATATGCGCTGTCGGTATTTTGTACTTAACCCGAGCTGTAGGGCAGCCACAGTGTCTGTAAGCACGCCTATCGCACTCAGAATCATCAGGCGGGTCCGCCTATTCAATCCAGAGGTCCGAACTCGGTCTGCTACCCGAGCTAGGGTCGCAAACCTATTCGTGTTATTCCAGTCAACTTGATAGCGTTGTCGGTATTTTCTGCTAACTCGAGGTCTAGGGCAGCTACAGTGCTGGTAAGCACAGCTATCGCACTCAGAATCATCAGGCGCGTTCGCCTGTTCAATCCAGAGGTCTGAACTCGATCTGCTACTCGAGCTAGGTCCGCAAACCTATTCGTATTATTCGAGTCAACTTGATACGTGTTGTCGGTATTCCCTACTTAACTCGAGGTGTAGGGCAGCTACAGTGCTGGTAAGCACGCCTATCGCACCCAGAATCATCAGGCGCGTTCGCCTGTCGAATCCAGAGGTCTGAACTCGGTCTGCTAGCCGAGCTAGGTCCGCAAACCTATTCGTATTATTCGAGTCAACTTGATACGTGTTGTCGGCATTTTCTGCTTAACTCGAGGTCTAGGGCAGCTACAGTGCTGGTAAGCACAGCTATCGCACTCAGAATCATCAGGCGCGTTCGCCTGTTCAATTCAGAGGTCTGAACTCGGTCTGCTATCCGAGCTAGGTTTATGAAACCACTGTGAGCTACAGGGCAAGTCCCCTCTTAAGTAGTGTTTTAAGTGTTTTTGGCCATTCTCCAAAACTTCATGTTCAGAGTCTCGGCGGAGTCGTGTTGACAGTACCGTTGGTGAGTTCGTTTGCCACAAGTAGTGGCGGGCGGGATGCTGTATGTTATTTGCTTTCTCTACGATAACGCGTATGTCCTCCTTCATCACATCCCTCTCTCAATCCGTGTCTCTAGATGTCTGGGCCGCAATGCTTTGCTGTGTTTGTCATGCGCAGGGCGATTGATAATATTTGGGTTGGATATCTAGATGTTGCATATGCAGATACAAGAACAAACTGTTTGGAACCCACGGTTGTTGGACCAACATGCGTGGATTCCAAACAGTTTGTTCTTATATGGTGAGTTTGTGGAGCACGTGGTGCAAGCCACGACGTGTGAATTTGTCGGCGCTAATCGAGAGACGGAAAACGAGATCTGTTGTTTTGTCCAAGCCGCATTGAAAACGCTTCGGACCATTGACGGGCCCGCCCAGCACGAATCTAACAATGCGGCAACGGGGTGGCGCTGCCAACAACGTGGCCCAATTTCGGTTGACCCGTCAAGCGCGCGTTGCGGCAACAAGGCGGCAACGAAGCGGCGATGGGCGGCAATGAGGGGAACTGTCGGCGGAGCCGTCAGAATCAGTAGGAAGAACAAAGAAACCCCTGTAAGTGCTAGCATCTAGTGACCATCGCAACGCTCGGGCATCTTTCCTGATTCGATCTGCCGACCCGCAGATGTTTCCGCTGACTCCCCAAACCGAGCTTGCACCTATGGTGTCCGAATTTGCCTTTCACAATTTGGATGGGTCCACCGCCGAGGTTCAGTCAACTTGCCGACAAACCCGTCTCGTTGCCGCCTCGTTGCCGCCTCGTGCGTTGGCGGGTGGGTCCGCCGAGGATTCGCGATTGATGCCAGTGCCGCCTCGTTGCCACTTCGCGGCCGCCTCGTAGGATTGGGAAGGGGGTCCTGGTTCCACATTGTTATGTTGTTGCAGCTTCCAGCGCTCCCCGCCGACGTTCTCCCATAGCCATTTTGGCCATCCAGAGGTTTCCAACCATGATCCTCCTATTTTTATGCTTCCATATCATGTCCTCCTGGGCGGACGCTGCACGCCTCGGAGTTGATATTCATCAGGCAGCTGACGAGTCTGACATTGGACTCGTGAATGTGCATAGGGGCGCACAAGTTGACGCACTCGTCGCCGACCCCACACCAGATGCAGATCGCAGGAGGCTTCGTGACGAACAGTATCAGCTGGACGACTGCAGCCTCGACCCGACAGACATGGCCAAGCGGATGAAGATGCACATTCCAGACGACACAAGCAGCCAACTTGGTCGTGATGATAGCACCCTGCTCCCATTCATCCGCATGGCCCGCAACATGGCGAAACGAATTGTTTCAGACTGCAGGTTTAACCCGTGCACGGCGGACTCTGATCACCACTGCGATCGTTTGGCAAATTTTCTGTTTTCACGGTGCCAACGGGTGGCTAGCGCCATCTCTACTGCAGAACTTGTGGGCGTACGTGCAGGCCAACTGACGGGGTACAAAGAACGGCCGGCAAACGCACTCATACTATCAAGCCGCGCGTCGCGGTCACAGTTGGAGGACGCCCTCGTCGCTCAGATGCCCAGCGACTCTTTGCTGCTGTATGTTGATTACTACAGAGCGGACGAGACACCTCTGCCAGTGCGCACTCGCGCCACGGACTCCTTGTCAGAGCAGAGCGTGGCACCGTCGTCCCAAGGCAGCGGCCTTCCAGGACAACAGCTTGTTCATCACGATTTCGGGTCGCTGGATTTCTCAGCCGACGCCACGGTGCCGCGCAAGATTTTGCAGAGTGAGTCCAAGTTCGGCATGTTGGTGCAATGCGGACATCCACACAACCAGTTTGCAATATGTATTGGCAATACCCTCAACTGGCTGCAGTACATGGACCGCACAACGGCGGAATGCCTCAAAGCAGCATGCAAAATGACAAGAGCAGTTGGGCAGCCATCCCGTCAATTCAAAATGAAAGTGAGGCTCGTAGTAGAGGATGCTGCTGTTTCAAATTTGAAAGCTGAGCGCCACATCCTATCCGACCTGCAATCCGATGATGACGGATGGCTCGGACTATCGATCGAATGCCAGGTGCATAAAACGGCTGGCTGTTTCAAGAAAGTGTTCGGTTTGGTGGACAATGCCATCCGTGGTCAAATACACTGGGCTCTCTCCATCAATTATGGGACTGGTTTGTTGATCTGGCGGCAGGAGCTGAAGAACACAATCAAGCAACGGTTGCGCATCAAGTACGGCAGCCCTCCAGCGGGTTCGAATCAACACAGGCTTCAGATTCTGCGAATATGTTTGGCACGGAGCGCCCATCGCATCGACAAGCTGATGGCCATGCACGGCCTCCCGAATGGAGATTGGAACAACATGAAGGAAGTCGAAGTCTGGGTGCCTGTCGGTGCCGTGGTCGATAGGGACAGGGTCAGCGATATCGTTTCTTCAGCTTTGATTCAAGTTGGGGCTTCATGCAAATATACGCTGTGGCCCAGGCACAGATGGACCAAATCAGATGAAGCGATGGACCAGGTCCTCCTCCTCGAGGCTTGTCACGGTCTGTGCTCAGCGACGTACCCACAATTTGCCAGTCGCATCGTTCACGCTTCGCGAGGTCCCGCGATCCCGTCTTACAGCACTGGGTCAGAGAACGGACTTGGCCTTAGGATGGTGTGTGTTCCTTCCTCCTTTCTGTGCCATGTTTCCTTTATGTTCCTATTGTGTTCCTTGCATGCGTTGTTTCGCCCATTCTCGCCCCCTCTTGCTGTCTGCCTGCTCCAAGGCGCCGCCCAAGAGCTTCTCGCAGCCTTCGCCGAAAAGCTTGCGCGAAGCTCTTGGGGGGTGGGTGTCTGGGGGCGTCTTGGATGGCCAACTGCGCCCCTTGAGGCAATCTAGGAGGCGATCTAATATGCGAAGCAGCGGCGTCAACTGCGCCCCCTCCCTCTCCCCCACCACTGGATGCCACGATCCTCGTGAGGGGTGTCAGAAACAACCATCCCAAGAGTCGAAAAGAAGCCCTGATACCTCGCGCCCCCCCCCCCCACCCCCCTCTCCAGGCCCAGGGTGGGGGGGGGGGGGATTGCCCCCCCCCTCGATTGGGGAAGACGAGCGCCATGAAGCAAAGGGGCCGATCTAGCCCACTCAGGCCCAGAGGTTTGGTCGGATTTCGAGGAAGGGGAGCATCCGCGCGGTCCCCGAGGGCGCAGCTGGTGACTGCGACGCAGACGGCGGCGACGGAGTTGAGGGCGTCGAGCGCGGAGGTGGCATTGACGCTGGCGCTGCTCAGGCGGAGGGAGATGTACCTCAGCGCATGTTGGACCCTCCTAAGTCTGCAGTCGACAATGAAATGCACAGGCGCCTCGCAGGGGAATGGCTGGCCTCTCGCCCGCTAGCTCAGTGCATCATCATCCGAACAGTGATGGAGCCATTGCGAGATTATCTTGCTTTGCAGTTACATTTGGCATCAGACACGTGGGAGCATTCTCAGCAGTACGTTGACGCAGTGCGGGCTGCGGACGCCACCGCCCCCATGAGGGATTACCGATTGGGCGTTGCAGTGAGGAAGCTCCTGGACACGCGCTTCAGAGGGAAGCAGGACATATTTTTCATGAACGGCGAGCTCTGGGAGAACCTGTTGCCGCCCAACTGCAAGACCCTTTCTAACAGGAGCATGGCCTTCAAGCTGCTGTCGGCCAGCAGCTGCTGCATGGAGGCTACTTTGGAGAGGCATTTCGATGCGATGCCGCTCGCGTTCTTCCGTGTCATGCTGGAGTCCGAGGACCCCGCGTCTTATATGAGCCAGGTGAAGAAATGCATCCTTGACCCGTTCGTGAGGCGTTTCATCGAGATTACTGAGAAGGACGGCGGCACGTTGAACAGTCATGTGACG
Organism: Prorocentrum cordatum; assembly: GCA_963575745.1. Classification (NCBI taxonomy): domain Eukaryota; class Dinophyceae; order Prorocentrales; family Prorocentraceae; genus Prorocentrum; species Prorocentrum cordatum. Next base: position 10,828 of record CAUYUJ010007022.1, read on the forward strand.
CGTGCTCGCATCGAGCTCTTGTTGATGATGGCTGACGTGTGCATCAGCCGAATCGAGGTTGGACACGCGTCGATTCGACGTCGAATTTTCGCCAGGTCCGTGCACACCAAGGGGTGCGACCTTGACCAGCTCAGCGCAGAGTTTGTTTTGGAGAAGGCTCGGCACTCGGTCGCTACATCGGCGTGGTTCTTGCCCAACGGTGCGAGCGCTGCCCAACCGCCTGGGCATCGGCCTGGCGACGCCCGACGCCAAGCGTCGCATTCCGGAGGCGGCGGTGCATGGAGGGCGTACATTCGCAACGAGTCGAGTGGCACAGAGGGCAGGCCCGACCTGCGCGCCCTTGCACAGGCGTACAAGCACATCGGCGATGAGATGAAGGCGATGTTGCAGGAGCAGGGGAGTCGCGCCACTGAGGTGCACAGGGACATGAGGAAGTGCACGGATCGACCAGCTTCGAGCATCGGCCTTACTACGAGCGAAGTGCGCCGCCACCAGCGACAGCAGCAGCATGAGGCTGCCGTGCAGCGGGCCTTGGCCGCGAGCAGCGGGAACCCCATTCCACTTGAAGACGAGGCAGCGTCGGCGATGGAGCAGGCCCACAGAGGCGAGATTTCAGTTCAGCAGGCGGTCGACCGTGTTAAGCGGGAGAAGCGCATCAGCAAGGAGGTCGCTGGCCAGCGGGCTGCGAAGAACGCAGCTTTCGTGGCTCAGCACGTCAGTCAACTCAACGCACAGAAAGAGATGTTCATGCAGGCCGTTCAAGGGATCGACCAGCTGTCGAATGAGTTGGCGCCGATACCTACAGCATCTACTTTGTCGATCAGCCTCGTGCCCGACACCCACTGCTGCGCGACCATGGTGAGGATGTTGCATGACAGTTCCAAGCGGACAAACCTCGGGAAGACCATGGATGCCGACTGGAAGAGGAAGCACAAGCCGATCCTACATGACGAGTGCGAACCTCTACCACCACGTCCGCAACGTCGAGGCAAGCCTCCTTGTCACGAGGTAGGCCAATGCTTGTGCAGTCCAGAGGGGAACCAGACCTACATGTTCAGAAACAGGTTCTTACGTGAGATGAAACTCCACTTCAACAAGAGGAACTTCCCCTACCACATGGACCTGCTGATGAATCGAGATGCGGTTGCAAAACTCACGGGGAGACGGCCTGCCATTGACAACCCGTGGGCGGCAGCCGCTGGGGAAGCCGTGGACGCCAGGACGGACGTCATGTTCTTGCACATCGGTTACCACTCGTTCTCACCGTACTCCCCGAGCTTCCTTCGGCTTCGACCTCGGTCAGATCTCCCTGCGCAGCTGGACGATGGCAACGTCGAGCTCGAGGCGGGCGCGGGCGCACGAATCCATGGCGGTGCAGTTGAAACGGTCGAGTTTTAGCGTCGGCCCAACCTGTAAAATGAGAACGGGAACCAACACCACACGTAGTTTCCTGGGGGGATGCCGTCCACCCATGGGCCATGCCATCGGCTCGGGAAATGCGATCTGGGTCTCGGGACACTCACGCCTCTTCAACTGGGGGTCGGGCACCACGTCGACGCGTGGCAACTCTGCGCTAGGCACGTGACGACGGCGACCCTCCTCCAGCTCTCTTTTCGTACACACCCTATCAGTCAGCCTTGGCTTGCTCGCATTCCTCGTCCTCCTGCTCATTGTTGGCGCGTTCCCCTGGGCCAACCACCGTTCCGCCCCATACTTGTAATATGATGGTGCGTGAATGTCAATGCTCGCTCTCCTCATCTGTCCCAGCATTCTGAGATGAGCCATATCCCTTGTGCATGGCGTTGGTTCGCGCCGATGTGCCTTGCTAGTGGCGGCGCATCGTGCGTCCTATATTCGTCCGTGCCAGCCCGACGTGCCAATTGCGAGCATCATTGGAGGATGTCTCAAGCATACGCTTTCAGGCCTTCGGCCCACCCCGCCGCCAAGTTCGGGCTGGTCCAGGACCTCCATGAGCCCCTTGGATGTCGCTGAGGGGCTCGTGGGGTGATTGTCGGTGGGTTCGTGGATGGCATTGGGGGATTCTTGGCGGGCGTCTGGGGTGCCAGTGGTTACCTGAGGCCTCCTGGAGTCACTTCGTAGGCTTCGTGCGTGTTGTTCTAGGTGGTGAGGGGCGGTCGGTGGCCTCTGGTGGGCTATGTCTGCCACCTTGGTGGCAAGCTCGGCACGCCGTCTCGCATCCGCCCCCTTGGGCGCTCTATGGTGGGCCGTCTCAGGTGTCTCGGTCCTCCTGGGCGGCGTTGGCTAACAATCTGAATGCGCCACTGGTCCGCATTGGGGCCCCCTCGGTTGTCTACGTGGCCGCCCTAGGCTGCCATCGAGGGTCTCTCAGGCAACCATGAGGCGTTGGAAGCATAACAACGCGACAGCGCCACCGCCCTTCAAACAACGGAAGGATACATATTCCCTTTTCCCATCATTGCGTATGCGCCTTCGCGGGGAGCTCTGGGGGGGCCGTGCATCTGTCTGGCAACCTCGGCCCTCCTGGGCGCGCTGGGGCGCACTCGGACTGCGTCGGGAACATCGTTAACCAACACTATTGGGCGTTTCTCTCGGAGTTCTAGGTGCGTGTTTGGGGCCGTGCAATGTCTGTGAAAGTAGCGCGGCAGACCGTGAGAGTGAGCCAGAACGCCAAACTAAGTGCGGGATTGGTTGCCACGACACGTGCATGAATACATATAGCACACCGCGCAACTGTTTCGAAAGCGTCTGGGGTCAACCCACTTCATGCCCTGAAGAAGGGTCCCCGATACTTCGCCATGCGGTCAGTATTCGTCAAGCGATGCCACATGGTGCCCTATGGGTGGCGCCCTATGGCTGGCATCGGGCCGTTGTGTATGAGAAGCGCCATGGGTTTGGGCGTCGCACGGCGGGAAACGTGTGCCTGGCGTTGTAGTAGTATTAGTATTGTTGATGGTCCATGTTGTTGGGCAGCCTGCGTTCTATGGCTGTGCCATGCGGTTGGTGCCATCTGGTTGTTGCCCCATGGTATCTCACAACGCCGTCCTGCTGGTGCAAGGCTGGTGGGGCACCACAATTGGCTTCCCAAGTTTCCCGATCGGAAACGCGCAATGATAATACAATGCCTTGCAATGACAATGCAATACACCCAACTCCCTGGGCGTGGTCGGGAGTGAGTCGTTCGGGCCCCTCAATTCTCGGTCGGGGGGGTGGGTCGTTCGGACCCCTCCGTTCTCGGTCGGAAATGAGTCGCTCGGACCCTCCAATTCTCGGTCGGAATTGGGTCGGTCGGGCTCATCCGTTCTCTGACGTTAATCGCTCGAACCTTTCATGTTTCGGTCGGGTGCGAGTCGTTCGGGCCCCTCCGTTCTCGGTCGGGGAGGCGTCGTTCGGACCCCTCAGTTCTCGGTAAGGGGTGGGTCGCTCGCCCCCTCCACTTCTCGGTCGGGGTGAGTCGGTCGGGCCCCTCACTTCGCGGTCCTACAATTGGCGCCTTGCCGTGCTGGAATACGGTTCGGGAACACGCTCTGCTATGACGATGGCCGCAACTCGACGCGCAGGAACTGATCATCCAACGCGAGCGGTCCAGGAGGCCGAACACAGTCAAAACCTCTGCCCTGATGTTTTCAGGGCGTCGCATGTCTGGGCCTTCCTGTGGCACACGTGGCGCAACCAAAGGGTCGGTGGCCAACCCCCTCCAGCTGATTCAGAGCCGAGCTCAGCCTAGCACGACAACCGCATAAAAATGACCGCGGTCATTTTTATGCGCCTGTGTTTGGAACGGCTGCGCAGAGGGCGCACGCCTGCCGTTAGTGCGCGTCCCTCCTGGGAGGCATGGACATTGGCGCCAGCGCCAAGTCGAGATGACCGAAGAACGGAGGAGGAGAAGGCAGGAGGAGGAGGACCAGAGAGAACTCGAATTGCACCAGCGGTGTTGCCATGTGCCGTCCCGTCTCATGCCCCCTCTTCTTCGTAAGACCATGCGCATCCTCCTCCTCGCAAGTTGTCCGATTGGACTCGAATGTGCGCGGCGCTAAGGCGATATCTACGGTTGAGGCAATGCCGCTATCCACCCACGAAGTGGGTGCAAACGTTGTGAATAACATCTGTCCGCACACGTACGGTGACGAAATTAATGTATGCCAGAAATGTGTTAACTCGTTTCTAAATTGCATGTTGCAAAACCAGATGTGAGCAAAGTTGGGCCATTGTGCCTATCGTGCCAAGGAGGTGGTGGAGTAGGAGGCGGAAGAAGAGTGGGTCCTTGATCGGTTTTCGGCGTCATCATTTGGAGCTGGCTGTGGGGCTGAAGTGGCCCATGATAGTTTTTTTTGTTCGGTGTGACGTCGATGCTTGCCGCCCGCCTCGGCTTGTGCGAGGCCGTTTTAGGGTCCCAGGGCCATCAGAAATGGATCGGATGTGGAACACACGCGTCAAGTGGACCCTGGGGGCTTGGCCACCTCGCACGCGCAGCGCGGGGCGGTCGAATGCGGGGCCACCGTGCGATCGTTTTGGGCGGCCAGCGGTCCGAGGCGGGACCACTTCACGGCAACCTCGAGCGTGCAGAGTGGGGCAGCCGAGGGCGGGATCACTGTGTGGAGTCAACGTAGGACGAACCACTGGATGCAGCATGAGACGGGCCACTGTCATCAACATAAGACGGGCCGCTGGGTCAACATAAGACGGGCCACTGTACTCAACATAAGGCGGGCCACTGTAATCAACATACAGCGGGCCACTGGAATCAATATGCAAGTGGCAATTGGAATCAACATATGACGGGCCATTGGAACCACCATAAGACGGACCACAATTATACACATCAAACGGGTCATCAAACTCGACATAACATTGACCACTGGATTAACATAGGGCGGGCCACTGGGAACATAACGAATTGGGCCACTGGAATCAGAGTAATAATACAGGCCATTGGAATCAACATAGGACGGGCCAGTGTAATCAACGTAAGACTGGCCGCTGGAATCAACGCACGACGGGCCACTAGAACCAACGCAAGACGGGCAACTGGAATCGACACAACATTGGCAACCCGAACCGGATCAACATAAGACGGGCCACTTGGCCACCGTCTTATCTTGCCAGCAGGCGGCGCAATCACGGCGTGACCACTAGGATGTAGTTGATTTTTTCGGCGGCCGATTGCGCATCATATGGCACTACCAGTGTGGGGGCGGCGTTAGGTTCGGCGGCCGAGGGCGCCACCTCTGGCGCCATCCATGGGTTGGCTTGTCTTCTCGGCCGCAGACGGCGCAACCTCTGGCGCAACCAATTGAACGCAATGTTGTTCTCAATGGTTGTTTGCGCGTCCAGACTGCAACGATTAGGATGCCGTTACGGCCTCGGTGGCCTAGGCCGCAACTGTCCTCGGAACCACTAGGATGCCGTTGTCCGTCGCCATGCGGCTCAACTATCGTTGCCAGGTTGAGCGTGTCTCCCCATCTTGTTCTCAATTCCACAGTTTCCATATCAGTCTTGTTCTCAGTTCATTTCGCTTCCAGACGGCGATGGCTCCGAAAATGCAGCAGCCGTTGGCGACCAAGAAGGACAGGACCTTGAACCCTTGGGCGTGCAATCCCCTCCAGATGCGCCTCAGCATGGAGCGCTTGCAGAACCAGGTTCGCGCAGATGCCAGGGAGCTCAAGGAGGTAAGGAGCATCCTCGCAGGCGTGTTCAAGGGCGCCTCGAAGTTCGCGGGCAACAAGAGCGTGCAGATTGCGATGAAGCTTGCCACGCCCTTGCGGTCTACTGGCACGGCTACGGATCAGAGCGCGCCCAGGAAGCCCAAGCCGTCCAAGGCGATGGCGGCGGGCGGCAAGGGCCACGCTCGCACGTGAGCTCACCCACGTGCTGTGGTCACTAGGTCGGGACACCCCTTGTGAGGTGCGCTGGGGGTCGATATTATATAGGGGAGGAGGAGCATGATTGATGAGGAACGGGGCGGCGGTAGGTACGGAGGGTGAACGAACAGGGATATGAACAGTGACAGTGGGGAGTACAAGGGGTTGGGCGGTGAACGGGGTGTAGGGGAGAATTGGCAGGACGGCGGTGAGGTGTGCCACAGGAGCTGCTGCCACCCAAGTGCGGTGCGCTCTAGCTTTTAGCTTGCCGTTGTTCGGCCAACCAACGTTCAGCCACATCAGGCTGGTGGACGGGCAAGGCTCAATTGCAACATCCGTGCACGCTGCATGTTCAGCAGCGCCCGTGCGTTGGATAGCTCGGCACATCACCCGATGTAAAAGTTAGCGTTCAGGGGGCCCTGGATCGAAGTGAGGGGCGCGGAGTATGGGTCGTGAGTATGGGTCCAGAGGTGGTCTGGGGGCTTGGAGTCTGGAGGGGTTGTGAGACCCCAGCTAGATACGCATGTGAGATTTACTCTGAGAGGGGGGGGGGTATTCGGCCCAGATGGGGGCGCGATCGCAGATGACGTGGGCGAGTATCGAGGGGGTGCTACCCAGAGTGGCTCCAAGGGTGATCAGTTCAAGCTCCCCAAGGTGGAAATCACGAAGGCCCTGACAGACTTGAGGATGTTCCAAATTGTGCGCAAGGATCTTTCTTGGGAGCTGGAGTGGTACAGCATTGTCTCGAGCCGCAAGTTTCTGGTAGAGTTCAAGCCAAAGCACGTCACAGTCGCTCGCATTACTAGTATCCCTGGGCCGACGTCAATCTGGCCACCGACTCGAAAGATGAGGGGCGCTGGGGGTGGCCGTCCAGCATCTGGCGGTGATCCGCCACCTGATGGTCTTGCTATTGCAGACGGCACTTGTGACGATGAAGGGCGCGCCGACGATGTGCCAGTTGACAGTGGCATCGGCGACGATGGCATGGGCGACGCCGCATGCACCGACGAGTCGGACGAGGCACACCACTACCTCAATGATGGGTCCGAGGGGTCCGATCCAGGTGAAGACGTGCGAGGTTTGCTCGACGGCCTGTCGGATGATGATATCCGCGCTGGAGTTGACTACCTTGGTGGCGACGCGCCCGCCGACGGTCATTCCCCTGCGTCGTCACAATGTCCAACTCCAAGGTCGGACAACGCATGTGCAGATGATGCGCCAGCACTCATCGGTGATCCGCCTGCAACTGGCAGTGATCCAGCGCCACCTGGGCCTGGCGGTGGGGATGCTCCTCAGCATGGCAGCGGTGCCGACGTACTTGGGCCCAGTGGTGACGGAAGCGCACTCGATCCAGGTAGCTCTGCGGGTGGCGCGCCGCCGCCCCCGCCACCACTGCCAGGCGATCCTCGACCAGCACGTGGCCCCGCAAGCAGGGCAACGGCAACTATCTACATCAATGGGCATCGCATCAGCTACTATGCGTCCAATGGTGCATTCGAGGCAACATGCGCTAACCCAGCGCACCGTGAAGTCGGAAGTTCGCACTGCAGGTTGACTCGGACAGCTCGTGCATCTGCGTCCGCTGCTCGCCCAGGCCAAGGCAGGCCGATCGGTTTTCTTGCGGCGTGGTGCCTGCTTGGTGATGAGATGGCCACTGCAAATCGGGATGCTCACCGTGATTTCTTCTTCCTCGACCAGGTCAGGGCGCCAGCAAACCGCCTGCGAGGGAGAGATGTAGCCAGAGCGTGCGGCGGATATGATGAGTTAGCAGCGCACGAGAGGGCCCGCAGGGACGGCGAGCCAGAGGAGCCGCCTGCTTTCACGTAGCAAGAACATTATAAAACATTCGAGCGCGCTACACACGCGCGGAAAACAGCACATCAGAAAACCTTGACATGACGATGAGGAGGTTGGGGGCTAGGGGGAGGAGAAGGAGGAAAGTGTAAACGAACAGAGCGGGATGCACGACACCAATAAGCATGATAAGAAGAATAGAAGGGGGCGATCGTGCTAACATCAGAGACGGGTACAAACTTGCAGACGGCGAACACTAGGTTGCATCGCAAATTTGAGGTGATAGAGTCAGCTGGAACTGACACGCCCTCATGCCGTCGGGCATCGTGGACTCGGATGTCATCCCTGTGAAGATGCCCCTTTCAAAAACAACACAAACACAACGAATGAGAGTGCTCCCGCAAACAGTTTGCGCCGTGGTACCTCTGATCGGTACGACGCTCGACCGCTCGTGTGAGGTAAGATTGCAATCATCATGTGATTATGGTCAGTACCAGCTTTGCTATCGCAGGCTCTCGGATGCATCGCCTGAGGCGTATGCTGCACCACCCCCAACACGTGCGCAATTGCAGGAATGCGCGCGTGGTCAGCAGCACACCAGCGCGTTGCACAAACAGGGGGTAGGGTGGAGCGCCTTGTTGGATGGAGGAATGCAGCACTGGAGTGCGATAAGACCCGAAGGATTGCAAGGAAGTGGACGCCCTAGGGAGAGGAGGGGGAGGGGTGGGGGTGAGGACGGGGGCTCACGATGAGGAACGATGCTTTGGGCCAACGGTGGTTGGAAGCAGGGCAGGAAAACTACGATGGGAAATTCCTGGCATGAAGAGGTGCGTCGGGGTTGCAGCAGACAGGCGCAGTGAATATAGAGGGCCCAGTAGCGCCACCCGAGCGCCCTATGTGTTCTGAGGGTGGTGGCGGGCACGTCGGCTACATTACCATAGCGAACTGTATGATCCAAGTCGCGTAGTCTCAGTGCTCTCGGCGTGGTGTGTTTGTGTGTTCGACATGACTCTGGTTTGTGTTCGTGGTTTTGACACGACTACACGCACGACTCGTTCAATCTTCGTCGGTTGTGACACGACTACACGCACGACTCGTTCCCGCAAGCGTGTTTGACACATGACTCAAACACATCTTAAACACGACTAAAAACGACTCTAACACGACTGTTTTTTTCCACGGGTCATGTAACACGACTCTTTTTGAACGCGTGGCTGCCTTATAGTCATGTAACATGACTCTCCTCCGCCGTCGGGGTTCGCATCAGTCATGTAACACGTCAGGTTTGCACTTACGTTTAGCATTAAGACACCGCATATCGCCCATGCGCGTGCCCTAAGTACCCCCCCCCCCCGCCCGTCTGCTGGCCCCAGGGCGCACTGTCTGTCTAGCAGCCAGAGGTTCGTGATTGTGCCGTCGATGGCGACGGTTGGGGACGGGCGGATCTTGGGATCCGTGGCCCGTGGCGGGGCCTTGGGACATGTTGCCAAACGCCAGTTTCAGCGGTGGCCCGTCCATCGTTCTGGATGGGGGCTGGCTGGCTGAACGGGGATGGTTTTGGGCTGCCCAGGGGCCCAAAGTTCGTGGGCAGGCGTTTCCGTTTCTGGTTTGGTGTCGGAGTTCAGGGGTTGGAAAATTCTGCGGGTGAGGGTGTTCCAGGGAAAGGCTGGTGGCAGATGGTCGCGGACGGAATCCTGGACGGCGGGGGGGGGGGGGCGCGGCGCGACTTCCTGTCGCGGGGCGGTTGGAGCTCTAGGGTCCCAGAGGCGCACGTGAAAACATCAGGGCCCAGGACCTCGAGGCATCCAGAATCCAGAACCCAGTGATGACCAATCAGGGCGCTCCGATGGTCCATGGTCGCATGCTGGAGGCCTGCTGGCGTCATCTCATGTCCGCGTGGGCGCAGCGAGGGCTCTCCATCGGCGTCTGTGTCGGTGGTCGGCGCGCCGTCGCTGGGCGACCCCGAGATTATCATGTGGCCTCCTGATTTTGCTCGGAACTGGAAAACACTGTCCTACCATGTCTAGACCTTGGTGTAGCCATCTTTTGGGGCCGCCCTGTGCAATCGTGAAATATTGTGAGCCATCCTGGTCCATTTGGAATGACGCTGGCATTGTGACATTGCGCTGCGTCGGTGCGTTCTGGCCCAAGTTATTACCCCATCGTGACTGGCGCGTTCAGTTCAGCACGCGCAGCTCGCGAGCTGCTCGATCCGAGGCCCCACAAGCGCAGGGATGTCCGCGCTTGGTGGCGGCAAGGGGAGGGGCTCCAGGGCTGGCAAAGGGCAGGCTGGCAAGCGCCCTGGCGAGGACCCAGCGCCGCCGCCCGCCCGCCGCCAGCGAGCTGCTGGTGGCCACGCGGTGTGCGCCAGCTGCAGCGAGAGCAGCTCCAAGGCCTTGCAGGGCTCTAGTTTCCATTGTGTGTGACGGTGTTACCCCCCCAGCTGTTGCGTTAAACGATAGGGGTCGGTACGCATCCGACGTGGCCATTGCCTTCTCCGAGTCCACATGCGCCGATTGGGCTCCTCATCATGAGAGCTCCTGGGGTCGGTGGGGATGCTCTGGGGCGGGGGCCTTGCAAGAACGCCTCAGGAGGCCGTGTAGAGAAGGGGGCCACGGGCCGCGCCGTTCGCCAGGATGATGGTGAGGGAGGGTGGCAAGATAATTGATGTGATGCGATGCGCTCGCCGAGCGATGCACCGCCCGCAACGTGCCTGGCTCAAGATCGGTTCTAGCGGCGCATGCCGCAGCCGCGACGTCATGTCGTCCCCGACACACCTACTCATCAGACCAATCGCCAAGGCCAAGGCGATTCCACAACTGTCTACCGAGCCCCTCCCGCCGCTCGACGGGTCCGATGGCGCCGCTCCGAGGCGGTTTGCGGACCCGCCGCTGCTTTCACCTCCCCCCTCGCAGCCGAACGATGGCATCATCGCGATCACGCGCCAGACCAGCAAAGCACCGCCTCCACTCGCACCCGCGGCTGATGCGGATGATGCGTCAGAGCCAGAGCAGCAGGCCAAGCGGCCAAAGCTGCTTAGGCCAGCGTCCGTGCTCACACCTGATGGGCAGGACAGCCACACTTGGATACCAGCTGATGGCCGACCAGACGGCGATGATGATGCCGATGTCATGCCATACCCACGTTGGTGGCCGCAAGTTGCGGACGCCCACATGGCATTCGAACAGGCGTTCATTCAGTCGTCGAGGGCCTTTGCCTTCGCCTTTGACCGCTGGGACGAGTTTGCCCAGAGCTTGGAGGCCGCTGGCCAGAGCTCGGGGCCAGCGTCTGAAGCCTACCGCTCCTGGTGGGCTGGGCTGGATTTCGGCGAGGCTTCGGGGCGGGTGATCACCAACGTAAGCCAACGCGTTTGTGCCGATCATGGGCCTATGCCTATGGTCGTGCCATTCGCGATTATGTTAGCGTTCATCCGCCGTGCAGGCGGCTGAGCGCGACCTCATCGACCCGAGGGCTGCTGACGACCCTGGGCTGCAGGCTGAGTGAGGAGCCTCAGGCTCACCACTGCATGTGGGGACGTGAAGGAGTAGGATGAGGATGCACTTAGGGGGAGGGGACAAGTCGATAATGACACGCTCTTAGATATAGACATATATATATATATTTATAGAAATGCGTTTATAGTTCCATGTCGTGTTCACTTCGCGCATCCTCACTGCCCTTCAGAAACGATGTCCATGTCAGTTGCATTGGTCACACAAGGGTGTAAGCTGTGCTGGTCTACAAATATGGTACAGCAGACTCGGGCCGCGTGCATATCACAGCTACGTCCGAACCTAGGGCAACGTGCTTGACGCATAATCAAACGCGTTGCTCGAGGTCGGTTGAACAGGGGTGGTTAGTGACGTGAGCGAGTTGCATTGCAAATACCTCCAGCGCGGCAAGCGCGCGAGAGCATAGATCGGTGTAGCACAGACAAGGCCTCGCCATTTATTTAACAGAAAAGAAACACTCATTAGGGCGACGTACACCACGTGTGTTGTTTTGCTCGGGGGTCTGGCACCGACCGCAGGGCCCTGCGGCTCCGTTCAACTAGTCCAGCTGGTGTCTGGGGGGCCGCTGGCGTCTTTGGGTGTCTAGGAGCTTCGGGCGTTTCTGGTTGCTCTCAGGCCATGTAAGCGCGTAGGCATGGTCTAGGCGGCCTTAGGCGCATGTGGGTGCGTTGGGTGGTTTGGGCCTTGTTTGGCGTTTGGGGCCTTAGGTGCTTCTGGATGAGTCGCTCGGCGCCTTAGGCGGCGTCTTCATTTAGCACCCGCCCCCCCCCCCGCACTTGAACACCTTGCTTGAGGTTCCTCCACAGGCTGGCAAGCTGTGGGCCAAACACGCTGTGTCGAACGGCGTCTCGACCCCCGTGGGCGATCAGTGTTTGGATTGCCGTGACTTCCAATGGGACACTTCCCCAGTCTGGAGGAGCTTCGAGGAGATGGCCGCCGAGAACACTGGCACCGAGAACAATGCTGTGTCTGCTGGTCTCGCAGTGAAGAGGGGGGAGAAGGCGAGGGATTTCATTCCTTCCACGGTGACGGCGTCGCATTCCTCGGGCTACACGGTGAAGCGGTACGTCAATGTTCTGAACGCCAGTGAGTTGAGGGCGGAGCTCGACAGGGATCCCAAGGGCATGGTCGTGAAGCACGTCCCGACTATGATGCTGCCGAACCCCAGGGAGCCAGGATCGGTCGAGAAAGTGTGGCAGTTCGAATACGACCCGCTCAGCAAGTACCGCGTGGTGGAGTTTTTCGACACCTTCATGGCGGATCGTTGCACTCAGAGGCTCACCCCAGATCGGCACTACTTCAATCAGCAGGACTCGAGGTGCCTGAACAAGGTTTGCGGCGAGGTTCTCTCGGAGGCGCTTGTACCGAACGAGAAGGGCGCAACGCTTGAGGCTTCCTTCATCGTCGCTCCGCCCACGCTGGACGACATCAAGGCGAAGTCCGCAGGGCTGAACGAGCGCAGGGACTCCAACAGAGCTGCGAGGCGCGGCGCTGACCACATGGAGCCGACTACGCGGGATGACCGCCTTGGCGGTGATGGTGGCGATGGCGATCCTAGCGATGAAGGTGGCGCCGTCGTCGTCGAGGCAGCCTCGTCGGGGTCGAGGCAGCCGCCGATGCCACCGCCTGCGGCACCTCGTCGCCAGAGTAGTGGAATGTCGCTCCACCACAATCCGTTGACTCCGATCGCTGCCAGGACTCCGCCTGGCGGCGCCGCCAGGTCTCCCGAAGGTATGGACGATGCCGCCTCCGTGGCAGGCGAGTCGTTGGTCAGCTTCCGGACTGCGGGCGGCTTGGAGGGCAGCCAGTTGCCAGCGCAAGTGCGCATCCAGTCGTTGAATCAGGAGACCGTCGTTGTCTACATGGAGAGTAAGCTTTCATCCTTAGACTTCGTGGGTGCCATGACCAAGGGCAAGCAGGGGGTCGCCAAGCATCACGTGGCCGACGCTGCCGAGAAGCTGCACAAGCACGGTTGGACGGACGAGGCAAAGGAGATGCGGAAGAAGCTGAAGATTTTCAACTTCGCCGAGATGCTGCACTACTCTGTGATCATGGATCAGTCGCCTGAGATGTTGCACCTAGCTCTGGACGCGCTGAAGGACGAAGGCATTCCGATCCCGAGTGATGTTCACAAGAATTTGTTGCACAGGGCGAAGAACGAGCAACTCAAGGGCAAGTGCGACGAGAACGTGGCCAAGGAGCTGGTCACCATTACCTTGCCTTGGCGGGCGTCGCAGGTCACCGCTGGCGAGGTCTACAACGTGAAGGCTCCGAAGGCCGCGCTGTGCGAGTGTCTGGACTCGCCGTGGAAGGTGTCGTTCTTTTCGCAGGTGGTGGGTAAAAAAAATCATTGAGCCGCTGATCATGGCGGGCGACGGCGGCATCCCCGTCTTGAGCAGCGTCCTGGAGTACATCGAGAAGTTCTGCATGGAGGTCGCGGAGGCTGAGATGGAGGTGAACCATTGGAACATCAGCGAACCGTGAACCTTGACAAATCCTGTTTGCACATGCGCTTGCATATTAACTAAGACCTTCGGCTCATGCCGCTGCCGTGCCTGCGCTGTCGTTCAGAGGCATCCTGAAGGCATTGTTTCCAGTGGTGCTTCTCGGTTGTTTCCTGGTGGTTTCTCGGGGTGATTCTGGATGTGTTATGTTGTTTTGGGTGGGCGCGTTTTTCATGGCTTATCTTGGTGGCTCGGTAAGGGCCTCGCGGGCCATTGTTGCCGTGCCTCGGTGGCTTCTGCGAACCGCTTTGGGCCATTTTGGGGGCGGTGTGATCGTCATAACTGTCGGCGTTGCCTCTCTGAGGCAAATCTTCGGCCCTACAGAGTTGGGTCGGGCCGCCATGTAGGGGGAGGGGGCTGGGACATCACAAATGTGATCAGGGGCCTTCGGGAGGCTATCCTGGATGCGCCTCTGGGGGCGGCGGGTAAGGTGCTGGCGGCCCTCCGAGCTCCCTCGAGCTCGGAGGGGAGGCCAACCATGAGCCTCAAGAAGTCCTCCCAGAAGGGCCTTCAGAGTCCCAAGATGGCGCCTCGAGTTTCCCGATCGGAAGCGCGCAATGACAATACAACGCTTTGCAATGACACTGCAATCCACCCAACTCCCTGGGTGCGGGCGGGCATGAACCGCTCGGGCCCCTCAATTCTCGGTCGGGGGTGAGTCGTTCGGGCCCCTCCGTTTTCGGTCGGAGGTGAGTCGTTCGGGCCCATCAGTTATCGGTCGGAAGTGAGTCGGTCGGGACCCTCCGTTCTCTCGGTCGGAAGTGGGTCGTTCGGGCCAGTCATTTCTGTCGGGGATGGGTCGTTCGGGCCTCCCGCTCTCGATCGGAGATGGGTTGTTCGGGCCCCTCAATTCTCGGTCGGGGGTGGGTCGTTCGGCCCCCCCGTTTCTCGGTCGGGGTGAGTCGTTCGGGCCCCTTATTTCGTGGTCCTATAGTTGGCGCCTCTCCTTGCTGGAATACGTTTCGAAAACACGCTTTGCTAGGGTGGCAGCCGCATCGCGATGCGCAAGAATTGAACATCCAATGCGCACGATCCAGGAGGCCGAAGAAACTGCCAAAACCTCTGCCCTGACGTTTTCAGGACGTCGCATGTCTGGGTCTGCCTGCGACGCAGGTTGCGCAACCAAGGTGTCGGTGGCCCGCCCACTCCAACTGACCCAAGGCCGATCTCAGCCTAGCACGACAGCCGCATAAAAATGACCGCGGTCATTTTTATGCGCCTTCGGTTGAAACAACGGCGCAGAAGGCGCCACCGATGAGAGGACCTCTCCTGGAGATGACGCCCTGCTGGCAAGCTCGACAAGGGGTCCCCTCCCGAGTGGCATGTCCTCCTCTGCCTCCCCCCTCTGGGCTGGGAAACTAACCATTTCCCAACGTCGGCGTGCCCATCGTTGCATTGGGCGTCGTGGTGGCGGTGGCCATCATCGCCGCCGCCGCCGCCGCCACCGACGCAATCGCCCCCGTTGCCGACGGAACTGCGACAGTTCCCCCGCTGGGCGCGGCATATGGTGTGCCCTCGGCCGCAGAGGGGGACAAGCACTCATATGGGTTGCGCTGCGGGTTGCGTCTTCAACAACAGAACCCCAACACGCGTCCTATCGGGTGCGTCATAGGTTGTACAATCGGCCGCCGCGAATAAATTGCAACCACTTGGTTGCGCCGTAAATTGCGCCCTCAACCGCCGAAATAAAACGCTCTCCTATTGGGCTGCGCTGAAGGTTCCGCTTCAGCCGCCGCGGGAACGCGTCTTCTAGTTGTTGTGCCATTGGTTGCCCCCACCCCCCTCGCCCACCGAGAAAAAAACGCATTATCGCGTTCATCGCGCCTTTTGTTGGTCATTCGGTTGCCGAGGATATAACAATTTCGCATGTGTGCGCCATGTGCCGCGCCATCGACAGCAAAGAAACACGTCATCTCCTGTTGGCTGCGCCATGGGTTTCGGCTTCGGCCTCTGAAGATACCACCGCCTCCAACTGATTACGCCATAGGCTTCGCCGCCAAACGCCGAGAACATAACCGTCCCTTATTAGTCGCACAAGAAGTTGCGCTGTCGGCCGCAGAGCATATTGGTCGCGCTACAGGGCGCGCCCTCTGCCGCTGAGAAAAGCACAACGCCCCGCACTCATGGCGCCATAAGTTGCGAGCTCGGCCGACAAGACGTGAACCGCCCCTGGCTGCTATCCCAGAGGTTGTGCCCTCGGCCGCCGAAAAGAACCGTTGTCCCTTATTTGCTGCGCGTTGGGTTGCGCCCTCGGCGATCGAGAGTACAACTGTGTATTACTGGTTGGGCAAACGGTTGCACCCTCGGCCTCCGATGCGAAACCCGCACCGCATTGGTTGCGCCAACGTGTGCGCCTTCGGCCGCCGAGATTGCAACCGTCTCGTGAGGGTTGCGCCATGCATTGCGCCTTCGGTCGGCGAGACTACAACCATGACGCATGGGTTGCGCCAGAAGTTGCGTCCACGGCTGTCGGGGATACAAGGTTTCTCGTTGGTTGCGCTC
The DNA here is from genome assembly GCA_963575745.1 of Prorocentrum cordatum. Lineage (NCBI taxonomy): Eukaryota > Dinophyceae > Prorocentrales > Prorocentraceae > Prorocentrum > Prorocentrum cordatum. Next base: position 26,980 of record CAUYUJ010007022.1, read on the forward strand.
GAGGTTGCGCCTCGGCCGCCGAGGATCGCACCGCGCCCCATTGGTTGCCCATGGGGTCCGCCTTCAGCCGCCGAGAATGAAAACGACGCGTGGTGTTGGTCCAGCTATGGGTTGCACGTCCGTTCGGCGATAATGGACCAGTATCGCGTTGGTTGCGCCAATCGGATGCACCCTCAACCGCCGAGAAGAAAACCGCATCCTGCGGGTTGCGCCATAAGTTGCGCGCTCGCTCGGCGAGAATAAGACAGCCGCACATTGAGTGCGCCATGGGTTGTGCCCGCGGCCGCCGAGACGAAATCTGCCTGCATTGGTGGCGTCATAGGCGGGTGCCTGGGTCGTCGAAATCAAACCAAGTCCCCCCTCGGTTGCGCAATAGTTTGCGTCATCCGCCGCAAAGGTTGACATCGTCTCGCATATGGCTCGCCAAAGGTTGCGCCGCGCCGAGATGGAAATCGCATCGCGTTGGTTGCGCCATAGGTTGCGCCCTCGGCCGCCGAGAATGCCACCGCTCGCATGTGTTGCGCCATAAGTTGCGTCCTTGCCCGTCGGGGACCCACCCCACATTGGTTGCGCCATGAGTTGCGCCATCGGCCGTCGAGAAAACACAGTTTCCTGTTGGTTGCGCTAAAGCACGCGCGGACGGCCGCCGATAATCAAACCGTATATTGTTGGTTCTGCCGTAAGTTGTATTTCCGCTCGCCGAGAACAAGGCCAACAATTCGAGTCGCCGTAGGTTGCACCTCCGCACCCGAAAACGTACCGCCGCCTAGTTGCGACATGGGTTGTGCCATCGGCTGCTGGGAATAACCCCGTCATGGGACAGGTGCGACCAGTCACAATTCAGGCCAGCGTGTCGGAGTTTCCCCCAGGGGAATGTTCTCCTGGCTGCCCCCGCTATCACAGGTCCACCAAAAAAGTCTTGGGCTCGCCTGTTGTCTGGCCGCACCGCACCCCGCGTGCTTGGATGCCGCGTTCGCCCACTCTGTTGCGGTGGACGTATTGCCTTCTCCCACCGCCACTGGCACGCTCTTCCCTCAGCCCCTCCTCCCCCACCCCCCCCTTCATCCTCACCCACCCGACAAAAATGGAGGGACAGGAGGGCCAGAAGTATAACATGTACAGTGACGTGCATGATGTACATGGATGACAATGGCGCACGCGAGCTGTTGTAATCGTTCACGCTTTGCGAATCCTCACCAGCCCATCCAACAATACCCACTACAACGAATGGCGCTCTCCGTCGGACGTTGATTCCGCTTTCTCCTCCTCTTTTGCTTCTGGCTGCACCCCTTCCCTTCTGCTCATCTCCCGTGTTCCCCATCGTTCCCCTCATCTTGGCTCGTGCGGGTGGTTCGACAAGCTTCGCGCGAGCTCCTTCGAAAAGCTTGCGCGAAGATCTTGGGCGCGTGTACATTGGGTCGTCTTGGAGGGCCGGAGGCGTCTCTTGAAGACAACCTGGCATGAGAAGCCACGGCGTCGATGGCACCCCCCTGCCTCCGCTGGAGGCCGCGATTTTTGCGATTGGTGTCAAAGAATAGCCCTCCCAGGGGTCGCATAGGAGGCCCTCAATTGCCAGCGGAGCTCCCCCTCCAGGCCCAAGGGGATGGGGGCAGGGGGAGGGGTGCCCGCAAGTGCAAGAGGGGGGGGTGCATCGAACGGGTTACCTACCACTCACGTTCAGAGGGCTGGTGTGATTTGAAGGGTTGATTTCGCGTTCTGAAGGTGCGTATGGGTCCACCGTGGTTTCGCCGCGTTGCCGCCGACGTTCCATCGAGGTTCGATGCCGCATGGTTCGCTCGGTGGGTCCGCCTAAAATTCGCCTCGTTGTCTGGCGCCGCCTCCTTGCCGCATCGCGCGATCGGTGGCTAAGCAGTTGCAGTTCTGACAATGTGGAAGTTCGCTGTGATCTCTGTGGGGTTGAGACAGCCCTGCGGGAATTCGTCACTTGTCGCTTCTGCCTGTGCCGCCGCGTTGCCCTTCCGATGCCGCTTCGTGCGGTGCGTGGGTCCGCCGAGGTTTCGCAGCGTTACCGTCCGCGCCGCCTCGTTGCAATCCCGTGCGTTGGGTCGGTCCGCCAAATATTCGCTGCGTGCGTCACGTTGCCAGATCATGCGGCTAGCCGTCTTGTTTCCCTCGCGCGTGGGTCGGGCCACAGTGATGATAGCCGCGCCTCGCTACCAATAGCTACTGTAGCCACATCGCACGGGCATAGCGTTCGGCACCCAAGCTGGCGATGGCCTCTGCGACGCATATGCAGCATGCTATGCCCAGACGAATCATAGTCTTGGTCCAGGGGTGCTAGAGGCGGGGGTCGGAGCTGCACGGGGATGGCACTTGTCTGGTAGGTGCGAGCTTATTTGGTCCATCCGTGGTCCTCCCAGGTGCCGTCGGCGGAGTTGTCGTGTCTGGTCGATATGATGGATACCATTACGTTCGTGTACCAAATTCTCAATCCGAACCTGTTGCTGGCCGAGGACGTCGAGCTAGCCGCTTTCACAAACTCGCCCGAGGTTTACCAGGGCAAGGGCCAGATCTTCAGGTCTGTTCTCGACGCATTGAAGGGCCACGACGAGTGGCTGAAGAGGTTCAATGCAGTGTGCAGGTCCGTCGGCCAGATCAGCGAGCTCGGACCCACATATCAGAGGTGCAGAGCCGACATGACGGAAGCTACGGATGAGACTCGAGCTGTTGCCTTGAGCAAGGTGCTTCCCAATGTACCGCGCTTGCAGGCGGGCTTGGTCAACGGCATGATGCAACCTCTGGAGGACATGCTTGTCGATCTGATTCGAGCTGAGGTAGTTGCGACGAAACGCAGATACGCGGATGGCAAAGCGATCGTCAAAGACGTCCAGGCCTTCCAGAAGATATTGGCCATTGCGTCAGACAGCTTCCCATTCTTAAATGACATCTCGGAGTGGATGACCGACATTTCCACAATCTTGCTGAGCGTACAGGCGGGAGCTACCCTGGATGAGTTCGTGAAGGCCGTCAAGGAGGTCGCCCAGGAGGCGAGTACACAGACGTTGTCTCAGCTGGGACTTGTGATGCAGCGCTCGCATGGCCTGAAGCTCCAGCGCCCCGAGGACGTGAACTTATTCATGGACGCTTGCCAGAAGATCGACGAGTTCATGTTGCATGGCGTGTCGCTGTTTTGCTCCGAGGGCTTGGCCATGCCAACGGACGAGCTCAAGGAGAACTTGGGATACTCGAAGGACCTGCTGATGATGGACATTCCCGCTGACCAGCAGTCCCAGGCACTGCAGATGTACCGTGGGGCGGCGAAGTGCTACGATGGCTTGACGCGCCTGGCCGTGTGTTTCGTGGGTTTGCCTCGTGATGCGACCATGAGCTTGGCCCCGCCAGGTCGCGAGGCGCTGGATGAGCTGCATCGTGTCAACAAGAGCGCCAAGAACGCGTTCGCCGAGTTCACCGAGATCGGTTCTACGCACGGCGTCACTGACCTCCTGGCCAAGCTGGCGGGGCCTGCTGACGCTGCAATCGGGAACGCTGTGAAGACCACTCTCGATTCAATGCACGAGAACCTTGCGGACGCGCTCTTGACAGTCACGACGTGGCAGGGCGGTGTCGAGAACGGACATTGGACCGACGGCCTCGAGCACAACGACTGGAAGACTGTCAAGGCGACGCTCGACGTCACGGTCTGCAAGATGCCAGACCCGCTGCGCTTCCACGCTTGCCTCGGGCGTTTGACGGAGGCATGATGATGAGGAGGATGATGAGGATGGGGTTGAGGAGGCTGTGTAAGGTTTGGGGGGAGTCCGAGTCGGGGGGAGATCATTCTTCCCCCTCCTCCCCCCTCTTATGCGAATCGTTTTAGTAGGGAGTAGCAAGTGGGAGTACGGGGATCGTTGGAGTGTGGGTGTAGGGGGGCATGACGGCCTCACTTCTGCCCTCCCTTCTCCCATCCCTTCTGTCTTCACCCTCCTTTCTCTCCATTCCCTCATTTCCTTCCCGCCCAAATCCCATGTACCCCTTTTAATCTCGCCTCCGCCGCCTCCCAGTTCTCCAACCCTTCGCCTTCATGGCGCACCCCTCCTGGTCCTCATGCCCCCCAGCCTTGGTGGGCAGGGTGGTAGTGATGATGGCGATGATGATGATGCTGATGACGGTGGTGATGATCATGATGAGGTTCATGATGGTGATGATGATGACGATGACGATGGTGATGACGATGACCACTGCCCCGCTCCCCCCAGGCCCACCAGGATGCTGCAGATCTGGTCGCTGCGTTCGACAGTGATGTAGATCCACGTTTCGCTTCTTTCCCCGACCTCGTTGTCAAAGGCCTCACGACTTACGTGAGCGGCCTCATAGTTTATGATCTTGAGGCCCACAAGGCCGACAAGGTCAAGAAGCGCACTGCCATTGGCAAGCGCGTCGAGATGCTGAGATCGATTGGTGTCGACCCGAGCTCGGTCTTGCATGCTGCCGTTTGGGCGCAGACCGAGAAGGCTCGTTGCCTGCAGTAGGGCGGCACTCGCTCGGCGTGGGCCGAGGCGCGAGATGCCGATGATGATGATGATGAATATGATGATGATGCTGATGATGATGAGGTTTCGATGATGATGAGGGGGGGAGGAAGGGGAGGAGGAGGAGGAGGAACACACGCAACAGACACGGTTCTTATTCAGAAGATGGCTCTCGCCCTGGCCAGCCGATGGGCTGATTATAAAAAGAGGCCAGCAAGACGACTCTTGCTGGCTCGTTTGCGTCGTTGTGCTCGGGATGCCTGCACCCGCCGAGCGCAGCAACAAATGAACAAAAACACGGTTGTCTGAATGCGGTGTCGTGTTGAGGCCGCCGCCTTTCCGCCAGACCCCTCCTCGTCGTCTGCCCGCCTCCCCCTGCAACTCCCTCTCCCACTTCCTCTTGTTGGTATTCCCCCTCTCCTGCCCCAGCTAACTCGAACTCTTCCTGAGTTGTGTGTTGAAGGTAGACCTGTGTACCCTGGTGGGGGCATCGGAAAGCAGTCGCATGCTCAATGTTGCTTTCTGGGGGTGCTGGAAACCATGTTGGTAGTTAGTAGCGCACGGTGAAATTACCCCGCCGCGCTGTGTTCGATCAGAACTCCGATTTGTGGACCTTCGGGTCGGATTTCTCGAAGCGTTGGGGGCCGCTCGGTCTTCTCCGATTTTTCGGATCGAGCCCTCGATTTCCGAAGCTTCCAAAACACGACTGCTTGGATTTTTGATCGAGTACCGCGCGGCGAACGCACGTCTTTCTGACAAAAGCCGACAACTTACACTACTCTTTCCCTGGAAAACAGTATTCTGTACACGACTTATTCCTGGTGTCGCAAAAACACCTACGCACGACTACCAACACGACTAACAACACTACTGTTTTGGGTTTTCGCGAATAGAGGGTCTGTAGCAGGTGGCTTGCTTCATAAAGCTAGGTCCGCAAACCTATTCGTATTATTCGAGTTATCTTGACAGACGCTCTCGGTTTTCTGTACTTAACTCGAGCTGTAGGGCAGCTAGAGGGCTCATTGTCACAGACATCGATGGGGAATCATCAGTCGCGTTCGTCTACTGAACCGAGAGCTCTGAACTCGGCCTGCTGCCCGAGCTAGATTTGCGAAACTATTCGTATTGTTGAATGATCTTGAGAAGTGCTCTCTGTCTTCTGCACTTAACTCGTGTTTGGGCCGGCTACAGTGCTGCGGGTCACATATATCGATTTGCACACATCAGGCGTGTTTGTCGATCGATTCCAGAGCTCGGAACTCAGTCTGCTGCTCGAACTAGATCGGGAAAACTATTCTATTATTCGAGTCGATACCGTCGGTTTTCTGCACTTAACTCGGGCTGTAGGGGGGCTGCGCGGCTGGGAATCACATGAGTGGATTGGCAGACATCAGATGCGGCCGCCTGTCGCATTCAGAGGTCTGAACTCGGTTTGATACCCGAACTCGGTTGCGAAACTGTTTGTTTTTTGTTAACGTTATCTTGATAGGTCTGGAATCGCTTGGGCTGAAAAACTAGTCGTTCTTTGGAGTTTTTTCCCACACTTTATATTTTCAGGAAGCTCTACGAGTCCCCCGGCGGTAAGAAAGGTTGACGGTTTACCGCCGGCGCCCAGTTTGGGTGGTTTTGCGATTTTTTGAAAGATATTTGACCATTTATTTTGAGAAAGCAGATTTTTACGCCGAGTATTGGCATATAAACTTCCCTCTAACAGCAGCTCAGCTCTCTCGATGCATTTTTACAGGAGCTGACTTCCAGGAACTAAGCGAATATGAAAATCGAAAAAATCGAACTTCAAGATTTTTAAAAAATCTGAATTTTTTGACTCTGTGTCGATTCTCTGCACTCTTACCAGTGAGAGGAGCTCTACGAGGTTCCCGGCGGTGACCAGGTTGACGGTTCACCGCCGGCGCCAGTTCCGGGGAGCTGGAGAGCTAGTTGGCAAGAAAAATCTCGACGGACCTTTTGGTGACTTTTGGTCGGTTGAAAATTTTGTTCTCGAAATTTGACCATTCGTTAGAGCTCTAGTATTTTTTTTCATGATATTCGATCTTATTCCCGCTCGCCATCTTGATCTCAGCTCGATCGGGTAACTTTGAAGGCCAAAAAGCAGGCAGGCGGGAACGGCCATTTCGAGTCATCTTGATACGTGCTGTCGGTATTTTGTACTTAAGTCGAGCTGTAGGGCAGCTACAGTGCTGGTAAGCACAGCTATCGCACTCAGAATCATTAGGCGCGTTCGCCTGTTCAATCCAGAGGTCTGAACTCGGTCTGCTACCCGAGCTAGGTCCGCAAACCTATTCGTATTATTCGAGTCAACTTGATATGCGCTGTCGGTATTTTGTACTTAACCCGAGCTGTAGGGCAGCCACAGTGTCTGTAAGCACACCTATCGCACTCAGAATCATCAGGCGCGTCCGCCTATTCAATCGAGAGGTCCGAACTCGGTCTGCTACCCGAGCTAGGGTCGCAAACCTATTCGTGTTATTTCAGTCAACTTGATAGCGTTGTCGGTATTTTCCGCTAACTCGAGGTCTAGGGCAGCTACAGTGCTGGTAAGCACAGCTATCGCACTCAGAATCATCAGGCGCGTTCGCCTGTTCAATCCAGAGGTCTGAACTCGGTCTGCTACCCGAGCTAGGTCCGCAAACCTATTCGTATTATTCGAGTCAACTTGATACGCGTTGTCGGTATTTCCTACTTAACTCGAGGTGTAGGGCAGCTACAGTGCTGGTAAGCACGCCTATCGCACCCAGAATCATCAGGCGCGTTCGCCTGTCGAATCCAGAGGTCTGAACTCGGTCTGCTAGCCGAGCTAGGTCCGCAAACCTATTCGTATTATTCGAGTCAACTTGATACGTGTTGTCGGTATTTTCTGCTTAACTCGAGGTCTAGGGCAGCTACAGTGCTGGTAAGCACAGCTATCGCACTCAGAATCATCAGGCGCGTTCGCCTGTTCAATCCAGAGGTGTGAACTCGGTCTGCTATCCGAGCTAGGTCCGCAAACCTATTCGTATTATTCGAGTCATCTTGACAGACGCTCTCGGTTTTCTGTACTTAACTCGAGCTGCAGGGCAGCTAGAGGGCTCATTGTCACAGACATCGATGGGGAATCATCAGTCGCGTTCGTCTACTGAACCGAGAGCTCTGAACTCGGCCTGCTGCCCGAGCTAGATTTGCGAAACTATTCGTATTGTTGAATGATCTTGAGAAGTGCTCTCTGTCTTCTGCACTTAACTCGTGTTTGGGCCGGCTACAGTGCTGCGGGTCACATATATCGATTTGCACACATCAGGCGTGTTTGTCGATCGATTCCAGAGCTCGGAACTCGGTCTGCTGCTCGAACTAGATCGGGAAAACTATTCTATTATTCGAGTCGATACTGTCGGTTTTCTGCACTTAACTCGGGCTGTAGGGGGGCTGCACGGCTGGGAATCACATGAGTGGATTGGCAGACATCAGACGCGGCCGCCTGTCGCATTCAGAGGTCTGAACTCGGTTTGATACCCGAACTCGGTTGCGAAACTGTTTGTTTTTTGTTAACGTTATCTTGATAGGTCTGGAATCGCTTGGGCTGAAAAACTAGTCGTTCTTTGGAGTTTTTTCCCACACTTTATATTTTCAGGAAGCTCTACGAGTCCCCCGGCGGTAAGAAAGGTTGACGGTTTACCGCCGGCGCCAGTAATACCTCGTAGAGCTCTTCGACATCGATGAGCTAGAGGAATTCCGGCGCGGGGTGGAGCTAGTTGGCCCACCCGGCCAGAAAGGACAAAGTGGTAACTTTTGGGTGGTTTTGCGATTTTTTGAAAGATATTTGACAATTCATTTTGAAAAAGCAGATTTTTACGCCGAGCATTGGCATATGAACTTCACTCTGACAGCAGCTCAGCTCTCTCGATGCATTTTTGCATGAGCTGACTTCCGGGAACTGAGCGAACATCAACATCGAAAAAATCGAATTTCAAGATTTTCGAAAAATCTTCATTTTTTTGACTGTGTGTCGATTCTCTGCAATGTGAGAGGAGCTCTACGAGGTTCCCGGCGGTGACCAGGTTGACGGTTCACCGCCGGCGCCAGTTCCGGGGCGCTGGAGAGCTAGTTGGCAAGAAAAATCTCGACGGACCTTTTGGTGACTTTTGGTCGGTTGAAAATTTTGTTCTCGAAATTTGACAATTCGTTAGAGCTCTAGTATTTTTTCCCATGATATTCGATCTTATTCCCGCTCGCCATCTTGATCTCAGCTCGATCGGGTAACTTTGAAGGCCAAAAAGCAGACGGGCGGGAACGGCCATTTCGAGTCATCTTGACACGTGCTGTCGGTATTTTGTACTTAAGTCGAGCTGTAGGGCAGCTACAGTGCTGGTAAGCACAGCTATCGCACTCAGAATCATTAGGCGCGTTCGCCTGTTCAATCCAGAGGTCTGAACTCGTTCTGCTAGCCGAGCTAGGTCCGAAAACCTATTCGTATTATTCGAGTCAACTTGATACGTGTTGTCGGATTTCTCTATTCAACTCGAGCTGTAAAGCAGCTACAGTGCTGGTAAGCACACCTATCGCACTCAGAATCATCACGCGCGTTTGCCTGTTGAATCCAGAGATCTGAACTCGGTCTGCTAGCCGAGCTAGGTCCGCAAACCTATTCGTATTATTCGAGTCATCTTGACAGACGCTCTCGGTTTTCTGTACTTAACTCGAGCTGTAGGGCAGCTACATGGCTTATTGTCACAGAAATCGATGGGAAATCATCAGTGGCGTTCGTCTTCTGAACCGAGAGCTCTGAACTCGGCCTGCTGCCCGAGCTAGGTTCGCGAGACTATTCGTATTGTCCGAATGATCTTGAGAAGTGTTCTCTGTCTTCTGCACTTAACTCGTGTTTGGGGTGCGGGTCACTTATATCGATTTGCACACATCAGGCGCGTTTCTCGGTCGATTCCAGAGCTGGGAACTCGGTCTGCTGCTCGAACTAGGCCCGCAAAACTATTCTATTATTCGAGTCGATACTGTCGGTTTTCTGCACTTAACTCGGGCTGTAGGGGGGCTGCAGGGCTGGAAATCACATGAATGGATTCGCAGACATCAGACGCGGCCGCCTGTCGCGTTCAGAGGTCTGAACTCGGTTTGATACTCGAACTGGGTTGCGAAACTGTTTGTTTTTTGTTAGCGTTATCTTGAGAGGTCTGAAATCGCTTGGGCTGAAAAACTAGTCGTTCTTTGGAGTTTTTTCCCACACTTTCTATTTTCAGGAAGCTCTACGAGTCCCCCGGCGGTAAGAAGGTTGACGGTTTACCGCTGGCGCCCAGTTGGCCGACCCGACCAAAAGAGACAATGTGTTAACCTGGGGTCGGTTTTTGGAACATTGTGCAAGATTTGACAATTCGTTTTCATACCTCGTAGAGCTCTTCGACGAGATGAGCTAAGAGGAATTCGGGCGCAGGGTGGAGCTAGTTGGCCGACCCGACCAAAAGAGACAATGTGGTAACCTGGGGTCGGTTTTTGGAACATTGTGCAAGATTTGACAATTCGTTTTCATAAGTTGGATTTTTCCTACCTACAATAAGCTATGGCGCATCTGCTGGTAAAATTTTCAGGGCTCTAGAAGCAATATTACTATCAAAAGACTTGCGGGAACCGACTTTGCCCGCAGTACAGTTTGGCAGGTGACGGTGGTTGGCTTTACTTAACTCGAGCTGTCAGCAATCTACAGACCTCTCACGCACACCAGTCGATGCAGAATGATCTGACGCGTCACACTGGAAGCTCGAGAGTTCCTCGAAATGGCTGAGTCAGGAGTTATGATCGAAATACCGTCTCTATGTATGCGTGTTGCGAACGGTGTTTCGATGATAATTCGAGCTGAGTGCATGCTATGCATGCCAGGTGCATTCCAATCGAAGCAGCGACATGCGTGACATCGAATGAGCCTCGAGAGTGCCCAAATTGATTAGAATTTTCAAAATTAATGAAAAATATCGATTTGTACAATTTTACATTTTTTGTGTCGGATGATTTTTTTCTAATTTATATCGATCTATGGGTGACCTAGAGAGTTCTGGTGCATTTTTGTCGACGCAGAATGGTCTCGCGCTCTCACTGAGAGCGCGAGACTTCATATGAATAGCTTCGCTGGGAGTGAGAACTTTGGTCCAGCCGGCCGAGGCGGACAATGTGACAACTTTTGGGTGGTTTTGCAATTTTTTGAAAGATATTTGACAATTCATTTTGAAAAAGCAGATTTTTACTCCGAGCATTGAGATATAAACTTCGTTCCCTGATCAGCTCGGCCATCTAGAGTCATTTTCAGTACCAGTTCACTTGAAGGAACCGACTTCATGTTGACTCCGAAAAAATCTCAACTTGAAGTTTTTGTAGAAAAGCTCCCAGAAGCTCCCGCTTTGATGCTGAGCTTTCTCACGGATTCAAGGAGCTCTACGAGGTTCCCGGCGGTGACCAGGTTGACGGTTCACCGCCGGCGCCAGTAAGTTGGATTTTTCCTACCTACAATAAGCTATGGCGGATCTGCTGGTAAAATTTTCAGGGCTCTAGGGGCAATATTACTGTGAAAAGACTTGCAGGAACCGACTTTGCCTGCAGTGCAGTTTGGCAGGTGACGGTGGTTGGCTTTACTTAACTCGAGCTGTCAGCAAGCTACAGACCTCTCACGCACACCAGTCGATGCAGAATGATCTGGCGCGTCACACTGGAAGCTCGAGAGTTCCTAGAAATGGCTGAGTCAGGAGTTATGCTCGAAATACTGTCTCTATGTATGCGTGTTGCGAACGGTGTTTCGATGATAACTCGAGCTGAGTGCATGCTATGCATGCCAGGTACATTCCAATCGAAGTAGCGACATGCGAGACATCGAATGGGAGCCTCGAGAGTGCCCAAATTGATTATAATTTTCAAAATCAATGAAAAATATCGATTTGTACAATTTTGTATTTTTTGTGTCGGATGATTTTTTCCTAATTTATATCGATCTATGGGTGACCTAGAGAGTTCTGGTGCATTTTTGTCGACGCAGAATGGTCTCGCGCTCTCACTGAGAGCGCGAGACTTCATATGAATAGCTTCGCTGGGAGTGAGAACTTTGGTCCAGCCGGCCGAGGCGGACAATGTGACAACTTTTGGGTGGTTTTGCAATTTTTTGAAAGATATTTGACAATTCATTTTGAAAAAGCAGATTTTTACTCCGAGCATTGAGATATAAACTTCGTTCCCTGATCAGCTCGGCCATCTAGAGTCATTTTCAGTACCAGTTCACTTGAAGGAACCGACTTCATGTTGACTCCGAAAAAATCTCAACTTGAAGTTTTTGTAGAAAAGCTCCCAGAAGCTCCCGCTTTGATGCTGAGCTTTCTCACGGATTCAAGGAGCTCTACGAGGTTCCCGGCGGTGACCAGGTTGACGGTTCACCGCCGGCGCCAGTTCGGGCGCAGGGTGGAGCTAGTTGGCCGACCCGACCAAAAGAGACAATGTGTTAACCTGGGGTCGGTTTTTGAAACTTTGTGCAAGATTTGACAATTCGTTTTCAGAAAACGGATTTTTCTCACATACAGTAAGCTATGGCGCACCTGCTGGTAAAATTTTCAGGGCTCTAGGGGCAATATTACTGTCAAAAGACTTGCAGGAACCGACTTTGCCTGCAGTGCAGTTTGGCAGGTGACGGTGGTTGGCTTTACTTAACTCGAGCTGTCAGCAAGCTACAGACCTCTCACGCACACCAGTCGATGCAGAATGATCTGGCGCGTCACACTGGAAGCTCGAGAGTTCCTAGAAATGGCTGAGTCAGGAGTTATGCTCGAAATACTGTCTCTATGTATGCGTGTTGCGAACGGTGTTTCGATGATACTTCGAGCTGAGTGCATGCTATGCATGCCAGGTACATTCCAATCGAAGTAGCGACATGCCAGACATCGAATGGGAGCCTCGAGAGTGCCCAAATTGATTATAATTTTCAAAATCAATGAAACATATCGATTTGTACAATTTTACATTTTTTATGTCGGATGATTTTTTTCTAATTTATATCGATCTATGGATGACCTAGAGAGTTCTGGTGCATTTTTGTCGACGCAGAATGGTCTCGCGCTCTCACTGAGAGCGCGAGACTTCATATGAATAGCTTCGCTGGGAGTGAGAACTTTGGTCCAGCCGGCCGAGGCGGACAATGTGACAACTTTTGGGTGGTTTTGCAATTTTTTGAAAGATATTTGACAATTCATTTTGAAAAAGCAGATTTTTACTCCGAGCATTGAGATATAAACTTCGTTCCCTGATCAGCTCGGCCATCTAGAGTCATTTTCAGTACCAGTTCACTTGAAGGAACCGACTTCATGTTGACTCCGAAAAAATCTCAACTTGAAGTTTTTGTAGAAAAGCTCCCAGAAGCTCCCGCTTTGATGCTGAGCTTTCTCACGGATTCAAGGAGCTCTACGAGGTTCCCGGCGGTGACCAGGTTGACGGTTCACCGCCGGCGCCAGTACCTCGTAGAGCTCTTCGACGAGATGAGCTAAGAGGAATTCGGGCGCAGGGTGGAGCTAGTTGGCCGACCCGACCAAAAGAGACAATGTGGTAACCTGGGGTCGGTTTTTGGAACATTGTGCAAGATTTGACAATTCGTTTTCATAAGTTGGATTTTTCCTACCTACAATAAGCTATGGCGCATCTGCTGGTAAAATTTTCAGGGCTCTAGAAGCAATATTACTATCAAAAGACTTGCGGGAACCGACTTTGCCCGCAGTACAGTTTGGCAGGTGACGGTGGTTGGCTTTACTTAACTCGAGCTGTCAGCAATCTACAGACCTCTCACGCACACCAGTCGATGCAGAATGATCTGACGCGTCACACTGGAAGCTCGAGAGTTCCTCGAAATGGCTGAGTCAGGAGTTATGATCGAAATACCGTCTCTATGTATGCGTGTTGCGAACGGTGTTTCGATGATAATTCGAGCTGAGTGCATGCTATGCATGCCAGGTGCATTCCAATCGAAGCAGCGACATGCGAGACATCGAATGAGCCTCGAGAGTGCCCAAATTGATTAGAATTTTCAAAATTAATGAAAAATATCGATTTGTACAATTTTACATTTTTTATGTCGGATGATTTTTTTCTAATTTATATCGATCTATGGGTGACCTAGAGAGTTCTGGTGCATTTTTGTCGACGCAGAATGGTCTCGCGCTCTCACTGAGAGCGCGAGACTTCATATGAATAGCTTCGCTGGGAGTGAGAACTTTGGTCCAGCCGGCCGAGGCGGACAATGTGACAACTTTTGGGTGGTTTTGCAATTTTTTGAAAGATATTTGACAATTCATTTTGAAAAAGCAGATTTTTACTCCGAGCATTGAGATATAAACTTCGTTCCCTGATCAGCTCGGCCATCTAGAGTCATTTTCAGTACCAGTTCACTTGAAGGAACCGACTTCATGTTGACTCCGAAAAAATCTCAACTTGAAGTTTTTGTAGAAAAGCTCCCAGAAGCTCCCGCTTTGATGCTGAGCTTTCTCACGGATTCAAGGAGCTCTACGAGGTTCCCGGCGGTGACCAGGTTGACGGTTCACCGCCGGCGCCAGTTGGCCGACCCGACCAAAAGAGACAATGTGTTAACAAGGAGCTAACATTGTGCAAGATTTGACAATTCGTTTTCATAAGTTGGATTTTTCCTACCTGCAATAAGCTATGGCGCATCTGCTGGTAAAATTTTCAGGGCTCTAGGGCAAAATTACTGTCAAAAGACTTGCAGGAACCGACTTTGCCTGCAGTGCAGTTTGGCAGATGACGGTGGTTGGCTTTACTTAACTCGAGCTGTCAGCAAGCTACAGACCTCTCACGCACACCAGTCGATGTAGAATGATCTGGCGCGTCACACTGGAAGCTCGAGAGTTCCTAGAAATGGTTGAATCAGGAGTTATGCTCGAAATACTGTCTCTATGTATGCGTGTTGCGAACGATGTTTCGATGATAACTCGAGCTGAGTGCATGCTACCTGTAATCATGCGAACTCAGAATGGCATGCCAGGTACATTCCAATCGAAGTAGCGACATGCGAGACATCGAATGGGAGCCTCAAGAGTGCCCAAATTGATTAGAAATTTCAAAATCAATGAAAAATATCGATTTGTACAATTTTGTATTTTTTGTGTCGGATATTTTTTTTTCTAATTTATATCGATCTTTGGGTGACCTAGAGAGTTCTGGTGCATGTTTGTCGACGCAGGCCTGGGAGCGAGGCCTGGGAGGGGGATGTGGGATGGGAGGGAGGCCTGGGAGGGAGGCCTCAGAGGGAGGAATGCGAGGAGAGGCATGAGGGAGGCCTGGGAGGGATGTGGGAGGGAGCCCTGGGAGAGAGGCCTGGGAGAATGCATGTGGAAGGGAGGCCTGGGAGGGAGGCCTGGGAGGCAGGCCTCGGAGGGAGGGATGCGGGAGGGAGGCCTGGGAGGGAGGCCTGGGAGGGAGGCCTGGGAAGGAGGGATGTGGGAGGGCGGCCTGGAGGAAGAGCCTGGGAGGGAGGCCTGGGAGGAAGCGATGCGGGAGGGAGGCCTGGGAAGGAGGCCTGGGGGCGAGCCCTGGGAGGGAGGGAGGGAGGGAGCAGGGAGGGAGGGAGCAGGGAGGGAGGGAGGGAGGGAGGGAGGGAGGGGGGGAGGGAGCGGGCCGCCGCCGCCGCCGCCGCGGCTGCTGCCGCCGCTGTCGCCGCCGGAGCAGCAGAGGAAGAAGGGCAAACAAAGGGAGGGGCGGGGGCCGCAAGGAGGGAGACAGAGGAGGGAGCAGGGGGCAGCACGGGGAGGGGCAGCAGGGAGGCAGAAGGAGGGAGGGAGCAGGGAGGGAGGGAGGGAGCAGGGAGGGAGCGAGCGAGCGAGCGAGGGAGGGGGAGGGGGGGATGGTGGAAAGGAAGGACAGAGGTGAAGGAAGGGCGGGAGAGAGGGAGGGAGGGAGGGAGGGGGGAGGGGGGGAGGGAGGCAAGGAGAGAGCAAGAGGACGACAAAAGGAGGAGACGAGGGGAGAGAAAACAGAAGGAAGAGGGAAAGAGGAGCAGAGAACGAGCAGCAGAGAAGAGGAGGAGGTGGGGGGGCGAGCAGCAGGAAACGGCGGCGGCGGCGGCGACGACGACGACGACGACGACGACAACGGGACGCAAGAAGGAGGAGGGAGGAAGCGAACACGGTGGGGAGGCGGCGGGCGGGAACAGGAGGGAGCAGGGGGGGGCAGCAGGAGGGGCACGGAGCGGCAGGAGGGACGCGGGGGAGGCAGGGAGCGGGAGAGCGAGAGAAGGGCGGAGAGGCGAGGGGAGGGGACGAAGGAACAGATGAGCAAGAGGGAGCAGGAAGAGAGACGGCAAGAGCAGAAGGAAGAGCAGAGGGAGCAGGAGGAGCAGCAGGACCGCCGCCGGAGCTGCCGTCGCCGCCGCTGCCGCCGCCGCCGCCGCGGGCGACGACGGCGACAGCGACGTCGACGACCGCCCCGCCGCGGCCGTTTTGGTTCAAACAGGCTCCCCCCGGCCCCCTCTCCCTCCCCGGGCGCGCGCGAGGGGCGCGCGCGCGGGGGCGCGGGGGGGGGGCGGGGCAACAAACAAAACAAACAAAAAAAAAACGTCCTCTCTCTTTCCTCCAACCTTCGCCGCCCCCTTCCCTGGCGCCTAAGTGGGCTGGGAAGGGGAACTCCATCCCCTGGCGCCTAAGTGGGCTGGGGATGGAGGGAGATAGTGACTTCGCATATGTGGGTGGTCTCTATCTCTGGGGCGGGGGCGAGGGGCATTGGTCACGCGCCTATGTGGGCTGGCCGGTGTCTCTCGTCCCGGGCGCGCTTCCGCGGCCCGAACCTCCCGGGGTAACCCCCCAATGCGTCGGATATTCAGGGCTAAGTGCACGACTGATTTGTTGGGAAAGGCTGCTTGTGCGTTTGGGGCGGGGGCGGGGCCGAGGTCGAGGGCGGGGCCGGGGCCGGGGCCGGGGCGAGGGCCGGGGGCGGAGACCCAGGGGCCGGGGCCGGGGTCGGGGCCGGGGACCCAGGGAGTGGGCGCGGGGGCGGGGGGCACGACGCACGGGACCGCGCGCTGGGAGGGGGAAACGCTCGCGAATTTTTCGCGGGCGTTTCCCTGGCCGGCGCGCGGTTCCCGGGGCGGCGTGGATTCCTCTGGGAACGCGCGCTGGGAGGGGGAAACGCTCGCGAATTTTTCGCGGGCGTTTTTCTGCCCGGCGCGCGGTCCCCGGAGCAGCGTTGATTCCTCTGGGAACGCGCGCTGGGAGGGGGAAACGCTCGCGAATTTTTCGCGGGCGTTTTCCTGCCCGGCGCGCGGTCCCCGGAGCTGCGTTGATTCCTCTGGGAACGCGCGCTGGGAGGGGGAAACGCTTGCGAATTTTTCGCGAGCGTTTTCCTGCCCGGCGCGCGGTCCCCGGAGCAGCGTTGATTCCTCTGGGAACGCGCGCTGGGAGGGGGAAACGCTCGCGAATTTTTCGCGGGCGTTTTCCTGCCCGGCGCGCGGTCTCCGGGGCGGCGATGAGTCCTCTGGGAACGCGCGCTGGGAAGGGGAAACGCTCGCGAATTTTTCGCGGGCGTTTTCCCGCCCGGCGCGCGGTCCCCGGAGCAGCGTTGATTCCTCTGAACGCGCGCTGGGAGGGGGAAACGCTCGCGAATTTTTCGCGTGCGTTTTCCTGCCCGGCGCGCGGTCCCCGGGGCCGCGTTGATTCCTCTGGGGGCGCGCGCTCGGAGGGGGAAACGCTCGCGATTTTTTTCGCGGGCGTCTCTCTGCCCGGCGCGCGGCTTCCTAGGCGAGACGGAGCTCCTTGGAAACGGATGCTCGGAGGGGGAAACGCTCGCGAAATTCTCGCGGGCATTTTCTTGTCCGGCGTTTCCGGAGCTTCCGGAGCGTCCGGAGCTTCCGGAGCATTCGGAGCTTCCGGAGCTCTCGGGAGCGGGGGATTGGCAAATCATAGGGAGGGGTGCGCGCCGGAGGCGTCGGACGGTCTCGGACGCGTTTCGGGCTCCTGGGGGCATTCGGAGGTCGAAATTGAGGCGGAGGAGGAGGAGGAGGAGGAGGAGGAGGAGGAGGAGGAGGAGGAGGAGGAGAAAACGGTGGCTCCGGAGCGTCCGGAGCCTCCGGAGGTCTCGGGAGCGGGAGGAGTGGCAGATTATAGGGAGGAGTGCGCGCTGGAGGCGCGGGACGGTTCCGGAGGCGTTTCGGGCGTCTGGGGGCATCCGGAGGTCGAAATGGCGGAGGAGGAGGAGGAGGAGGAGGAGGAGGAGGAGGAGGAGGAGGAGGAGGAAAAACGGAGGTTTTGGAGTTTCCGGTGCCTCCGGAGCTTCCGGGGGCGGGAGGAGTGGCAAAACATGGGGAGGGGTATGCGCTGGATGCGCCGGTCGGTTCCGGAGGCGTGTTGGGCTTCTGGGGGTCCGTTTCGGGGCTCCGGGGGTATTTGGAGGTTGAAATGGAAGAGGGAGAAGACCCGGTCACGGTCGCCGTGCCAGTCCCAGTGCGTCACTCAGAGAATTCGCCGATGGAAGATCGTGACCACCCCGAATTTATTGAACGTTTTGACGCGGGGGAAATTGGTGCTTTCGCCGCCAGCGACTGCGACGACGACGACGAGAACGTCGCGGACGACGATTGGTTTCGAGCTGACGACAACGTCTGTCCAGCAACGGTCCCGGCTTCCGCCTTGGCTCTGGCGTTGGCCTCGGCTCCTGTCGCGGCCGTGGGCCCGCTCCCGGCCCGAGTCTACGGGTCGGAGTCACGCGCGTCGGGCGATCGGCTGCGGGAGTCTTTGCTCGCAGAGCACGCCGTGATCCTCGAGGAGGTCGTCGATGATTCCGCGTTGGAGGCGGCGGAGCGCGAGCAGAAATCGCTCCGGAAAGCGTGCCGCGCGTCGCGCCGGTGGTCTCGGAGTGCGCGGCGGGAGGCGGAGTGGGCGCGGTGGACGGAGCTGGCGGCCGAGCGGAACGAGCAGATCGCGGGGAGTGTGCTGGCTCCCGTCGTGCCGCGTTTGTTGGAGCGTGATGCGTCCCCGGAGCGCGTCCTGCATGGCCGCCGGGCGCATGGGGGAGCGCACAAGGACGAGCGATTGGAGCAGTTTCTGAACGCCCGCGCGGCGCGTGCAGTCGACGCGGAGCCGCGTGCGCGCGCCGCTTCGCGCGCTGCCGTGGTGCCGGACGATGCTGCGTGGACCGTGGCGACACGGCCCTGCGCGCCGCGTGTGTCCTCGTCGCCCTCGGGGCGTGCCCGCCGCAGGTGGACGATAAGGTGGTCACGGCGCGGCGGGCCGCTGTGGCGCGCCTGTGGAAGGAGAGAGAGACCTTCTGTCGCGACGCGGAAGCTTTGCCGGACGGTGTGCCGTCTGCCGCGAAAGTTCGAGTCGCCAAGTGGTTTTATTGTGGCCTGCGTGGGCTCTTCGCGCGGAGGTGCGGGGGGCGGCGCGTGTGCGCGCGCAGGTTCTCCCCCGGCATTGGGATCGGCGGTGCAAGGGCAGGGCGGGCCAGGGCGCGGACGAGTGCGTGGGGGATGCTGCCTGGAGGGCGTCGCAGGGTGCGGGGCAGTGCGTCGGTGTCGCCGCGCTTCGCGTGGTTTGTCTTTTCGTCGCTCTGGGCGGGGTGCCTTGGGACAAGCTTTCGCGCGTGGGGCTCGGTGCTGCCGGGGCGTCTGGCGCGTCCCGCGCGTGGCGACGGCGCCTGCGACGAGGCGTCGCGTCGGGGCGATTCGGAGTCGTCGATGCGGGGGATTGCCTGGGGCCGTGGCGGAATAAGTGCTTGCAATTGAGTGTGTCTCGGTGTGGGGGTTCCGGCACGCGCGCGCACGCGGAGTGTTTCTTCGAGTTGCAGTGCGCCAATGATTCCGGGGCTGGGGCGTGCGGTGACGCTGCGGAGAGAATGAATTTTGCGTCGGTTCAGGCATGGCTGGAGGCGCGGCGGGCGAGGGTGCGCGTGTATGAGGCTGACAGCGCAGGCCATGTACTGCGTGGGGAGTGTTCCGGCGCGTGGCCTTTGGGTTGCGCGGAGGGGCAGGACATGGGTAGTGTTGTGTGGTATCCAGAGGGGCACGTCGCCGCGGTCGTCGATGTGGACGGCCGCCTGGCCGACGGCGTGCCCCTCGGAGATGGCGGCGTCGCGCCGTGGGATCGGTCGGTGGCGGGGGCGCCGAAGAAGAATGCGCCGAAGAAGAAAGCGGCCGCGAAGACTCAGCGAGGTGCGCATCTGCGCGGCGCGCAGAACCCGAACGTCATGGCCGGCGTTGTTGCGAGGACGCGGCGCGGCGAGGAGGCGGCGGGTGTTGCTGCAGGTGTCGAGGGTCCGCGCGGGGCTGACCCGGCGGAAGGGGGGGCGACGCGACGTGCGTCCGAGAGCCGTGGGAGCGATAGCGTTGGCAGGGCCGCGGCGCTCCCTAGGATTCCGGGGATGACTGATTTCAGTGACGACGACGAGGGTTCAGCGGAGGCCGAGGGCAATCGCGGTGGGATGGAGGGCGCGCCCGGGCGCAGGGGTGGTGCCGCGCCAGCCGCGCGCGCGCAGATGCCGCGCATTCGAGGTATGACCGATTTCAGCAGCGACGACGACGACGCGGGTATTGTCGCGGGGCATGCTGCAGGCGGAGGTCAGAGCGGCCGCGGCGGCCGCGGCCCGCGTGGGGGGCGGGGGCGCGTTGGGGGACGTGGTGGAGGGCGGGCTTCGGGCAGTGCGTTGCCGCGTATCCGTGGCATGACGGATTTCAGTAGCGACGATGATGGAGGAGGTGCGAGCGGGGCGGAGTTCGTTGGGGTCTCGCGAATGGGCAGGAGAGCGCGTCGGTCGCGCGGGGCTGCGGATGGGTCGCTCGCGACGGAGGCGGAGTCCAGGCAGTTCCAGCCGGATTACGTGGACGAGGACCGCTGCAAAGGGATGACGTGGGGAGGCGGCTGGGGGCGGGAGCAGTGTCGGTTTCGGCCGCAGAAAGGTAGCGACGTGTGCGGGAAGTGTGCCAGGCATGGGTGTCCGCACGGGCGCGTCAGGGGTCCGATTCCTGCGCTCGCGTTGGACAAGTTCAAGGAGTTTGCTTTGAAGGCGAACAAGCCGTCGAAGCAGTGGTACGCGCGGCACGCGATGTGGGAAGCGGCGGCGAAGATGAAGCCTGAGATGAAGTCGCTGTGTGAGGTGGACGAGCACGGGCGGTTCGTGCTGTCGAACAGTGAGTATGAGCAGTGCCTGAAGCAGGTGCATGATAATTTCAGAATTACCAAAAACTATAAGCGATCGGGCTTCGTGTATGAGCAGGGCGCAGGGGTGCGGACCGCGCAAGATCGCTGCGGAGTGGGCGAAACTCGGTTCGGGTCCGAGAGGGAGTCGTACAATGGGCGGGAGGGGGGTACGGTGTTCATGTGGTACAGCAGGCCAGTCTTCAACAAGTACTTGGCGCAGTTGCAGACCAGCGAGGTGGACTGCAGCGAGAAGGACTGCATGGAGGCGCTACGCTTGACCAGCGACGAGATTCGAAGGTTCCCGATGAAGCAGCAGTACCTCAAGCAGTTTGCAGGGCCGCAGTGCTATCCGCACGTCGATCCGCGGTCCAAGGGGAACAGGCTGCACGCGAACGAGAGTGCGGGGCAAGTGCCCGGCGAGGATCAGGGGGCCGACGGCGGCGGCGGGGCCGGGGTGTGCGCGGGCGCCGACGACGGGGCGTCGCTCCTGTTTTGCATGCGGAACTGGGCGCAGTGCGATCGGTGCCATTGCTGGCGCCTGCTCTTGCCTGCCTGCGCTGCGCGTGCGCGTGGGGATGAGTACTATAAGGTTCGCGACACCGACCTGGACTGGGAGGAGTGGTTGAGGGGGGCGGCGGCGCGGTGCGCGGGGGCGGCGGCTGCTGCGTCGGGGGACCAGGGCGCTGCGCTCGGGGGAGAGGGCGGCGACGCCGCGGGGGAAGGGCCGCAGGAGGACGGCGTCGCTGGGGGCGTGCGCCGGCGGGGTCGGAAGCGGCGCGTGGGGCGCAAGACGTCGCAGGAGGAGCGCGACCGGGCGGAGGGCGCTGAGGCGAGTCTTGCGTCGGAGGATCAAGGCGCTGCGCGCGGCGGCGAGGGCGACGACGCGGCGGGCGGCGCGGTGTGCGAGGGCGGCGGTGCGGGGGGGGCGCGCGGGGGGCGCGGGAATCGGCGGTTGGGGCGCAAGACGTCGGAGGTGGAGGCCAACGGGGGGCCGCGCGGGGGCCGTGGGAAGCGGCGGCTGGGCCGTAAGACGTCCGAGGCGGAGGCTGCCGGGGGCGGCGCGGGGCGCGGCGCGGGGAGGCGGCGGTTGGGGCGCAAGATGTCTGAGGCAGAGGCGGCCGGTGCCAGTGCTGCGAGCGGGGCGGACGATTGCGGGCGTGCTGGCGAGGATGCGGCGGAGGCGGCGAGGCCAGCGAAGCGCAGGAGGCTCGGGCGCAAGACGTCCGCCGAAGAACGGGCCGAGGCGGGCGGCGCGGGGCGAGGGGCCGCGGGAAAGGCACGCGGCGGCGAGCTGTTCGCCGAGATGGCGGAGCTCTCGGCGTCGGAGCATGAGGACGAGCGGTCCGCGTCGGACCGCGAGGTCGCCTCGGAGGACGACGTGGCGCTGCCGGGCGAGGTGCGCGCGGCGCTCGACGCGGAGCTCGTGCGCCTCGATGGTGCCGGGCCGCCGGCGGAGGCAGACTTGGCGGCGTCGCGAGCGGCGGAGGGCGCGGAGGGGCGCGCGCCGCGCCGCGCTGCATTGCCTCGAAGCGGGGGTGCGCCTGCGCGCGCGTGGGCAGTGGCGTCCGTGCCGCACTTGAAGGAGAAGCGGCTGCGGCAGCTGGTCGATGCCGTGCGCGAGTACTTGGTGTCGCGGCGAGGGTGCGATCGGGCTGCCGTGCGCTTCCAGGGGTCCGACGGGGACGCGCTGTGGGGTGCGCTCATGGAGCCAGGGCAACCGGGCCGATTCGGGCGCGCGCTGCTGCAGCTAGAGGGTCGCGCGCAGGGTCGCGACCCCAGCGAGGCGCGCACGGGGTGGGAGGAGGTTTCCGTGGAGGAAGACTTCCGTTGGCGCTCCCAGTGGCCTCGGGTGCGCTTCGAGTGTAGCATGCTGCAGACGCCAGTCGTGGGCGAGGGTGGCGCGCCGCAGTGGCGCGCGGTGCGGTGCTGCGATGAG
>CAUYUJ010007023.1:0-49536 GCA_963575745.1 Prorocentrum cordatum
AAAGACTAAACTGAACCTTTGACATCCACTTTCAGCTCAGAGTTGTCTTCGAGGTACAGACCATGTTCTCGACCGTGAAGGGAGACGTGCAATGTGCCGCTTGCCGTTCGCAAGAACACTCTAACGCCTTCTGCGAGGGCGTCCATTATTGCCTTGTGCTCCTCGGTCCACCGCTTTGATCTCACGAGAACGACGTCGACTGCGCTTGGGAATTGCTCAAGAAATCCCACTACCTCGCACGCCATTTGACAAAAACAAACAGAAATCGACATCGCACCGTGCCGCGAGCTGCACTCGCCCGTATGTGCAGAGTCCCACGTGTAAATACAGTGGCTTCGGCGCTACTGGTGGCGCCAGTGCGGCCGTCGCGCCGCTATGCGAGACAGGAAACTGCTGTTGACAGCAAATGAGGAAATCGCCGAAGGACACCCAATGCCCGCATTGCAAGCGCTTCTTTACGAAGAAAGGCTGTCGCGAACATCAACGCCATGTCCGATGTTCCCCGACGTCCACCGCGCACAAGCGTGAGTTCAAACGTGCACGCTGCAAACACTGTGGAAAATCATTCCATTCTGGGAACTCCCTGCGTGTGCATGTCGCAGGCCAGCATCCTGATGAATACGCAAAATCGCCACACAGCGTGAAGGACCACATAGCGCCGCCCAAGCGTAAGGGTTCGCCCGTGGCAGACCAGCAACGCCCGCACAACGCAAGCCCACATGCTAAGCGCAAGCGCGATACTCCACAGCTGCATAAGAATGAGCATTCGACTACAGCCTTGCGCGAAGATGCAGAGATGCAGATCGCTCGCACACGACGCGTCTGGGAGGAGGTACTGCGACGGCAACAACTGCAGAGGGGCAAAACGGGCAGGAAACATCATGCACACAATCAGGATAGATGATCCCGCTCCAGGATACATAGTGCGCAAAAGTGTATTAATACACATCGGCCCGGCGATTGCCGCTACGGCAGGCATCGCGAGGTCTGTGAATATCCCGCGGGGGTCGCGCACGGCATCATCTGCGAGGCAGGTCGGAACATTGACGCTCTGGCCTTTTTCTACAGAGGCAGCAGCCGTGCTTTCCGCCGAGGATATTCCCCACACCAGCGGGTGAAATTAAATCACCGCATGCGCCCCGCATGAGAAACTCTGCCGCCCTCTACGGGCCGCAGCTGGGTTTCTCTTCTTACGAGCTTACTGCAGGCGAATTTTCTCCGAGGCCATGTGTTTTGCTGACATTTCCCCCACAGGGCGATGCGCAGTTCTTCGCCTCATCCGAGGGCCGTCGAGGCAGAGTTTCTAACGATCTGGTGACAATTTCGCAGCTCACAAGCGGCTGTTGCAAGTTGCCAGCATTGCTGCACCGCATCCATATTTTCTGCGCGCGTTGGTGCGCTGCTGAATTTTTCCCCGAGGGCGAGGCCCTGTGCCTCATGACACACGCGCGCAATGGAGTTATTCTCAGGGGCCTCCGCTGGATGTATGAATAGTTTTGAACCTCGCCCGAGGGCATTCGTGGGGTTTTCTCTCGCTGAGCCCGCAGCATCCCGATAATCTCCCTGCTGGCGGGTGTTTGGTGTTCGGCGCGGACAAAGTCTGCAGCTTTTTTAAACTACCGAGGGATGGTCGCAAGTCCAACGGCGCACAACATGCATCCTACTGCCGTAGCGGCATTCGCCGGGCCGAGTGTATTATAGCATCTGGATCCATTATCGATCCTGCGCGGGAGCATGTCCCGCGCCGCGCGCATGATCTATCCTGACCACGTCAGTCTTTCAAGACCTGTAAGCGACTGGGCGCACGCGCTCGGCCCAGCGAGTTGCCGAGGGCGATAACCTTAACGTCTGACTCCGCTGGCTCCCCCGCGTCAATGGCAAGCACCAGAACGTCGGGCGGTGGCAGCGGCTGCGGGAGCGCCACGCTACCTTCGTCTGCGAGGACTAGCCAACGACCCTTCAGCCGAGACACGTCGAAGCCGCTCCGCGGCGCGCGAAGCGCTGGCAAGACGCTTGAGCGTGGAGCGAACGGAACGGTAAATGACAATGTCGTCCTCGCGGGCAAGGCTTGACGCGGCGCAGTTCTGGCAGGCCCACGCGCGCAAACGACTCAGCTCGGCATCGTCGAGCCACGGCAGCGTGGCGTGGAATGCCTTCGAAGTGTGCATTCGCCAACCCTTTCTGTTCGTTCGAATCTCGCGTGAACCTACTCGGGCACGCGCAACCCGTGCTTCTCCCGCAACTTGCGAGCCAGCGCGGCTGTGCCAGCGCCCCAGCCTTTTTGGAAACACATCGGAAGAGTAGCGCGCTGCATCCCGCGCGGGGGCTCCGAGCTCTTGAACCAGAGCTGAGGGTCGATGAGCTTCTCGCACGGGCCGCTATGCATTCGCACGAAGCTTTCGACGTTCTCAACCGGCTGGTGCAGCGCGGCCCCAAAGCCACGCTGGATGCACTCGCTGGGTCGCCCCACGCGCTCCGAACCATCTAGTAGCCCGCTAGCCTTTTTGCTGTTGCCGCAGTACGGTTTTGCTTTGCGCGGTCGGGCTTTCCCGTGTTGCAAGCTACTCCCGCGAGGGGCGACACGCTCAAGCGCTCCACTCTGTGGCACTGCTCGAGGCTCACGCGCTCGCCGTCGCGGCTTCGACTGTTGTGAGGTGGCGGCCTTGGATGTCGACCGCTGTGACGCGGCACCACAGTCGGAGGTGGGATTGGTCAGCTTGCGCCGAAGCTCGTCTCGTGCGGTCTCTTCTGGGCTACGCGCGTCGTGATGCGCACTGCTGCGCTCGTCCGTTCGGTGTGCAACTGCCGACCGACTGGCCCTGTGCGCATTGGGGCTGGTTTTGGCCGCGCTATGCGCAGCGTGGGCGGTCGCCAGCGGCACGCGCATACGAGGAGATGACGGGCTGTACAGCAGCCCGGTGTTCTGACTCCCAGCACCAAAGGCGCGCGCGGTAGGCGCATTTGTACTCCCTCTGGTCGGTGTCGCCCCAGCAGGCAGCTCTGTTGCAGAGCGTACAGCGCTCGCGGCCTGTTTCGCTGGGTGCTGACCGAGCGCGTCAAACCAACTCACGCTCATATCCGTTTATTATCAGCGAGAGGTGCGCCAGACATGGGATGCATTTCGCGAGGCGATGCGCTAGTGGGCGGGCTGTGCAAACGGGGCAGGTTCGCGCTGAGCAACTGCCGATTCTCGCAGCATCAGCAACTGCCGGTACATTTCTCGCGACCGCGCGTCGAAGCCTGGCGCCAGTGCATGCAGAACAGCACCCCCTTCTACACAGGGCCACAGAGGAGCTGTCGCTCGCTCCTCCATCTGCGGCGGGTCCACGCGTATGCGGGATGTGCACGGCGCCATGGTTTCGTCGCACGCGGTACTCGCTGAGGCCTTGTAATCCTCCTCGGTGCACAGCTCGAGCCAACCCTTGCCTAAGTCACCCATGTGAAGGCCCCACCGCCCGGTGAGAGTGCGGATCAGGCTCTGCATAGCGCGCACTGTCTTGGCGTCTTTCCGGTCCAGGTACAGCGCGATTCTGCCATCAACGTCTCTCACTACGCAGTGCGCCTGGCAGCTGCTGCTGGCCCACTGGACCAGCCGTGACTCTAAGTCTGGCGCCGCTGCGCCTATTCTTGCAATGAAGAAGTGGGAGGTGGGCTCCGTCATCCGTCGACCGTTTTAACAGTAGCGTTGAACACATCAATCGCGCTTCGACCTTCCGCTAACGCGCGGCCGCCTCCCTGGATGTTTTCATCTGATGGCAGGATCGATGGACAGGCTGAAGATTCGAGATGTCGTTGAGTCTCGCGACATCGGCGGCGTTTCGCGCAGAACTCAAAGGAACGATGTGGTCGACCTCCCACAGATCAGTCGCTGTGACAGGCAGGCCGCAGATGGCGCACCTAAAATCGTAGCGCGCCGCCACGCGTCACCCTTTTGCGGATGCCTGATGTCCTTAGGGGAAGCGTGGGTATCGGCTCCGCCCGGAGGCTGCGAAGCTCCGCGGACGCAGAGACGCTCCCTCTACACGAGCCCTCGGCGCGCCCAGCGATGCCAGGCGCGTCTTCCTGTTCAACACCCGCACGGCTCAGCACGCCAACGGAAGAGTCGAAGGCTTGCAGCGCCGACTTGTGCAGACCCGAGTCAGGTGCTACGAAGGAGCAACATAAAGCGATGGCAAGGAGCATTACCAGCCACCACAGCATTTACTTCTTCTTCGGGCGACGTGGGCGACTCCTTCTCTCGTGGCTCGGCATAGGACTCCGCTCGGCTGCGAGCCGCTCCTCGCCATGGAGCCACGCGTTCAGCCCTACCTTGACGACGTCAGGGCAGGTGACCTCTTCTCCACTGTGTTCAGTGCGCGTGTCTCGCCTGCCCATATCATCATAATTCGTCCACATGACTGCGCTCCCAGCGCGCGGGTACACGTGCAGGCTCTTCCCATCGCTTCCGCGCAACCTGTCGAAGCAAGTCGCGCCGCCACACCTCCCCGCGGGCAGCTTTCCGTCTGCTTGTAAATATGCGAAGATGGTCTTCAGTCGGCGCTTGTAACCTCTGCCACCACCGTCTCTGGGTACGTCGTGGTGCGTTTTGTAGCGCTCCCCGCGGGCATAGCTCGTTGCTTGCAGCGGCTCGAGGCTCGTCGCCGGCATCCCAGCAATCGTCGCGAGTCTTCTTTCAATCCACTGAACGACTGGATCGTCCTCCGGGAGGTCCGCGGTCCGTGACGTGCGCAGCGAGCGGGCTTCGCCGCGCCCCTCAATTTCAGAGGCCTCGAAGCCCGCGCCGTGTGCAGTCTTCACAAGGTACGCGCATTCGGCAGGGGTCAGCAGTTCGTCGACTTGCGTTACAATGGGGGGCTTTGTTGTAAGCTGCCTGAGAATCGGATACACGGGCCGGTCGCCCTGCACACATGGTTGCATATCCTGCAGCGCGCACTACCCCTTTTTGCATACGCGCAGCCATTTCGACTAGTACACCCTAGTGGTTTTACGTAGGAGCCGAGAGCCATGGCGCTCGCAGTCTTTGGGCGCGGGCTTTTCCTGGAGCCTCTTGCGGAGCTGTTGCCCGCGGTTGATCTCGCGCGGTTCAGTTCAGCGAGCACTCGTTTCTACGCTCAAGCCGCAGCACGCGCGCGGGCTGGCATTCGAGCGCAGCATGGCCTCATGATCTTAGATGGGTGAACGATGGCAGAAATGCACACGATGAACTGCATGCCCGAGACGCTGAACTTCGACCTGCGCGAGGAGCGCTGGAGGAGAGTGCTAAGCGGCAATCCTTTGTGCACGACCTATGTTGGATCTTACAAGAATAAGGTGACGCTGGCGCAAATGGATTTCAACCTGCGACGCGGCGCCTACCTTATGACTCTCGAGGGGTGGGGCAACCTGGCACACGGTATCTTGGACCTCTTCCTGGACGGACGGCGCATCGGCTCCGTCGACTGGTTCGACGACTACACGCGTGAGCGCAGTCGCTCCATCGACTTCGACGTGCGGTGGACGGGCGTGCACCAACTGGTGGGGAGGTGCAGCCAGAGCAACGCCGACGAAGACCGGCTGACGCGACACTGGATCTGTCTGAGCGGCGTGCACCTTCGTGGGATTGCGGGCACATGGCGACTATATTCTTGGATTTGACGCGCCAGTAAGAGGCAATCCGGGAAGTAAGCACATGTACTGGGGGTATTGCGCTAGCTCTCTCTCTCTCTCTCTCTCTCTCTCTCTCTCTCGCTCTCGCTCTCATCTTCTCCGTTTTTTTGTTTTACACACGCAACGCCTTGTATGTATTGCAACGAGGGGCCCCCATGTCTCCACATCGGTCGTTATGTTTAATAAGCGTCTGGCTCAGGTTAATGTTTCCCTGTTCTCGCTCTCTCTCTCTCTCTCTCTCTCTCTCTCTCTAACCAGTCATGGCGGCCTCCTCGGGAGATGACATCCCCACGCAGTTGGGTGCACTCCTGGGTAAAGAGACAGTGCGTGTCAGGAAAACAAACGAGCACCCCCCGCGGGTGTCTATCGTCGACGTGGCAATGGCAGTAACAGGGAAACCCCAGCACGACGCGGCCCAAGACTTTCGCCGCCTCTCAACTCAGTACCCCGAAGTGGGGGCAAATTGTTCCCACTACCGTTTTCCTGGCCGAGGGCAGAAGGATACACCCGTTGCCGATGTGAGGGGCATCGTGGAAATTGTGATGCTTCTGCCTGGGAGGCAAGCAGCCAGGGTACGACGGCAAGCGGCCGACCATCTTGCGCCTAGTGGCCGAGACTGCGTAACAGACATGCGCACCGGGATCATTTAACTATGTGCGTGACGGCGCGGATGGCAAATTTCCAGCAACGCTCGGATTCATGGTTCTGTGCGCGTGCGGAATTACACTCTACTACGGCCTCTCAGATGGGCGCCGGTCCCTCGCGAACTGGTGCACCGCTCCGGTTTCGAGGATCTGTGCGATTTACCGCAAGCCGTCGCGGGTTGGTCAACAGCCTTCAAAGGCGTTTCCGCTTCGTCCAAGCAGGGACATAGTTGGGATCCGTCTGGGAATCAAATTTCCCCCAGACGTTGTTCGCGATCCGTAGAGACTCGGCGCTGCGCTTCAAGCTTTTCCCCAGTTCCGCATCGGCCGCGCGTTCTTGAGTCTGTGTCACACACTTAGCGACGTCTGCGCCCTGACCACAACTGGTGCACACGAGGCAGGCGCTGCGGTAGGCCACTTTGCCGTTGCAGCGATCGACGATCTCCTCTCCGTTGACGACTGTGCGCTTTGTCACACTGGTGCAGAAGATCTGCTTGCCAGCGTGTGCGTGTTCGGGGCTGCAGAAGTGTTGTCCCAGCGGTGTACCAGCTGGCAATTCAGAATTGGTCTCGTAGCAACGGCGCGGGGCGTCTGCGTCCCAAATTTGCTGGAACTCCTCCAGCTCGTCTGGGGGCACCTGACACTCCATGGAGTAAAGTTTCTTTCTGGCTTCGGTGACAGTAGAGTATGGCCCTCGCCCCAGGTCGCTTCTCTTGGCGATGTTGGCGTACTGTCGGTAGAGCTTCAGGCATTTCCCCTTCTGTGCGGCCACCCCGCCCTGCTCGCCGAAGAGCTTGTGATACATCCGTGCGAAAACCAAGAGATCCGCGTAGTCACCTAATTGATGCGCCAGCCACTCCAGCTTGACTGTATCCTCCATCTGTCCATGTGTCACGTAGAACTTCGCAGGCTGGTGACTCGGGTGCACCTCGTACCGTGTCTCAACTCGACTGCCTCCGTCGAGAACGAAGCATGACTCGCAGCGCGCCTCGCCGCAGTTGCACACTTTCCTTGGCGCGCTGCCGCATAACGCGCACACCGCTGGTTGTGGCTTCGAGGACGGATTCTGCGCGAGTTGCCCCCCAGCAGCTGCTTCCGTGGACGGACCCGCGGCCGCATCAACATCAACGGCGGGATCGCCCCAGGCGTGCGCGCGCAGACACTCGGTGCAACGTACGACGCCACAGCTGCACTGCATCGTCTGCACGCCTGCTCGACATTCGTCGCAGTGCTTGCTACCACAGTCACAAGGCCCCGCGCCGCAGACGTTGCACTCGTCCTTGCTCTCAGTCCATGCGTGCACGCCTTTCACCTCGTGGCACGTTTGAAGAAGCGACTGCTGCTGGTCCTGCTGCGTCGTGATGTCATTGGCGCACTGCTTGCAACGTACGCTGTCGCACTTGCCACACCTGGTGAAGCCTTGCTTGTACGAATCGGACTCCGCTTTGCCGCATGCCCCGCATGGGCCAAGCACACTTGGCGCGCACATCCTTTCCGTCAGGAACTGGCGCGTGCAATCTGCAAGGGCGATGGGCAACCCCGATCGCATGGCATCAAAGAGAGCCGGCAGCTGCTGCAGCTCTCCGCTTTGGATAAGAGGCTTTGCCTCAGGCATGATTGCGACCAGCTCGGCGTAGTTCTCTTCCTGGACTGCCACCACCACCTCTTCTGCGGTTGCTTCCACGTCACCCCACCCGAAGCGGCGCTGCGAGAACTTCGTGAAGGGGCGCACATACTCGACTTGCGCGACTACGGGGAGCTTTTGCAAGTTCAGGCACGTCACCGTCTTCATCCTGTTCTTCCAGTCCCGATACGCATTGCTGTTGACGTGGCCCTCAGTGACACAGAAATACACGGTGTCGCCGAAGCCAGTCACAGTTGCGAAGTTCACGAGTCCATGGTCAATGATGCGATTCTTACCGTACCGATGGAGGCCTGCGAGTAAGAGAGGCTGGTCCGCAGTCGGGCACTGCAGGCGGATCTCGTAAGTTCTTGGCCCCGCATCTTCTCTGGCGACTTCGCACTGCATCGGCACCACTGGCACGCGCTTCACACAGATTTCCTTCTTGAAGAGAAATACTGCAGCGAACAATTGCCGAAGGGCTGTTGACCCTGCGGGTTTTCCACAGGGCCACGTTGCCACCTACCTCAGGCTGGAAGGCCAGCCCAACTATTTTCTTCTTCATCGAGTGAAGAAAGAATTGTTAGTAGGGCCTCGTTGCCAGGGAGCGAGCCCAAGGAGCAGACAATCTGACAATCTCACCTACCCCAGGCTGGAAGGCCAGCCCAACTAATTTTTATTTCTTCATCGAGTGAAGAAAGAATTGTTAGTAGGGCCTCGTTGCCAGGGAGCGAGCCCAAGGAGCAGACAATCTGACAATCTCACCTACCTCAGGCTGGAAGGCCAGCCCAACTAATTTCTATTTCTTCATCGAGTGAATAAAGAATTGTTAGTAGGGCTTAGTAGGGCCTCGTTGCCAGGGAGCGAGCCCATGGAGCAGACAATCTGACAATCTCACCGACCTCAGGCTGGAAGGCCAGCCCAACTAATTTTTATTTCTTCATCGAGTGAAGAAAGAATTGTTAGTAGGGCTTAGTAGGGCCTCGTTGCCAGGGAGCGAGCCCAAGGAGCAGACAATCTGACAATCTCACCTACCTCAGGCTGGAAGGCCAGCCCAACTAATTTATATTTCTTCATCGAGTGAAGAAAGAATTGTTAGTAGGGCTTAGTAGGGCCTCGTTGCCAGGGAGCGAGCCCAAGGAGCAGACAATCTGACAATCTCACCTACCTCAGGCTGGAAGGCCAGCCCAACTAATTTATATTTCTTCATCGAGTGAAGAAAGAATTGTTAGTAGGGCCACGTTGCCAGGGAGCGAGCCCGCGTACCAGGGGCATAAGGTGCAAGCAATATGAACAGCCTTCAAATACACATTCCTGGAGGTGCTGAAATGGTCGTTGTGATTTCGGTTTAACAAACATGGCAGCCGTTGCGTTCACCCAGCGGCCCTGGCGAATAACTCTGGGAGATGTCTGGCGCGGTCGGGGTCAGAAAAACACGCCTGTCTGTGACAGGCCCCCGAGGCCTACTGTCATGGACATGTTGGTTCGTGCGCGCGAATGAAGCAACAAAAACACGTGTTCGCGCACACTGGGGGTGGACAGCACCACCCACTCTCCCGATGGGGCCCACAGATGTATGCATCTAACGACTTTGTTCACACATGTATGCTGGCTGCATGCGCACATCGACAAATAGCACATCGAGCCTTTTTTCGCGTTCACGATATAGCGCGATCTCTGTGTCTTTGTATACGTGCAACACGGCGGCCAGCGGAAGGGAGGCTGTCACACATCTGCCGGAGGGCGGCCGCCTTTGCCGAGGGATCCTCGTGCTCCCGCTTGGCCTCGTCGGCAGCGAAAACGTCTGCACAGGACGTGCCCTCGCCCCAGCGCCACTTCGCGGGGTCGGCGCCTCCATGCTTCTGCTCCAGAGCCGCAAGGGATCTGAGCGCGTCGGCCAAATCGTGGCTGAGGTCGCGCGGCGTCGCTCCCAGGTGGGCCCAGGCTCGGTGCTCCTGCATGAGGGCCTCGTGATTGTCTGCGGTGCCGCCGCGCCAGCACCAAGTGCCTCCCCGCACCTCCGGGGCGAGAGCGTCCACGCAGTCGCGGACGGCTTGCTGGCCGATCTCGCGGGTCACTTTGGCGAGCGCCTTGGTGATTTCGCTCTCACCATTGCGCTCGATATCCTCCAGCGCGTCGACGTGCGGTTGGCGAATCACAGTTGCTCCCATGGGCCAGCCCAATGGCACAGCGAGTCGCGATCCCCACATGCAAGGACTGTTCTGGGCCATGCTCAGTTCGCGAAAGAGCTCACGTTTTCTGGCGCCGCTGATGCTTGAGCCATAATACAACGATGCTTGACTCCTGCAAAGGTGACGGTTTACAGCAGCGCAGCGGTAGCGTTTATCCTCTTGTCGCTTTTCTTTCAGGCGAGATTCGCCTGACACCCATGTGGGCGCCCCCCCCTTCCCGAAGTCTGAGTCGCACTGCACGAGAGCCACGGCGCGCTTAGATTTGCAGAACGGGCGGCAGTCCCACAGGGCGCGCTGAAGCCCTTGGTATCACAAGGGCCGGGTAACACGAGGGGCTGGTATCACAAGCCCTTGGTATCACAAGGGCCGGGTATCACAAGTGCGCATATCGCAGCTGCATCGCAACCTACATCGCAAACACCTCGTAAACCGAAGCCAACTGGACAAACCAGACCCACCCACCCGACATCTCTCTTGCCATCTTGCGCCTAGCGGCCGAGACTGCGTAACAGAAATGCGCACTGGGATCATATATCTATGTGCGTGACGGCGCGGATGGCAAATTTCCAGCAACGCTCGGATTCATGGTTCTGCGTGCGTGCGGAATTACACTCTACTACGGCGGACGACCGCGAGTGTGGTGGTGTCAGTCATCCATGAGAAGGAGCAGCGGCGCCTGGTCTGGAACGCGCGCTTGTCCGCAGGGCTCAGGCGGTCGACGTGCTTTCCCTGGACTTGCCCGTCTCCCTCGATGCGCCCAAGCGCCTCCGCGGCGAACGCGAGGTAGATGTTAGCGCACCAGTCCAGCAGCGGAGGTGGGATGCGCAGTGGCTGGCTCCCAAGCGCCCCATCCAGCACGGACAGATCGCGGGGGCCGTCGCGCTGCGCATTCGGGGGGGGCGCGCTCGCTGTGACGGAGCCGGATTCGTTGCCGCCCGTGCCGGCGGAGCTGCCCACACGGCGACGCGCCGCCTGCGGTGCGCCTGGCGGCTGCGAGCTGGTCGAACGTCTCCTCTTCCCACGTTTGTTGGCGTGCTGGTCTTCGATTTTAGCGGCTGCCTGCCGTCGCCTCTCGGTCAGGCGCGAAGCCTGGTCGTCGCCCTCTCCGTCCTTGGGGCCCGATAAAGGCTTCCACGGCCCATCCTGGCCATCGGCGCCCCGCTGGCGCAGCTCCCACGTCCTGTCCGGAAGCTGCCGTATCCAGTATTTGGTGCAGTGGCGAAACACCAACGAAATGCGGAGCGCGGCGGGCGCGTGGCAATCCTCCGGAACGCCGTGGCAAAACCGAGCATTCATTTCGGGGCTCATCGCCACGAGGTCGCCCGAGCTCATGCGGATGTCTGCGTAGATGAGCATGTCGGCGCGCTTGGACTTGCCGAGCGATTTCACGTCAGCGATCACGAAGTTGCGGGGAGCGCCCAGGCTGAGATTGTAAATGGGCGCCGCGCTTTCGACCTGCCCCGTGCTTTCGCAGCTGTGCGCCTTGTCCTGGTGGTTCTTGAGATACTGGTGCTTCCCGTCGTAATAATAAGTGGCCATCTGGTTGTTGAGAAAACCTTGCGGATGGCCGAAATGCTTTTCCAGCCAGCGGGCAAAATCCTGCACAAGGCGGGGGGGCAGCTCGACCAGCGGGAGGTCGTCGGCGACCTGTCCCCACTTGTACGCTGGCCAAGCACCGTCGACGGGCTCGGCCATGTTGCACTTGGGTCGGGCGGCGACGGTGGAGCGCCACGCCTCGTTGTACTTGACCATGTATGGAGGGCGCTCGGCCACCAAGCACTTCATGAGCGCGTCGGCCTCCTCTGGCTTCGTGCCCGCGATCGCCGCTTCGAGCTTGCTCCCCTGCCGGTACCAATGCTTCAGCGCCTGCCGGATCAGCTGCTGTAGGGCGGCGGGGCTTTCCTCGCATTCGAGCTTTTCAGCCGAAGGCTCGGTTGGGTTCGCAGGCGCTGGCGCATGCCCTCCGAGGCCCGCGAGTTCCGCTTGGAGCGCTGCAGCCCGGCCGCGACTCCCTCCCAGGACCTTAAGCAGCAAAGCGCGGAGCTGAACAGGATCCTGTGGAAGGCGCGGCTCCATGGAGACAATGTCAGCGCTTGGGACGCACGCGCAGAAATGCTTGAGCAGCGCGGCCGTGACTTCGATTGGGCACGCCCGCTGATCGACGCGGGCAGGTGCTGCGCGGTGCTGCCGCGTCTGCGTTTGCGCTTATCCTGGCGCAACGCGGCTGTCTAACTTTTTTCTCTCGTAGCGATGTCTGACACGTTGCATCGCCGGTGCGTGCCGCACAAATGCGCCTACTCACTAAAGACGTTGTCAGCGGGGCGGTGATCCAAGAGGCGCTCGTTCAGCCCGCTGAGATTGTCTTCGGCATCAGAAGCCTCGCTCACGGCATCCTGGTCGATCTGCAGCGTCGTGGGCGGGCTGCGACATAATATTTCGTTTCTGGCTTTCCATTCCTCGTCCAAGAGCCCCGGGTGCATTCTGCGAATAAGCAACGACGCCACTTTCTCTCGCACAGGCCGCACGGCGTGATTGATGCGGTTAGCGGCGTAGCCCTCCATGATGGTCACGGAACCGCGCGGCATGTCCACTCCGTAATGGTGCTCCTGCGGCTGCGTGCCGAAGCCCGCAACCCCGAAGAAAAGGCGCTTCGCAGAGAAGAGGCCGATCGCAATGATGGGTCGTTGGAACAAGCGCGGAGAATCATAATGGCCCAACAACTTCCCGCCGCGTTTGTTGTAGACATTCAGGATCGCTGAGTTTGGCCACCCGTTCTCGAGAACGCCAAGTGCCACCAGAATCGATGCGAGACACAACCCGTCGGGCTGAAAGATCCAATCCGGAATGGGGTTGCAACGCTCGGTGACGAGGGATTGGGAGCCGTGGCAGCGCTTGCATGTTACGCCTGGGGGCAGGGGCGCCGCGTCACAGTCACCGCGCTTCGGTGTTTGCCCGGCACCGTAGGTGCATTTGGGGAAGAAGGATTTGGTGCGAGCCTTCTGATCTCCAGTCGCTCCGGGGGGGCTCACGTCGAGCGTGTTCTCCAGCCACCGCTCGTCATGGGCGATCATGTCGTCGACGCGGTCTTCGAAACTGCGCAGCTCGTCTTCTGTGAAAACGCCGACAAATTGCCGCACGCCAAATTCGTCGCCACACTTGTAACCGGGCGGGCGCTGCTACGTGAAGACGTGGGTGATCTCGGTGAATTTCCGGCCGCTCCTTTCGACCACTCGCTGCCGCGGCGCGCACATCGCTTGCTTCTCATGCGTATCGGTCGGCTCCGGGCTGCCAAGAGGAGCAGCGCTTATGGATTGGTTTCTGGGCGTGCTGGCAGTTGTGGACACGTCGGCAGAACTGCTTCCATCGTTGACGCGACGCTTCCTTTGTGCTATTGGAGCGGCAGCCGGTATGGGCGGCGCCGCATCACTTCCTCCGAATGGCTCGAAATCGGCGTCTGCAAAGCTGCGCGGCGTCTCCCTCCGGCGCTTCAGCAAGGACGAGCGCAGAGGCGCTGGAGGTGGGCGCGCCCGCGGGATGCGCGGCGGGACCGCAGCTCCGGCGGGGGCGGCCTCCGACGGCTGCGCGGCAGGCGCGCCAGGGCTCGGCGCGACGTCTGGGTCGCCGGCCGCGCTCCCACTGGCCGCGGCGGGGCTGAGGAGGCGTCGCACCAGGGCTGCTTTGGGGCCGCCGCAATCCAATCCGGCGGCGTCAAGTTTGGCACGGAGGTCCGCCGTGGACAACTTGCGGAGACCATCAGCCTTCTCCTTGGCTGCCGCCCGTCGCTCGTCCGTCTGCTTGCGTTTCGCTTGGCGCTCTTGCTCGCGGGCGCGCTCGATCAGCGCCTTGCCTTGCAAGCGCAAATCCGCGGGGCTGCCGGCCCCGCCAATGGCGTCGAAGTATGCGTTGGCGGGCGCGGCCGTTGCCTGGACGGCCCCGATCACGCGGTCTGCCTCTGCGGTCGCGTGGGCGTTGATCTTGGCGATCGCGCGCTCGTTTGCCTTCTGCTTCATCATGGCCTTCAGGTTGTCGCGCTTCTGTTCGAGGGCCGCGATTTCCTCGGGCTCGAGATCACGCGGGTTGGAACCCCGTGTTTTCCTGGATTTCAGCTGCACCATGACGTTCCCCAGTTCCTTGCTGACCTTGCTCGGCTTACTTCCCTGCATCGGCATCGATTGAAAGGGCGAGGCAGCGGGCGATGACTTACACTTTTTGAGCCGGAAATGGTCAGCGCGCGTGCCAAAGATGGGAAGCCACGGACTATACAGCGTTTGTGGCACAGAGGATCTGCCGCTTTCGTTTCGCTCCCGGTTCGCCTCCTTCTGGCCGCCAAATGCTGGTGTGGAATTGCTTTCGCTCCCGTTTCGCCCCCGTTTCGCCCCCGTTTCGCCCCCGGTCGGAGGGGCGAGGCAGCGAGTGAGGCAGCGAGTGAGGCAGCGAGTGAGGCAGCGAGTGAGGCAGCGAGTGAGGCAGCGAGTGAGGCAGCGAGTGGGGCAGCGAGTGGGGCAGCGCAATTTCCGCTCCCGTTGCGCCCCCGCTTCGCTCCCGCTTCGCTCCCGTTTCGCCCCGCTTCGCTCCCGCTTCGCTTTCGTTTCGCTCCCGGTTCGCCTTTTGAGTCGCGATTTTTCGTGATTTTCATGTTTTTCGTCCAATTTCCGCTCCCGTTTCGCCCGCTTCGCTCCCGCTTCGCTTTCGTTTCGCTCCCGGTTCGCCCCTTGCCTTTCCACCGGCCAAAATCTAAAATTCAATCCATCAAATTGAAAAGTTGTTTGATCAGTCGCTATTTTTCGTGGTTTTCGCATTTGTTCGTCCAATTTCCGCTCCCGTTTCGCCCCCGTTTCGCTCCCGTTTGGCCCCGCTTCGCTCCCGCTTCGCTTTCGCTTCGCTCCCGGTTCGCTTTTTGAGTCGCGATTTTTCGTGATTTTGATCGCCCAATTTCCGCTCCCGTTTCGCCCCCGCTTCGCTCCCGTTTCGCCACGCTTCGCTTTCGCTTCGCTCCCGGTTCGCTTTTTGAATCGCTATTTTTCGTTATTTTCTATTCGTTTTGTTCACTTTCCGCTCCGTTTCACACCCGTTTCGCTCCCGGTCGGAGGGGCGAGGCAGCGAGTGAGGCAGCGAGTGAGGCAGCGAGTGGGGCAGCGAGTGAAGCAACGAGTGGGGCAGCGCAATTTCCGCTCCCGTTTCGCCCCCGCTTCGCTCCCGTTTCGCCCCGCTTCGCTCCCGCTTCGCTTTCGCTTCGCTCCCGGTTCGCTTTTTGAATCGTTATTTTTCGTAATTTTCGAATTTGTTCGTCCAATTTCCGCTCCCGTTTCGCCGCCGTTTAATTCCCGGTCGGAGGGGCGAGGCAGCGAGTGAGGCAGCGAATGGGGCAACGAATGGGGCAGCGAATGAAGCAGCGAATGGGGCAGCGCAATGTCCGCTCCCGTTTCGCCCCCGTTTCGGTCCCGTTTCGCCCCGCTTCGCTCCCGCTTCGCTTTCGTTTCGCCCCCGCTTCGCTTTTTGAATCGTTATTTTTCATGATTTTCTATTTTGTTCGCCCAATTTCCGCTCCCGTTTCGCCCGCTTCGCTCCCGCTTCGCTTTCGTTTCGCTCCCGGTTCGCCCCTTGCCTTTCCACCGGCCCTTTCGTGACTTCGGTTCATCAAATTGTGTGTGTTTCGCGGCCGTTTTCCTGTTCCCGGGGCCGGAATGGTGTTTTGGTGTGCGTTGGAAGGTTTTTGAATGTGTTTTGAAATGTTTTGGTGCGTTTTTTCTTGTTCGGTGGTGTTTGGGGAATGTTTTGGGGGGTGTTTTGAAATGTTTTTGCGGCTTGTTTGCGCTTTGGGGGGGGGCTTCGCCCCCGCTTCGCTTTCGTTTCGCTCCCGGTTCTCCCTTTGAGTCGTGATTTTTCGCGATTTTCGAATTTGTTCGTCCAATTTCCGTTCCCGTTTCGCCCCCGCTTCGCTCCCGCTTTGCTTTCGTTTCGCTCCCGGCTCGCCCTTTGAATCGTGATTTTTCGTAATTTTCAATTTGTTTCGTCCAAGTTCCGCTCACGTTTCGCCCCCGCTTCGCTCCCGTTTCGCCCCACTTCGCTCCCGCTTCGCTTTCGCTTCGCTCCCGGTTCGCCTTTTGAATCGTGGTTTTTCGTAATTTTTGCATTTGTTCGTTGAATTTCCGCCCCCATTTCGCCCCCGTTTAATTCCCGGTCGGAAGGGGCGAGGCAGCGAGTGAGGCAGCGAATGGGGCAACGAATGGGGCAGCGAATGAAGCAGCGAATGGGGCAGCGCAATTTCCGCTCCCGTTTCGCCCCCGTTTCGCTCCCGTTTCGCCCCGCTTCGCTCCCGCTTCGCTTTCGTTTCGCTCCCGCTTTGCTTTTTGAGTCGTGATTTTTCATGGTTTTCATTTTTTTCGTCCAATTTCCGCTCCCGTTTCGCTCCCGTTTTGCCCCGCTTCGCTCCTGCTTCGCTCCCGCTTCGCTTTCGTTTCACTCCCGGTTCGCCCCTTGCCTTTCCAACAGCCCTTTCGTGATTTCGGTTCATCAAATTGCGTTTGTTTCGCGGCCGTGTTCTTGTTCCCGGGGCCGGAATTGTGTTTTGGGGTGTTTTGGAATGTTTTTGGATGCGTTTTGAAACGTTTTGGGGCGTTTTTTCTTGTTCGGCAGTGTTTCGGGGGTGTGTTGGGGAGTGTTTTGGAATATTTTTGCGGCTTGTTTGCGCTTGGGGGGGGGCTTCGCTCCCGCTTCGCTTTCGTTTCGCTCCCGGTTCACCCTTTGAGTCGTGATTTTTCGCGATTTCAAGACCCTCGCCCAAGACTCGCCAAGACCCTCGCCCAAGACCTTCCAAGACCCTCGCCCAAGACCTTCCAAGACCCTCGCCCAAGACCCTCCAAGACCCTCGCCCAAGACCCTCCAAGATCCTCGCCCGAGACCCCCCAAGACCCTCGCCCAAGACCCTCCAGGACCCTCGCCCAAGACCTTCCAAGACCCTCGTCCAAGACCCCCCAAGACCCTCCAAGGCCCTCGCCCACGACTTTCCAAGACCCTCGCCCAAGACCCTCCAAGGCGGGGCGCCGAAGGGCGTGGGCAACGGGAGCTCCGAAGTGGGAGCATGCGTGGATATCGACGCGCGCTGGGACGTAGTGCTTCGCAAGACCTACATCTCCCCATGAATATCTTCGCCGCCCAACCCGTTCAAGGCAAGCGCGTGTTGCTGATGACCGTACAGTTCGAGAGCGACGAGAAGTTGACTTTCAAAATCCACGGAATAACATGGCCTTTCAAAGATCGCTTCGAAGCTGCCGGCATACCCGGCTACCGCCATGAAGATGGAGAAAACAGCCCACCTAAATATTTCCGTGCACTGGGGAATGTGAACTCAAGCGTGCCTGAGGAGAGGGAGAGGGTGGCGAAGATGCTTGGCGACGTGCTACGAAATACGGCGATGCGCGTACATGTTGACGGGGTACCGAAGCCCGGGACGAGTGACTTTCGCTTCGTACAGACCCTTCGCGAACGCGCGCATCTGCATTTTGCCTGAAAAGACATTGTCGGTTCGAGCACCAATGGACGCGCCAATGCCCGGCTATAAAATCTTGGTCATCAGACCTTATTGGCTGGATCTCATTCTTGCGGGAGAGAAGACCTTGGAAATCCGCGGCACTCCATACAGACCAGGACGGTACTTCCTCGGCTACAACAGGCAGGTCCTTGCACTGGCGCAGCTGGGCAATCTTGTTCGGATCGCTTCTGCGGAGCACTGGGTTTCTCTACACTCGCAGCACCATGTCGTGACGGAGACCCTCCCTTACAAGCGTACGTTTGGGCTGCGGATTCTGTCCGTGCGCGCAGTGAGGCCTGTCCCATTTCACCATCCGCGCGGACCGATAACGATCGTGAGGCATCGTACTTTAAGGTTTGCGCGAGCGTCACGCCTTTGCTTCAAACCTCGCTGCGCAGGGAGTCCGAGGAGCCATGCCGCGTCTCTACCGATCGCCCTGGCCAGCCGCGGCTTTGCATCTGGCCGGCAACGCGGCGTACTCTTTGCGACGGCAGCTCTCTGCCAATCAGGAGGGTGATTCAAAGCTTCACACACCTTTATATCAAGGACGCGCACGTATATGACGCAACGCTCAGCACTCTCCCTGTGGAGCGGAGGCCACGAGCACGCTTACTAGCGCGCGCTCCATTGGAGGTAATGATGCCCGTGGGCTACTTGCTCGCCGTTCGCTGCGAGAGAACGCTCTTCGCCATCTCGGCCTTGGCTTGGAGTACCTAGGACGCCGCAAGCAT
Source organism: Prorocentrum cordatum (assembly GCA_963575745.1). NCBI lineage: Eukaryota > Dinophyceae > Prorocentrales > Prorocentraceae > Prorocentrum > Prorocentrum cordatum. The sequence continues at coordinate 18,366 of CAUYUJ010007023.1, forward strand.
CGTCGCCGCGTTAAAGGCCGGCTGGCGGCAGTTGCGGGAGGTGGCGCCCCTCGCCAAGAAATTGCATGATGCGCCTCTATCGCTCGTTTTGGAGTACGCGCTGGGTCCGATGAACGTGGACGAGAAGCTTAGGGAAACGAACCAGAAGGGGTATTGTCTCTCGCGACACCTTGCGGTCGCGCACGATTTCGAGGACGACTCGGAGGGACCGCTCGCACATGCTCTGGCGTGCGCGATGCAGATCCAACGGAATGCTATGAAGGCGCTCTGGGAGGCGCTCAGTATTCATGCTCCAGCGGCCGGGTCCATTAGATGGCACGGCGTCGGGGAGAGCCGGATTCGCTTCGACGTTTGCAGCGCGGAGTTGCGGAGGCGCTCTGTGACAGCCTTGGACTCGCGCATGCATCGAGCATTCGAGGATGGCCATGTGCGGGGGTACAACGACATATCTTATGGGCGCTTTGCCCGGTGGCGCTCGCGCAACGCACCTCGTATCCAGTCCTTCGGGAAGCCCATCGCAGCAGCCCAAAACTCATCACTGACCATGCCCTCCATGCGTTTTGCGTGGCTTGGAAGTCGGTTGCTCGGGAAGAATTCCTTCGTCGACATGAGCAGATTAGCAGCATCTGTGCGGGATCTATGCGACATGGTCGGCAGCGGAATTGAACAGGTCGACGTGCGCGGCGTGGGGAAACATAGTCTCCCAAACGGTTTGGTCAGCAACGGTAGAGATCCTTGAGATTTGTGACTCGCAGGTGGTTTCGGCGGAGTGACAATGAATCCCTTCCCGTGGCACTTCGTGGAAGGGATTTTGTAATTAGCATCTTGGTAATATTTCGAAGGTGAAATTGCGACTGTCGGTTTCATCCGGGTTAGTTCGGCAAAGGGCACGGGCTGCAACGATGCGATCGGCGTCTTGAGTGCCTTCATCAACGTCACGAGGGCGGCGTTGGCTTGCGCGGGCACCACGGCGTTGCCGAAGGAGTGGCAAATCAGGCTGGCCCACTCGCGGCACTCGGCTCGGGGGAGGATCTTTGTGGTGCGCTGACGAAGATAGCGGCTGAGCTGAGCAACTCGATCGCGAGGCACGAATGGAACAGCTCCCTTCCTCACGCAGAGCATGAACCATCGTGCTCTCACGTGGGATGCGCCCACTTGGCTCGCAGTCGAGACTATGAAAGCGCACTTGTAGCCCATCTGTGTGAACCGGCCAACTAAATCTCTGTAGTTGTTGTCCTTTAGAATGAGCGGCGTATTCTCCAGGAAGACATAGAAGGTTTGAGCTCTCCGACCAGCCGGAACACGTGTTTCACGAGGTTGCTTCCTGCGTCACCGTAGAGTCCTTGCCTAATACCAACCGCGCTCAGCCCTAAGCACGGGAAGCCTCCAGCGATCATGTCGACACGCATCGGTCGCCCGCTCGCGTCTTTGGGCAAGTCCTTCTTCGTCAACGTTGACACGTCGGGGTAGATCGGCGCCTTGTCCAACCTGCCTCGCTTCATGTTGCTGCGCAAAATGGCGGCGCTCCCCCCGGCTATCTCGCAATAACCGATTGTTTTCACGCCTGCTTCTTTGAGCGCGATCGCCTCGCCGCCGATTCCGCTGAAGAGTTCTAAAGCGGTAATGTGGCGCGGCATCTTCTTATCGCGATTTGCTCTACTCGACGATATAATGTGTGAGACCATTGTCGTGCTTCTTTGCGCTGCGGGTGAACATGCGGTGCGTCTCAAAGGCTCCTCGGACATACTTCCGTTTCGGCCATCACCGGTTGAAGGATTACCCTCTCATTAAGTTGATGTTCGGTGGGTGTCTGGTTGGTGTCCGGTTGGTGTCCGGCTGGTGTCCGGTTGGTGTCTGGTGTCTGGTTGGTGTCCGGTTGGTGCCCGGTTGATGTTCGGGGAATGTCCGGTTGGTGTCCGGCTGGTGTCCGGGAGCAGCTGCTACCGGCTGCTCCCGGTTGCTCCCGGCTGCTCCCCGCGGCTGCTGGCTGGCCCCACCGATCCCAACTGCTCCCGGCTCCTGGTTCCCGGTTGTCCCCGTTTGCTCCTGGCGGCTCCCAGCATCTCCCAGCTTCCGGCGGCTCTCGTCAGCTCCCGGCTTCCGGCGCCTCTCGGCAATTCCAACGACTCCGACCTCCCATTTCCCGGCGGCGCCCGGCTGCTCCCGGCTCCTGGCGGCACCCACCGGCTCCCAATAGATCCCGGCTGCTCCCGGCTGCTCCGGGTTCCTCCTGGCGGCTCCCGGTTGCTCCCGGCTGCTCCGCCACCAACCTCGTCCACCCGCTGGGGCTCAGGAGTGATGCGGTGAGCGGCTCTCGACAAGGCTCCGGGGTCTGCGCCCGGCCCCCGGCGGTTCCTGCGGCGGCTCCCAGCCGCTCCCGGGCGCGCCCGGCTGCTCCCGGCGGCTCCCGGCTGCTCCCGCCACCCGGCCTCAAGCAGCTCGCGGCCCAAACAAGGGGCGCGGGGACCGGGCGCGGCTGCTCCCGGCTGCTGCCGGCGGCTGCCGCCGCCGCTTCGGCGATCAAGCGCTGGCTGTCGTTGCCTCGGCTCCGGCGTTCCGGCTCGCGCGCGCGCAGGCGCCCACAACCCCCTGCGACCCCAACGCGGCTAAGCGTTTCTTTGCCAATTATGCGAGCGCGGCTGCTTCTGGCTGCTGGCTGCTCTCGCCATCCGCCTCAGCTGCCCCTCCCCCTGCGACCCCAACGCGGCTGAGCGTGCTTTTGGTTTGTCAATTATGCGGGCACGGCTGCTTCCGGCTGCTGGCTGCTCCCGCCGCCCGCCTCAGCTGTCCACCGGCCCGGGCGGACAAGGGGCGCGGGGAGCTGCTCCCGGCTGCTCCCGCCCCCAGCTGCTCCCGGCTGCGCCTGGCTGCTCCCAACTCCCGGTGGCCCCCGGCAGCTGAATTTCCAAACTTCAACCGAAAATACATTCAATCCAAAGAAATTAAAGGAACAAATTCTGTGTGCACAATTCCCCTTGACTCCCGCCGGCTCCCCGCGGCTCCTGGCTCCCGGTTGCACCCGGTTGCGCCCGGTGGCTCCCGGCACCTTCCTCAGCCGTCCACCGGCTCGCGTTGAACTAGGGGCGCGGTGAACGGATTGCTCCCAGCTGCTCCCGCCACCCGCCTCAGCTGTCCACCGGCTTGCGCCGAAAAGTGCGGCGAGCGGGCTGCTCCCGGCTGCTCCCGCCACCCGCCTCTGCTGTCCACCGGCTCGCGCCGAGTCGGGGTGCGGTGAGCGGGCTGCTTCCACCCGCTTCAGCTGTCCACCGGCTCGCTCTGAGCAGGGGTGCGGCGAGCGGGCTGCTCCCGCCACCCGTCTCAGCTGTACGCCGGCTCGGGCTGAGTAAGGGCGCGGCGAGCGAACTGCTCCCGGCTGCTCCCGCCACCCGCCTCAGCTGCCCACCGGCTCACGCCGAGTAGGGGTGCGGAGAGCGAACTGCACCCGCCACCCGCCCTCAGGCAGCACACGGCCCGGGCGGACAAGGGGTGCATGCCAGGAGCGGGCTGCTCCCGGCTGCTCCCGCCACGCGCCCTCGGGCAGCATACAGCCAGGGCTGGAGAGGAATGCGGTGAGCGGGCGCGGCTGCACTCGGCTGCCGGCTGCCCCCGGCTGCCCCCGCCATGGCTTGCTTAACACACTTGCAAGCCTGCCAGCTGCCCAGCCCCGTCGCTTCTCTTCAAGAGCCCTACCCACGCGGCTGCAGCGCCAGCCGCCCGTGGCGTCTTATGCGCTCGGCCTTGGCCCTTCTGATGGATTGAAATCACGCGCAGGGTTTCCATGCAGAGGCTGGCGCAGGGGGTATCAAGGGCTGGCTGGCTAGAGCTCGGGCCGGAGACATCGAGGACGCGCTCCATATCTTCCACAAGTGCGAAGCTTGGCAGTCGTTGCGCACCGACATTGAGACCATGACAGCAGATCGTGACCTCCCGATGTGCACACTCACGAGTGGCATTTGGATCAGCCCCATCCAAATAAACCAACATTTGCAGCAGCTTCGCGATCTTGAACAAATCACGGAGGCGCCTATGCCACCGGACATCCGCTGTTGCACGAGTACGACCACTCGCAATGATGAATACCAGGACAACCACTTCCTTCTTGTTGCTTCGGATGGGGCCGCGCCTAACCAATGCATCCACCCCGCCTTGCGACGAACCGGTGGAGGCTTGTATTATGGGCGAAATCACCCTGCTAATCACAAAGAACCCATCCACAGTGTCTTGCAGGGTGCACAAATCGGTGAACTCCAGATGGCCCATCGGTGGGTATCATGGCACTGGGGTCGCCAACGCCTCATCGTGGACTCGGAGTATGTGTATGAAGGAATCCGCCGCCTCCTTGACGGGCTTCCTTATCATCCCCGAGCGCATCGACAGTGGTGGTCATCCATCGCCGCAGGCATTCAAGCCAAAGGGGCCGCGAACTTCGATATCATCAAGGTCAAAAGCCACCGGAAGTGGCATGAAGTCTGCAATCAAGGTGCCTGCGTTATCCGTTGTTGGGAAATTAACAATGAAGCCGACAAATTAGCTGTTAGTGCTGCCGAGCAGTTCGCTATACCGGAAGCCGACCGACTGCAGTATGCCAAGCACCAGAAAGACGCTCTCCGCTATCAATTACAGATGATTGCCATCATCCGTGCGCGGCGGGAGATCACATTCCGCAAAGGATACGATGCTTTAACCGCTCTCTCCGCGCTAGCAGAGAGCAGAGCTCGTGGTGAACGCACCCTTGAACCGAGAGAGATCTTGCGCCCCAATGTCGTCAGCCACGCCAGCGCTCCAGCGTATGACCATCAGGAGATCATGGAAGCGGGAGAGTACCTCTTCGATGACGACGTCAGTGACATCGATCCATGGCATGGTTGCGGGCTTGACGATAGCGGGGGTGAAGAGGAGTATGACACGCAGCAGCCACAACCGCAGAATCCACAATGGGATCCAGCCCCGCAGCCCCCCACACTCTTTACACTAAAGCGCTCCCAGCCGTTACCACCCCAGGTTACACCGGCCAAGCGACACAAACCGAGCGAAGATCTTGAGCGAACCATTCCGGAGGACCCTGTTCCAGCTCCGCTCGACAAGGGCGACTGCTACGGACGACCCAAGGAAGAAATCTTCCCTGACTTCATGTGGACCGTGCCTGACCGAGTATGTTGCACCGAGGTGTACTTTCGGCCCCACATCCCAAAGCAGCTGTCAGCGGAGGAGTGGTCATACCAACAGGCGCTGTTCCTGGCGTTGATCTGGTACTTCCAACGTCTGAGATGGATTAACGATGCTGGGCCGCGCCGTGAGTTAGCCGCCATTTCGTGGGCAGAACTCGCTATCGACGTTCAGCTGAACACTCACCTGGTGCTAGATGCTCCTCATGCGGAGTCCGATGCAGCCACATTGGAACGAAGAGGTAAGTACATGGCCGCTGCTGCCGAGCGCTGTGCGCATCTCTGAAATTCGACAATAGCCGGAGCGGGGATCAGCCGGACCAACCAGCACCGCGTGCACCACCTTAAGGATCTTGGATTCGGGTTGGTCACGGGTATTCCTCGCCGTCCTTTGCTACTGAAACACAATGACACTATGGAGGCACTCTATCGAACGGCCCTCATGGCCACCCCGATGCGCGAAAGCAAAAACGAGAAAAGCCTCAAGGTGACCCCGGAGCTGGGATTTACTTCTAAGCCGGTATGGACCATGCCATCCTTGGAAACATCGCTCTTTAACCAGGTAGGCCGACCCGTTCGGCGGTTACGAAAAAAGACTTCACCATGGTCGTGCTTAGCCGCGCTCTCGGTGCGAACCAAAAACACACGGAAGCGCATCACGGTCCCAATCCGAGTTGCAGTGCATGGAGGGCAATGGACTACCCGCGAAGAGCGGGAACTGAAGGGGCTACAAGGCCATGCTCGTCATTTGCAGGAAAAGCGACTCCTGCACAATCGGCACGCCAGCGAACGAGGTCAACGCGTTCTCGCTGAGGTCCTCGACGCCAAGGGCCAGATGAAAGATCGAATTACTTGTAGCAACTGTGGCCTCTCAGTTCTCAGAGGTCAGTTAGCAGTGTGGGCAGTTAAATCATGTACCATCAAGCGTGGCGCCGGTAGGCTATCGGATGCACATCTTATTGAACGCCGAAAAATCATCATCGACAAGTGCAGCGCGGCGGGGCACGCCTTTGCTCCGCCGACCGCGGACCAGACACACTTGACGTGCGCCAAATGCAGTAAACAGCGAACCTTCCGCAGATGGATGGAGTTCCTCGGACCTAGCATGAACCCCTGCAAGGAATCTTAAATTGGTGCTCTTCGTTGTGGTTCTCATCAGCCTAGCTTGGCTAGGCATAATTCCTTGCAGGGCTTTCTATGATGAACTTCGTTGAACTTCTCAATATTAGCCCCGCATTAACCAGCGATCCTTCTGCGGATGGGTGGCGCTCCTCGGACCTAGCATGAGCCCATGCAAGGAAACCTTCTTGGTGATCTTTGTTGCGGTTCTCATCAGCCTAACATGGCTCAGGCATGATTCCTTGCAAGGCCTTATATGATGAACTTTGTTGAGATTCTCTTTATTAGAGCCTTTCTCTTAATCCATTGAAGGTGCGCAGCGATCCTTCCGCGGTTGGGTGGCGTTACCCGGACCTCGCATGAGCTCCTGCAAGAAATCCTTCTTGGTGATCTTTGTTGTGGTTCTCATCAGCCTAACATGGCTCAGGCATGATTCCTTGCCAGGCCTTCTATGATGAACTTTGTTGAGATTCTCAATATCAGAACCTTTTTTCTTAATCCACCGAAGGCGCGCACAGGTGGCCACCGGTCCCCTCGGGGATAGTTCAGCAGCGGCTAGAGCTCGGGCCAAGCAATTCCGCCAAAACGTTGATCGGCGCCTTCTGTCACCGACGGCGGCAATATGCAAGAGGAGCGGCAGCAGCCGGGCCGGCGGCAGCCAGGGAAGCAGCCAAGGCCTGCGACACCTCTGTTGGCGTATTCCTCGGGGACCGGGATTCGCGGGAAGCCGGGAGCCGCCGCGCGCCGGGAGTGGCCAGGAGCTGGGAATCGCCGGGAGCGGCCAAAAGTTCCAGGACCTGCTGGTAGCCGAGGGCGGCCGGGAGCAGCCAGCAGCAGCCTGGCGACACGCCTAATCGAGCGCGCTTCCCCAGGAATCGGGAGGCGCGGGAAACAGAGAGTCGCTGCGAGCAGGACGCGGAGTTGCCGAAGCCATGGGTGGCAATGCGACCGCGTTTGCGTTGTTCAGCCGTGTCGCTTCCCAGAATGACAACATCCGCGAACGACCCACATCGCCCCACCGATTGTTGAGCCCGAGCAAGCGGACTGCGCGAAACGTGTACGATCAACGACCAAGGGGCCTCCACGCAAGCCGCCGAAGAGCATGGACCCAGATGCAGAAGAATCATGCAATCCAAAAACATATTTCGGGTAAAACATCCGGCCTTTTGCGTCGACGGCTCGCTGAAGCCCCAAGATGTATGCACTCGGCGTTGCGCTCCACGGACCGTCTGAACATTACCCACGCCCCGGCGCCGAAGGCGAACCTCAATGCACGCGTGACCGCCTTGTAATCCTATCAAAATGCTTTGGCGCCATGCCGCCATGCTCACTTCTTGCATTGTGTTCCTGACGCTTTGGCCCTCCGGACGACGACGGACTCCTCGCTAGGGGATGTCTACGCTTGACTGCGGCCCTGTAAGAAATCTCGCCTCCTCCTCCTCCTGCATTAAGCCTTTGCCAAGTCGCGATCGGCTCCGTGCAACTGGATGCTTGACCTTCCAGCAAAACACAGAAAGGCACAGCCATCTCCGCTGGCAGGGCGCCACCCGAGTGGAGCTTGCAGGGGGAAGGGTTTGACAGAATTCTCCGAGGTGACGAACCCGATTATGGCCACGTGGCGGGCGCGCCGCAGATGGGTACCTCGTCCGTCGAACACACGCGGCGCCTGGCGACCTTCCAGGGTGTACGCCGGGGCTGATGTTCAAGCTTCCACCCACACGTCACGCCCCTTCGCCTCGAGGCCCTCCGGTATGGACATCGGCGTCTTTAACAGACGAGCCGTATAGCACGCGCCCCGTGGGAGTCGCTTGAAGAGCTTACACGTGTCCATGAACATCTCCTCACCGCAGTCGAGCGCCACGACAAGCGCGACCCGACCGAAGCCCTCCGCGCAGCGCTTCTTGAGGCGTCTGCCACGCACTCGCTCTTGCTATTGATCACCCGGACCTTTGCCATTTAGGATGGCACAGACGCCGTTCGAGGCGGGGCGACTCGGGTAGCACGCTTGGGCACGGGCATGGCTCTTGGCAGCTCGCCGGGCTTTCGCTTTCGGCTTCGTAGCCTCTTCCTGCGACTGCTCATCACGCGACGCGTCCTCCAGATGGCGTTTCTTGAGCAGCCGCACGTGCGTGTCGCGGCTGCCTGAGAAGCTCTCCTTGATCGCACTAACGCTGCTTTGGTCTTTCTCGTAGGGGTTCGTGTAGAGACCGCCAGGCTGGTACTGCGCGCGCTTCGTGTTCAATCGCCTGCGCCGCCGCCATGTCCTCGATACTATCGCGGTGAAGCCCGAGGTTGCGCGGTCCACGCGACGACAGAGTGATCTAGCGGTGCCGTTTAACACCTGGTTCGTCGCGAAGCACGCGGGCGCGTCAGCGAGGGGAGCGTCCTTACTTCAGCACTCTTGCGGCCCGTCGGCATGATGCGAACACAACTGCTGGTGCCAATCACCTTTGGCGGCACTCGCAGCCGCAACGACCTCCCAACTGGCCCGTCGAGATCCTGGAAGAGCTTCTTCGCCATCGCGTCGCTCCTCATAGCCTGCATCCGCGCGATTGGCACTCCGCTCGCCCGCATGCCTGGGCCTGCATCGTGGGCCTGCTCGAGAAGCGCGTCTTCTTTGACAATCCAGATATGGGCTATGACCGTGTTTTGCGCAGGTGTGCGAGCGATGCCAAATTTGCATCGGGCGCGACCCTAGTCGATGCTCTGTTCGGGTTTGGGCATTACATGGGCCAAGATGATATAAGGGCCGCATACCGCGAGGCCTTGGAAGGCGAGATCACGGATGTGAACATTGATGGCGCAAGCTCGCAGGCGGCCGCATGGTTGGACCTGCTGCTGCGCCAACGAACGACGGCCACAGCCTGGCGCGAGGCCGGCTGTGCCCTGGTGGACATCGAGGATTGCATGCTTGCCGCGGTTGAAGCGAGCATGAGCATCCTAAGGGCTAGCGAGAGCGCCATCGAGTAAGTTTTGAACTCGCCTTTGCCATGTCTCACGCCGCTGAGTTTTGTCATAGTTCATTGCTGTGGGCCAGGGACCTAACTCCATGCAGCGTCGCTCTGTCAAGGTGCAGGTACCGGAGCCTGGCGCCACTCGCACATGCGCGCGGTGAGATCTGGTAGCATAGCCACGTAGATGCATTGGAAGCCGCGCTTGGTGCATTCGAGCGTCGCCTGCGTGCTCCGTGCCTCGGCGCGCCAGGCGCAAGGTTCGCCATCGGCTCTGGCACGCGTGATCGCGATCGCCTCGCGCTCTCCAGGTTGGGAGGGTACAGGCTCGCCGTCCTGAGCCGTATTGGACGAGGAGATGGCCGCGCGTCTGCGTGTCCTACCATACGATAGCCAGGCCGAGGTTTCTGGCTGCCCGTGAGAACAAGGACGCGCAGGCGTTCAAAAGCTTTTTCTCGCGCGCGTTCATCGCTTATCGCTGACTATGGCGACTGCGAAGTAACTCGCCCCCAACCTGACCGCGCGCGCAGCATCCGCACGTCCATCAGCAGCGCTGGATCAGACGAGGCGAGGCGCACTGTCGCGCTCCAGATTGTCCAAGCAGCAGCGTTGCCAAGCGATGCGTGAAGCCGAAGCGAGGGCGCTGCTCCAGTGTTGGAGGCACCATTGAACACGCCCTTCACCTCAAGCACATGCGACCTCGACTTGCTCTGGGGAGTGAATATGCAGTGCCAGCATACGACATTGAATCGCCAGGCATCGACAACATGTCATGCCACTTCGACATCATGTCCCCATGTAAAGCGTCGACCATGCAGACTTCCAAGGCGTTCCGCTGCACGCTCCCCGTGCTCCGAGACGACCAGCTGACCAATCTGCGTCGCTGGGCCGAACTTCATTGCGCCCAGTCGATCGTTTTCCGTGACGACCGTGGCAACGCCGTGTTCGTGGGCCTCAAGGCCAATCTTCGCATTTGCGCCAGCTTCTCGCGCACCATTCGTACTGCTCTGCGCCGCCTCTGCATCGATGTGCCGCTACGGGGGCGCTGGTGCTCCCTCATCACGCCCCGCGAGGCTCTGAGTATCTGCGCAGGCGATTTCGCTTCTCGCGGCGCAGCACTTCCAGCAGCAGGCGACGCGGGCGCGCGCCCAGCGGAGCGCTTTGCCTCGCCGCACGGAGACGACAGCGATGTCCGCGTCGTCGTGATCAATGGTTGAACATGCCCCCGCTCACGGCTTCTTAAAGACCAAACCTTTGACATCCATTTTCAGCTCAGAGTTGTCGTCGAGGTACAGACCATGTTCTCGACCGTACAGAAGGGAGACTTGCAATGTGTCGCTCATTGCGCACGGCTGGCGCTCCTGGAATTCGTCGAGGAGTTGTTCGAACGACAGGTGCCTGCGTTGTCGCAAAAACATCCGAACGCCTTCCGTGAAGGCTTCCATTATTGCTTTGTGCTCCTCGGTCCACCGCTCTGATCTCACGAGAACGACGTCGACTGCGCCTGGAAACTGTTCGAGAAACGCTGCAACCTCGCAGGCCATTTAACAAACACCCGCAGAAATCGGTATCGCTCCGTGCCGTCGTCTGAATTCGTCCGCATGCGCAACGTAGCACGCGCGACTGTAAGCGGCAGCGGCCATCGTCCCTGCACGCTGGATTACATAAATGAATGCACGCATGAGCGCTATGTTTGCACAGAAACAGCGGATACCGTAGCCGCCTCTTCATGCGCCGCGTAGCCATTCACAAGTCAAGACCACCCACCGCCGCTCATCCAGTCGGACTCCGCTGACAGCGCGCAGCAGCTACAGTGAGCTGGGGGTAAAGCGTTTAACTATGGGTCGACATGCAGAAATGTTTCGTGCGCGCGACAACCCAGGAAATGCACTGGGCCAGACAATGCACAGGCGCAGTCGATGTGTCATCTTCAGAGAACATATGCGCTCTGCGCCGCGCGAAGCGCTGGACCCTGGCCGGGGAGTGTCTTGCTGGGCCAAGCACTGCGCAAACCCAGCGCCTGACCGACACACAGTCGGCGCTGCGGAGATTTCCCCAGCGCAGGGCTCAGGGCGTCGTTTCCCCCCATTGGTCTTGAATGCAAATTTCTCCGAGGTGCCAAAATACCACACGCTGTCTGTGAAAATACCACACGCGAAAAGTCAACTGTTCAGGGAATGCGCAAAAAATGCCCAGCTTGGCGCCAGGGCTTGGTGAAAATCCGACACGGTGGCCACCTGTCTCGAGGAAAAGCCAACGACTCTAGGATTGGGCGGAACTTGTCCGGAGTGGCGCCACGGCTAAATCAAAATCTCATACGGGCGGGCCGCCAGCCTTCGGGAAAACAATTCGAGGCGCGGGTGGAAATGTCTGGATAGGCGCTGGGGCTTGGTGAAAATTCCACACGGGTACGCCGCCATCGCTCGGGAGAAATCAACAACTCTGTTCGCCAGCCCTCGGGAAAAACTCAGCAACTCTAAGCGCGGGTGGAAAATGTTCGCATAGGCGTCGGGGCTTGGTGAAAAGTCCACACGGGCACGCCGCCAGCACTCGGGAAAAATCAACAACTCCGCTCGTGGGCACAAAGTGGCGGCGCTTCTTACGCCCACGGCACTGGACACGCAGCAGTTTCGCCCCGCGGAGAATCTCGGGGCAGGCTGCGGTCGCGCAGCGCCTGGCCCAGCATGGCCTCTCCCTCGCCAGGGTCCAGCGCTTCGCGCGGCGCAGAGCGCCTATGCTCTCTGAAGACTGCACATGGGCTGCGCCTGTCCATTGCCTGTTCCAAAACATTTCCTGGCTACTTGGCGGCAGCCTCTGACATTTTCTGTTGCATCTCCGCCCATGCCTGCCGGCTTGCGCTGCCACTGGTGCGGTCTACCGTTGGTTTGCGCGACTGCTTGTGTGACTGATTGTGCGACTGCTTGCGCGATTGATTCGACTGCGCACGCTTGCTTGAGCTGCGTGGCTCCGCGGGCTTTGGCGCGGCCTTCGGTGGAGACGTGGCGCGTGGGCGATGCGAATGTTTACGGCAACCAGCCGCGTACTCTGTCCGTTTGCCTGAGGCTTTTGGAGACGTCGACCGCTCATGATTCCTCACACTTGACGCGCGTGCAGCCATCTCGCGCCGCTGGGCCGCACGCGAGCTTGGTTTCCTTCTCCCTGTCGCACGCGCAAAAGCGAGGGGGTGCTGCGTCGCCATGTGCGCCCGCAGACCAGCAGCGTGGTAAGACTTTCCGCATACAGCGCACTTTTTCGTTCCAAAAGTGCGCTTGCGTCGATTCGGATTCTTCTTGCAAGCATGACGCTCGTGTTCTGCAACTCCACGGACTGTTAGCATCTTGCCGCAGTAAAGGCACGGCGTGTCCTTGGGGCTGGTCCGCATTGCTGTTTTACTGAGCAGCGAGACAGCGATTGCGGAATGCGCCAGACCAGACCACAGCCGAATTTCGAAGCGAGCAGCGCGTGTTGCATGGCCCCCGCTCACTTCAACGCTTCGAAGCTGAAGGAACTGGCTGCGCCGCCGCGGTGGGAGTTCCCCAGAACGATGACCTTCACGTTCGGGCCCTCGTCTACGTCTTCTTTGCTGCGCGGGGTCGTGTCTCCTGCGCGCGCCGACCTTCTGTGCGACGTGACCGCCCTGGTGCGGTCGCGCGTGGCAAGCCACACGACCTCGGCAAGCGCTTCGGACGCGCGCTCGCCAGGGGAGTCGACAAACACCGCGCTCGCAGCAAAGTTCTCCGCGCAGTAGCGCCACAGCTTCGTCACGTCGTCAGCCGTCATGTGTGGCAGAATGGCGCGAAACGACTTGGAAGTGGCCGCGCCCTTGACGGCAGCCATGGACGACCACAGCGACGCCTTTACTGTGTTGGGGATGCGCTTCCGGCACCAGCGCTTCCTCCGTGGAGTTTCTTCTGCAGCTTGCGCGCGAGCGCGGCGCTGCCTGCACCCCACCCCCTCTGCCTCGCTTGGCTGAGAGTTGCCGGCTGGTAAGCCTCGGGTGGCGGCCCGTCCTTGTACCAGAGCTTTTGCGCGATGAGAGGCGCGTATGGTGCGGTGAATTTGCGCACGAACTCCGCTTCATCGTCGACGTGCTGGCGTAAGGCGCCTCCAAAGCCTGCTCTGAAACAACGGCTCCTGGTGCCCACCTCCAGCGTTCCGCCATTGACGCGTAGAGAAGGGTCGAGCTTGTTCTGACCGCAGTAGACTTTGCCTTTGCGTGGTTGGCGCGTCACGTGGTCGACGGAGGGAGCCGCGGCGTGTTGCGGCGCTGTCTTGGGCTCACGCACCCGCCCAGATTTTGACCGCTGTGTGGCGGTGCCGCTCCCAGCGCTCTCTGACGAAGACATCGCGCCCACGTGCGTCCGCGCAGAGTCGGTCAGCTTCCGATGGAGTTCGTCTCGCGCGATCTCCTCTGGGCTCTGCTGCGCACCGCTGTGCTCTCCCGCATGGCTTGCCGAGCGACTGTGCTTATGCGACTGAGGCACGCGGGGCGCTTGGTGCGCGGCCGCGAGCGGTCTATGCATCCGAGGTGAAGACGGGCTGTACATGGGGCGTTGCGAATGCCCCCCACGCTGGCACGTGCGAGTATCGGGAGTGCTCGCATGGGGCGCACTTGTTGTCATCCTGGCCGACGTCAGCCGAGTCGAAGCACCAGGCGGCTCCCATGCCGAGCGCGCAACACCCTTGGCGTGCACGTCGGACCAGTTCGCGCTCATCCAGTTTTACTATCAAGTGAGGGCGCTGCGCTAGTGAGCGGCCTGCGCCATCATCGTGGGCGCGCTTCTTAGCAGCGTCAGATACGCCTCCTGCGCCCGCGTGTCGAAATCAGCCGGGAGGCTTTCTAGGACGACGCCGGGTCCAGCAGCAGCGCCCGTGCAGGGGCCAGCAGGCGGCGGTGCCATCTTGGGCACTGTAATTTGGGGCGGCTCGCGCGCACTTTCGGCAGCAGTCGCCGTGGATACTGCGGCGCGATATTCGTCGGCCGACAACGGCTGCAGCCAGCAAGCCCCCAACGGGCCGAGAGGCGTGCGCCACCAGGCGGTGAGAGTGCGCAGTAGGCTTTGCATCTGGCGCGTCGTCCTGCTTTCCGCCCTGGCGAAGTACAGCGTGGCACGGTTGTTGTCGTCGCGCACCCAAGTGTATTCGATGCACGCAGATGCCCCCCATTGACTCAGTCGAGTTTCGACCTCGCCCTTCGCCTGCCCTAGATGCGCAGCGAAATGGTTGTAGGTCGCCTCCGTCATCGACGCCTCTTTTCACCGACCCTTGAACATCTTGGTCGTGCCATGAATCGCCCTATCTGCTCGCAGCCTCCCGCGACGACTTCATTTGGTGGCAGGCACGGTGCACGGGGAGATGGCACAAAGCGCAGCGGAAGTTATATCTCATGGCAACGCGTTTTGGAAGGTGCGGCGCAACCCTCTTACGAATGTTGACTTCGCTCCCGTACGACTCAAGCTCGTCGCGCTCGCTACCCAAACAGCTGCCCGACTGGCTTGTCGATTTCCAAGTCGAGGAAGGCTCGCTTCTATAACTTCGCCACCTCACTCCGCTATGTATGTAGCTACCACTAATACACGCGAGCAACACACCTGGCATGATGAACGTATACTACATCGCAACCTACGTCGCAACTTACATCGCAACCTACATCGCAACTTACATCGCAACTTACATCGCAACTACATCGCAACCACATCGCAACCTACATCGCAACTTACATCGCAACTACATCGCAGCTACATCGCAACCTACATCGCAAGCACCTCATCAACCGAAGCCAGCTGGATAAACCAAGCCCACCCGACATCTCTCTTGCCATCTTGCGCCTAGTGGCCGAGACTGCGTAACAGAAATGCGCACTGGGATCATATATCTATGTGCGTGACGGCGCGGATGGCAAATTTCCAGCAACGCTCGGATTCCTGGTTCTGTGTGCGCGCGGAATTACACTCTACTACGGCCTCTCAGATGGGCGCCGGTCCCTCGCGAACTGGCGCACCGCTCCGGGTTCGAGGATCTGTGCGATTTACCGCAAGCCGTCGCGGGTTGGTCAACAGCTTCAAAGGCGTTTCCGCTTCGTCCAAGCAGGGACATAGTTCGGATCCGTCTGGGAATCAAATTTCCCCCAGACGTTGTTCGCGATCCGTAGAGACTCGGCGCTGCGCTTCAAGCTTTTCCCCAGTTCCGTATCGGCCGCGCGTTCTTGAGTCTGTGCCACACTCTTAGCGACGTTTGCGCCCTGACCACAATTGGTGCACACGAGGCAAGCGCTGCGGTAGGCCACTTTGCCGTTGCAGCGATCGACGATCTCCTCTCCGTTGACGACTGTGCGCTTTGTCACACTGGTGCAGAAGATCTGCTTGCCAGCGCGTGCGCGTTCGGGGCTGCAGAAGTGTTGTCCCAGCGGTGTACCAGCTGGCAGTTCGGAGTTGGTCTCGTGGCAACGGCGCGGGGCGTCTGCATCCCACAGCTTCTGGAACTCCTCGAGCTCGCTAGGGGGCACCTGGCATTCCTTCGAGTACAATGAGTTTTGTGCATCTGCAACTGTTCGGTAGGGGCCGCGCTCCTCTCTCTTGGCGATGTTGGCGTATTGGCGATAGAAGTCCAGGCATGTTGCTTTCTGAGACTGCGTGCCAAAGAGCTCGCGGAACTTTCGTGCGAAAGGGATGAGACCTGCATCTTCCCTCAGCTCGAACTCAAGACATTCCAGCTTGTCGCTGGTTTTTGTCTTTTGTTGGTCTGTTATGTAACATGTGGCTGGCCGATGCTGCGGATGCGCATAGGACCAAGTCTCCACTAAGCTGCCACCAGTGAGTAAGAAGGAGTCCTCACAGCGCGCTTCACCACAGCTGCAGACCTTGCGAAGCGCCCGGCCACACATTTTGCACCCTGTCTGCTCGTTGGCCGGGGCAGATGAGGCATCTGTCAGCGCCGCGGTCACTGGATTCCCATCCTGCTGCTGCGAAGGTAATGCCAGATGGTCACCCGTTTCAGGCTGGGCAGAGTTGGCTGCCGCTTCCGTCTGCACCATAGGGTCGAACCAAACGTGCACATGCATACATTTTTTGCATCGCACGATGCCGCAGGCACATTGCTGAGTCTGTACGTCTGCACGACAGGCGACACAATGCTTGCCGCCGCAGCCGCACGGACCCCTGTGACACACGTCACAATCCTCGTTGCTCGGCGTCCATACATGAGAATTGCTGACCTCATGGTATGCTTCCATCAAGGACTGCTGCTGATCTTGCTGCGATGTGATGTTTGCGGCGCATGGCTTACAACGGATGCATGCGCAGGTCGGGCACCGTGTGAAGCCCATCGTGTATGCGTCAGACTCCACTCTTCCGCATGCACCGCAAGGCCCGAGCGCCCTGGCCGAGCCCATATTCTCTGTAAAGAACTGGCGCCTGCAGTCGGCAAGGCCGATCGGTTCTCCCGAGCGCACGGCGTCGAACAGGGCGGGCATGTGTTCCAGCTCATTACGCTGAATCAAAGACCTTGCTTCAGGCATGATCGCGAGCAGCTCTGCGTCATCATTTTCACGGACCGCCGCCACCACTTCTTCCTTCGTTGCTTGGGCATCGCCCCAGCAGAAGCGACGCTGCGAAACCCGAGTGAAGGGGCGCACAGACTCCACCACTGCGACCTCTGGAAGCTTGCGCAAATCCAAGCAAGTGACCTTCTTCATCTCGTTCTTCCAGGTGCGGTAAGCATTGTCGCCACGCTGTCCTTTCTTGTCGGTGACAACGAAATATAAGGTGTCTCCAAAACCCGAGACTGTGGAGGCATTCAGGATGCCGTCGTCGATAATACGATTCCTGCCGAATCGCTGAAGGCCAGCGAGCAAGGCCGCCTGCTGAGCGGCAGGGCACTTAAGGCGGATCTCGAAGGTCCGAGGGCCTTCGAACCCCTCTGCGATTCTGCACTGCATTGCACCTAGCGATGAGCTACGCAAGCTTTCCTACTTGACCCGAAATTGCGCATGTGCTGGTAAGCGCGCGCATGTTGGCAAACGTATGGCCATGTCGGTCCGAGATTGGTAAGAGAGACTCATATTATTTCTTCCCACCTAAGCGTTTTGCTGGTTCTTGCGCAGTAGTGCTTTGAGGACACTACTTTTTCCCTACTCCTCCTCGAGTGAGGAGTGTAGAAATAGTAGCGTGGGCTTGCCCCTGCAGAATGACCTTGAAACCAAACTTGGACGACGGCGCGTAGAACCACGATGTGTTGAGCAGATGAGGACACTACTTTTTCCTTACTCCTCCTCGAGTGAGGAGTGTAGAAATAGTAGCGCGGGCTTGCCCCTGCAGAGTGACCTTGAAACCAAACTTGGAAGACGGCGTGTAGAACCACGATGTGTTGAGCAGATGAGGACACTACTTTTTCCTTACTCCTCCTCGAGTGAGGAGTGTAGAAATAGTAGCGTGGGCTTGCCCCTGCAGAGTGACCTTGGAACCCAACTTAGAAGACTGCGTGTAGAACCACGATGTGTTGAGCAGATGAGGACGCTACTTTTTCTGTACTCCTCCTCGAGTGAGGAGTATAGAAATAGTAGCGCGGGCTTGCCCCTGCAGAATGACCTTGAAACCAAACTTGGAAAGAACCGGGCGCCAACAGGGCATCAACCGGGCACCAACCGGGCACCAACCGGACACCAACCGGGCACCAACCGGGCACCAACTGGGCGCCAACTGGGCACCAACTGGGCACCAATTGGGTAGCAACCAGACCGCCGCTGCAGACAGAGAGCAGTTGCAGACGAGGGTTTTCGGCTGAAACTTCGCGTTCAGCGTTCAAGTGGAGGCTCCTCGGCTGAAACTTCGCGTTCAGCGTTCGAGTGGGGGCTCTTCGGCTGAAGCTTCGCGTTCAGCGTTCAAGCGGGGGTTCGCAGCTGAAACTTCGCGTTCAGCGTCGAAGCGGGGGTTCGCAGCTGAAACTTCGCGTTCAGCGTTCAAGCGGAGGTTCGCAACTGAAACTTCGCGCATGCAGTTTTTTTCATGTCGGCTCTGCAACCCGCTTCACGCTCTGAGTCTACTTCGGCGCTAGAGCCGTAGTCTGCAACACCCGACCATTCTGAAATCGAAATGCCTTCTGCAGAATGTCGCGCACGCTGTTCACGCTCCTCCCGAAGCTTTTGAGCCGGCCGCAATGGGCGCAGTGGCTTCTCTCCATCACGGGTTCACCACGCAATGCATCACTGTACGTCTTCCAAATCGTTTCTTTGTCCAAGCAATCCTCGTTGAGGCAGCCATCGTAGGGTGTGCTCATGTCGCCTCCGAGCGCTTGCCTGATGAGCGCTTGAGCTGGAGAATCGAGCTTCTTCAAATCGGTTTCCTCGCTGGGGTCCAGAGCTTGAAGAGCAGTGGCACATCTCCTGATAAATTCGCTCTTCCGCCCATGCTCGCCTGGCCCAGGCACGGAGCCGTCCTTGACCAGCTTCATCGCCACGCGCACCACGTGCTGCATTCCAGGACTCTTGTATTCCTCCCGGACTTTGCTCTGCAGCAAGAGCTGGCGCCTTGACTCGCGGTGGCAGCGATGGAAAGCAAGTCGCTCTGGACGCTCACCCGCCTCGGCCACGATTATGACAGCCTCGCTTTTGGCTCGATACTCCCAGACACTTGCTGGATCAAGAATGTTGGGGGCTGCTAAAGTCTGCGGCTGTTCTGACCCATCGGTCAGCATGAGCCGCAGCGCCTGCAAAACCACTTCCTCCTCGCTGGAGGATTCTTCCGCCAGCGACCCGGCCATTGGCTTCGCATTGCTCTCCAAAATCTTGGCTTGCTCAGCAAGGGTTCGATACTCCTCAGTAACGTGAGGGCGGTGAATTGGGGGGCGGTAGTCCTGTTCAGACTCGTCTTGCTTGCAAAGGTCGCTTCCTCTTCTGGCCAGCAGGGCGCAGAGAGTCCACTGTCTGCCACGCCGAAATTTGGTCACGGTCGACCTCGTCCAAAGGGCGCAGGCTTTCCTGCACAGCGCAACGCTGCTCGTTTGCAAACGGAGCAGGAAGGCATTTGTAAAGGACCTTGGCGGCAAGTTTGACATTGCCCAAGTGAAGAGGGTTCGCAACGCGCAAGAACGCCAAAAGGCCGTGCTGGTCAACGGCCAGTTGCACCCAGGTCACCGCACAATTCTTGCGCTTCATGGCCTGCTGCATCTCCTTGATGGCCTCGGTGCTCCATTCCTTTGAGAAGCGAGCAATGTCGTCAAATGCAGGGCGCGGTTGAAGAATATCTGCAATGAGTGTGTCCATTTCAGCATCGTCCGCAAGGCTAACAATAGGCTGCTCACGGAGGGACTGTATCAGTGCAGGAATCTAGCAAAGCTGGTGGTGGGCAGGAAAAGGCTTGAGCTTGCTTTATAGGAACAGCTTGGGCCAGAAGCTATATAGGAGCAGCCGCCGGAATATAATGATATTCCGGATATAATGATTTTTCGGCGCCCTCGCGTACTAGGGTAAATAGCAATAGGGGTTCGCAGAGGTTCGCAATTTGCAAAATTTGTAGTGGGCAGGAAAGGGCTTGAGCTTGCTTTACAGGAACAGCTTGGGCCAGAAGCTATATAGGAGCAGCCGCCGGGATATAATGATATTCCGGATATAATGATTTTTCGGCGCCCTCGCGTACTAGGGCAAATAGCAATACGTGTTCGCAGAGGTTCGCAGTTTGCAAAAAAAAACGCAGAAGTTCGCGTGGATCGAATGGGACGCAACAGTTCGCTGAAACGTGCGCGACTTCAATTTTAGCACCACTCCATCTAAATTTGGTGCGGTACTGGCGCCAGGAATTATCAAGCTTCGACGATTTACTGTACGTCGCGCGGGCTGTCCTCAGCGCACTGCAGCCCTCGGTAATGCATCGCAGCACCACTCATACTCATACCTCAACGCAGCTGCTGAGAGCGGACGTCCGCAAGCATCATACGCGCGCACTCAAGATCTGCAGCCAGCTTCTTACACTGCAGCACGCCAGTCGCCGCTTCGACGAAGGCACTCTGATCAGCAAGTTCCTGACGAAGAACTGCTTGTGGATCTTCCTGGTCGCTGTCCTCGTCCATGCTTTTCGTCGAGACCCAGCCAAAAACTTCGATTGCCCGTCTCAGCGATCATGCGTTCCTCAAGTTGCTCTTCAAACCCTTCCTCTTGGATGATGTTTTCCATGACGCGCATGCACTCACGGTGCGCGCGCAGCAGCCTTCGCTTCTTGGCCTAACGTGTGCAACCGCAATTCCAACCATAACACGCTGAGCGATCTCCAGCTGCGTGGCTGCAATTTTTGGAGCAACACCATTTATCCTTCCAGAAGATGTTCGTGTCACGGTATGGCTTCTCTTGTTGGCAATGACTACACTGGCGCAGGTTAGTTGCGGCCATGCTCACGATGGAATCACCGTGCCAGCTATCTGTGCCTTTTCGCGCGAAAGCAACTGGAGCCAGAGCTGCGAAATGTATGATGGAGCAATGCAACAGAAATGGATAGGTGCGTCATCTTAGGCAATTACGCTTGCGGCCGTCGCTGCCGGAAGTGCGCTGTCGGACTGCGGCTTGGGTGCGCGCGCAATCTAAGATTTATTGCAACGACTTTTTTCGTTTGAGCCTTACGCTGCCACGACGATTTGCTGTAGGTGTAGGTCGCGGGAACTGCGAACTGCGAACTGTCGCGCAGTCCACATCCTCCACTTTAACCCACGATGGCAGCTACTCAACTTACCCTGCGCCGTTTGCCATCGCGCATGCGATCGTAGAAAGTCTCAACACGGCGTCGAATTTCCACGTGGTCGCCATTTGGGTAATGCTTACTTGCGAAGTGCTGAAGCTCATCAGCTGTTGGCCGCGCTTTGTGCTCCGAGAATGCTTCGTGCATGAGCGGGCCGAGGTTGGGAGCAGGTGCATGGAGAGCGCAGAAACGCTCACCAGCGATAGCATTCATACTGCATCTCCAATCAGGTTCGAATTCCAATACGCTTGCGCATTGAACGCCTGGCCCAGCATGAGCAGCGCAGCAGGGTTTCCGCTCCGGGCACGTGCGCGGTCCACCTCCGGGAACCATGGAGGGATGTTAACGGAACCCCCGAAGTTATCCCAGCGGCTGGGCTGGCTGGGCCCCCAGGTCGCCCTCCGCACTCGTGGCGCCACCTGTGTGCGTACCCCGTCCAATTCTCCCCTATCCTCACCATCCCTTGCCGTTATGGCTCAAGGTACTGTACTGTCACTGGCGAGAGGTAAAACATCTCCTCTTGCCTAACCTCGTACTCTACCTACGGAACCCTTGGGGACGGTTAGGCTACTCGCTTATCAATCCCTATTCTCAGGTTATCAGCGTTCTACTTCGCTCTGTTGCGATGGCGCACTTGCCCGAGGGCCCGCCGCGCACGCTTCCTGACCACGCGTCGGGGGGCGCTGCGCGCGAAGGACCCAGAGGAAGTTCGCGCCACCACCCCATCCCGAGGGCAGAGGACAATATGATACCCGATTCCCCCATCCCCCTTCAGGGCTCGTCCCCAGGCGACGGCCTTGAGAGCGAGTCGGCGCGCGTGATCGACGCAGCCACTCCCAGTTTTGACCCTGCTCCTCTCACCTCAGCCCCTGCTATTCCACAGGCTTCCGCCGACCCTGCTTCTTTCGCCAGGGGCAACCCTCGAGTTTTCGGGGGTGGACCTAACGTTGAAGGAAGGGGCGACCCTATGCATGAGGCCTGGGGCAACCCAGGGCAAGAGGCCTGGGGCAAACCAAGGCATGCCAGGGGCAGCCCTACGCGTGGCGCCGCCGACCCTGTCGCGTCGCAGCATCGCGCCGCCCCCACGAGTGACCATTCTTCACATCGCTTCGCCAGCCTATACGATATGAATCGAAGCGCTACCGCGAAACCCCGCCGATGGGACCACCGCGGACCACAGAGTCCAGCATCAATGCCCGCATCCGAGCACGTGAAGTCATTCGAGAGCATGTCCAGCCGAAGTATCGCATGGCGTCCAGGGATACTCCCAACCCAGACGCGCCTTGGGGCCTCGACCCAGTTCGCAAAACTGAGAGTTCTTGCACATGGCGACCGTTTCCAGAGGGAGCGCAGTCTCCAGAGGAGATCCCGCTCGAAGGAGATGCTGGCGCGCTCGAACATGTTGGTCCTGTGATCGGTTTGAATACCTTCGCGAGATTCTTATCGTTCGCTGAGGGTCGCTCGGTGCGAACCATGCTTTCACAAGATGGTTGGCCTCCTTTAGTCCAAGAGGACCTTGGCCTTACTACGCTGCACGCCTTCGGCAGTGACGGCGGTGCTTTTCCGTGGGCCAGCGTCTATAGCGACTGCACAATCGTCATGGGGGGAGCTGGTAAGACTTCCGCTGTGCCTTGGCCGTCAATGGACCAACTTCACAGTTGGAATAATCGTACCCACATGGCCTCTCAGAGCAAATCCGCATGTGTCCCTTTGTTTTGCCCGACCTTGACCCAGATTCATTGGCAGGCGGGCTGGACTTTGGAACGCGTCTCCACCTGCTTGAGAGACGACATTCTCTTGTGGGCGCTGACGTACCGCGACTACAAACAGATTTTCCGCACCCACAGCACCCCGGTTGGAATGAATTGCCCCATTCTGCCCGAATTTAGCGTGGTTGTGCAGCGTGAACACCTTGACGATGCTCTCCTCCAGGAGGATGAAAGAAGAGAACAGGAGACTTCCCGCCGCTCCTGGCTGCATGGCCGCAGCCTGGGGCAACAGAGGTCTCCTGTGCGCCTCGTTTGCCTTCCGTCGGCTGCCTGCCGTGCCACAGCTGGCGGCGCCGCCAACACGCCGCGACGCCACCACGGACGCCGAGCTGAAGTCTGTGCAACCTCCATTCGCGACTCTCCGAAATGCAAGTGCAGGCACCTTGACCCAAAATGGCTCCAGATATTTGCTGCAGCGATGCCACTTCCGCATTTCCCTCAAGATCTCACACACTGAACATTACCCCCCATACACTCACACTCCACACCGATTCAACAGAAAGGCCCCCCCTGAAGCTCTGAAAATGGGGTTTTGGCAACTCGATGGCTCAAACTTGAATGTTCGGATCTCCGCTGTCATACTTCAGACGAACGCTCAATGCCAACCATGCTGACGCTCCTCACAACTTGTAGTTCTTACACAGGGTCCTTTCGCCCCACGATTTGCGACTCTTTCTGCGCTCTCCTGTTAGCCATGTGCAAAATATGATACTCCGTGCTACAAGTTTGGTCCAATGATCATCATGACATCATGAAAAAGCCGGACCGCACACGTGCCCGGTGCGAGGGTTTCACCTTCCAGCACGGCCTGCCCGGCTTTACTTCGAATTGACAGAGATCTGCGTCGGAGGCCACACGGATCTCCTTCATGTTCCTCTCTTTCTCCGCTCGTTCGGTACGTCTCCGCTCTGCTGCCCTGTGCTTCCCGAAACTTTCCGCGAAAAGCGCCAACTCAAACTCGATGTCTTCTGGCGCGGGCAAGACATGGAACGGAATGATTATAGGCGAAGGTGGCGGCTCCAAACATTCTCTTGGTAGGATTCGGTGTTCGCCGTCATGCTCGACCATATTGCACACGAGAGCTGCTAAATGTCGGCGAACTGAACGTTGCGAGGCAGCTCCCGAACGACGCGTTCCAAGCTGGCCCTTGGCAACGCTTGTTCCAATGAGCTCACGACGCGCACACCATCTTTGTTCTGCTGCTTCGTACCAAGCAGCATGATTCTGCGCGCTTGCCTTCAGCTTGGCTCGGCGCTGCGGACCGGCTACAGGTTGCATTGAATGCCACGTGCCGACAGAAGGCTTCTGCCACCAAGCTGTGGACCGATGCTCTTCCAACAAATCGCGACCGCTCCGAAGAAATTGGCGAGAGTGGCTCGCACGTAGCGGTGGTGCTCGCAGACGCCCCAGAACTCAGCGCGCGCTTCTCATATAAATCGCCAAGGGACGGGCAAGCATTCGCAGCCAGTGTCGTTTCCAACTGACCTTCGGCAGCTGGCGAGGCGGCCGTATTGTGGAAATACCGAGCGAGCGAAGTGGATGCACCGCTCGGAAGAACAATCGGCTCGGTCCTCGACTTTTTCTTTGCAGGCGCATCCTCGGCAGGGTTTTCCAGGAAGTTCAGCAAGCGGTCGCGCGGTACTTTCTCAACGATCAGTGCTGCCTTGTCGGCCATTTTCATACCAGGTTGACGCTCCACTTTGCATTCCTTAAGGATAGCGTTCATACGCGCCACCTTGAAGGCTTTCTGCACACGCGCCATTAGCTGCAAGTCTCCAGGCGCCGCCAGCGCTGACGCGGCGGCAGCATTCGGTTGTCGCAGCGCATCCAACCGCTGTGATATATCATCCAGGTGTGCATGCAAGCCTTCCTCGACGCTCGTCAATTGAAGGCGTGTTTGATTGCCGTCCTCTTCCACAGCTTGCTCCCATGACGCCTGCAGCGCAAGCTGCTCCTGTGGTACCGTTGCTTTAGGCTTGCTCGAGAATTTCACCTGGTAGCCACTGCCGTCACTGTAGCGGTCAAGCTCGAACGCCAGAACTGCGTCATCATTAGCGAACTCGCGCAACAGCCCTGCTTCGGTGTAGTCGCAAGCGCGAAAAGCGGCGGTGCGCACGAGCTTGCCAGCGGCATTCCTCGCGCACTTCTGCAAGGCGCGGCGCTGGCGATGCTGCTCGGCATTCAACACCATTGGCCAAATCGGATCCTAGGAATGCCACCAAGCAAACTATGGATGCTGAGTGGCTACTCACAATGTAGTTTCGCGTCGCAACCTGACATCGCAACCTTACATCGCAACCTGACATCGCGGGGCCCCCGGGCCCCCGGATCCTCGTTTTCAGTTTCCTTTAACTTTCCTTTAGCTTTCCCTTAGCTTTCCCTTTGCTTTCCTTTAGCTTTCCTTTAGCTTTCCTTTAACTTTTTTTAACTTTCCTTGAGCTTTCCTTTAGCTTTCCTTCAGCTTTCCTTTAGCTTTCCTTCAGCATTCCTTTAGCTTTCCTTTAGCTTTCCTTTAGCTTTCCTTTAGCTTTCCTTTAGCTTCCCTTTAGCTTCTCTTTCGCTTTCCTTCAGCTGTCCTTTAGCTTTCCTTTAGCTTTCCTTCAGCATTCCTTTAGCTTTCCTTTAGCTTTCCTTTACTCCCGGTTCTCCCTTTGAAACGTGATTTTTGCGCGATTTTCGAATTTGTTCGTCCAATTTCCGTTCCCGCTTCGCCCCCGTTTCGCTCCCGCTTCGCCCCGCTTCGCTCCCGCTTCGCTTTCGTTTCGCTCCCGGCTCGCCTTTTGAATCGCGATTTTTCATAATTTTCGAATTTGGGCGTCGATTTCCGCTCCCGTTTCGCCCCCGCTTAGTTCCCGGTCGGAGGGGCGAGGCAACGAGTGAGGCAGCGAATGAGGCAGCGAATGGGGCAACGAATGAAGCAGCGAATGGGGCAACGCAATTTCCGCTCCCGTTTCGCGCCCGTTTCGCTCCCGCTTCGCTCCCGCTTCGCTTTCGTTTCGCCCCCGCTTCGCCTTTCGAATCGTGATTTTTCGTGATTTCTTTTCGCACAATTTCCGCTCCCGTTACGCCCCCGCTTCGCCCCCGTTTCGCCTCGCTTCGCTCCTGCTTCGCTCCCGCTTCGCTTTCGTTTCGCTCCCGGTTCGCCCCTTGCCTTTCCACCAACCTTTTCGTGACTTCGGCTCATCAAATTGCGTGCGTTTCGCTGCCGTTTTCCTGTTCCCGGGGCCGGAGTTGTGTTTTGGAATGTTTTGGTATGTTTTTGGAATGTTTTGGGGTGTTTTGGGGTGTTTTTCGTGTTCGGTGGTGTTTTGGGGCTGTTTTGGGCGGTGTTTTGGGGTGTTTTTGCAATTTGTTTGCGCTTTGGGGGGGGGGGGCCTTCGCTCCCGCTTCGCCTTCGTTTCGCTCCCGGTTCTCCCTTTGAGTCGTGATTTTTCGCGATTTTCGAATTTGTTCGTCCAATTTCCGCTCCCGTTTCGCCCCCGTTTCGCTCCCGTGTCGCCCCGCTTCGCTCCCGCTTCGCTTTCGTTTCGCTCCCGGCTCGCCTTTTGAATCGTGTTTTTCATAATTTTCGAATTTGTTCGTCCGATGTCCGCTCCCGTTTCGCCCCCGTTTAATTCCCGGTCGGAGGGGCGAGGCAGCGAGCGAGGCAGCGAATGAGGCAGCGAATGGGGCAGCGAATGAAGCAGCGAATGGGGCAGCGCAATTTCCGCTCCCGTGTCGCGCCCGTTTCGCTCCCGTTTCGCCCCGCTTCGCTCCCGCTTCGCTTTCGTTTCGCTCCCGCTTCGCCTTTTGAATCGTGATTTTTCTATTTTTTGTTCGCGCAATTTCCGCTCCTGTTACGCCCCCGCTTCGCTCCCGTTTCGCCTCGCTTCGCTCCTGCTTCGCTCCCGCTTCGCTTTCGTTTCGCTCCCGGTTCGCCCCTTGCCTTTCCACTTGCCTTTTCGTGACTTCGGTTCATCAAATTGCGCGTGTTTCGCGGCCGTTTTCCTGTTCCCGGGGCCGGAGTTGCGTTTTGGAATGTTGTGGTATGTTTTTGGCTTGTTTTGGGGTGCTTTGGGGTGTTTTTCCTGTTCGGTGGTGTTTTGGGAATGTTTTGGGCGGTGTTTTGGGGATGTTTTTGCAGCTTGTTTGCGCTTTGGGGGGGGGGCTTCGCTCCCGCTTCGCCTTCGTTTCGCTCCCGGTTCTCCCTTTGAGTCGTGATTTTTGCGCGATTTTCGAATTTGTTCGCCCAATTTCCGTTCCCGCTTCGCCCCCGTTTCGCTCCCGCTTCGCCCCGCTTCGCTCCCGCTTCGCTTTCGTTTCGCTCCCGGTTCGCGTTTTGATCGTGATTTTTCGTAATGTTCAATGTTTTTCGTCAAATTTCCGCTCCCGTTTCGCCCCTGTTTCGCTCCCGTTTCGCCTCGCTTCGCTCCCGCTTCGCTTTCGTTTTGCTCCCGGCTCGCCTTTTGAATCACGATTTTTCGTAATTTTCAAATTGTGTCGTTCGATTTCCGCTCCCGTTTCGCCCCCGTGTAGTTCCCGGTCGGAGGGGCGAGGCAGCGAGCGAAGCAGCGAATGAGGCAGCGAACGGGGCAGCGAATGAAGCAACGCATGGGGCAGCGCAATTTCCGCTCCCGTTTCGCCCCCGTTTCGCTCCCGTTTCGCTCCGCTTCGCTCCCGCTTCGCTTTCGTTTCGCTCCCGCTTCGCCTTTCGAGTCGTGATTTTTCGTGATTTTCTATTTTTTCGCGCAATTTCCGCTCCCGTTACGCCCCCGCTTCGCTCCCGTTTCGCCCCGCTTCGCTCCCGCTTCGCTTTCGTTTCGCTCCCGGTTCGCCCCTTGCCTTTCTACCAGCCCTTTCGTGATTTCGGTTCATCAAATTGCGTGTGCTTCGCGGCCGTTGGTGGTGTTTTGGGTGTGTTTTGGGTGGTGTTTTGAAATGTTTTTGCAGCTTGTTTGCGCTTTGGGGGGGCCTTCGCTCCCGCTTCGCTTTCGTTTCGCTCCCGGTTCTCCCTTTGAGTCGTGATTTTGCGCGATTTTCGAATTTGTTCGTCCAATTTCCGTTCCCGTGCTCTCGCTTCGCCCCGCTTCGCTTTCGTTTCGCTCCCGGTTCGCTTTTGGATCGCGATCTTTTGTTAGTTTCAATGTTTTTCGTTCAATTTCCGCTCCCGTTTCGCGCCCGTTTCGCTCCCGTTTCGCCCCGCTTCGCTCACGCTTCGTTTTCGTTTCGCTCCCGGCTCGCCTTTTGAATCGTGTTTTTCATAATTTTGGAATTTGTTCGTCCGATTTCCGCTCCCGCTTCGCCCCCGTATAATTCCCGGTCGGAGGGGCGAGGCAGCGAGCGAGGCAGCGAATGAGGCAGCGAATGGGGCAGCGAATGAAGCAGCGAATGGGGCAGCGCAATTTCCGTTCCCGTTTCGCCCCCGTTTTGCTCCCGTTTCGCTCCGCTTCGCTCCCGCTTCGCTTTCGCTTCGCTCCCGCTTCGCTTTTTGAGTCGTGATTTTTCGTGATTTTCTATTTTTTGTTCGCCCAATTTCCGCTCCCGTTTCGCCCCGCTTCGCTCCCGCTTCGCTTTCGTTTCGCTCCCGGTTCGCCCCTTGCCTTTCCACCAGCCCTTCCGTGATTTCGGTTCATCGGATTGCGTGTGTTTCGCGGCCGTTTTCCTGTTCCCGGGGCCGGAATTGCGTTTTGGAATGTTTTGGTATGTTTTTGACGTGTTTTGGGATGCTTTGGGGTGCTTTTCCCGTTCGGTGGTGTTTTGGGGCGTTTTGGCGGCTTGTTTGCTCTTTGGGGGGGGGGGGGGTCGCTCCCGCTTCGCTTCCGTTTCGGCCCCGGTTCGCCCTTTGAGTCGTGATTTTGCACGATTTTCGAATTTGTTCGTCCAATTTCCGTTCCCGTTTCGCCCCCGTTTCGCTCCCGCTTCGCCCCGCTTCGCTCCCGCTTCGCTCTCGTTTCGCTCTCGTTTCGCTCCCGGTTCGCGTTTTGATCGTGATTTTTCGTAACGTTCAATGTTTTTCGTCAAATTTCCGCTCCCGTTTCGCCCCCGTTTCGCTCCCGTTTCGCCTCGCTTCGCTCCCGCTTCGCTTTCGTTTCGCTCCCGGCTCGCCTTTTGAATCGTGTTTTTCATAATTTTGGAATTTGTTCGTCCGATGTCCTCTCCCGGTTCGCCCCCGTTAAATTCCCGGTCGGAGGGGCGAGGCAGCGAGTGAGGCAGCGAATGAGGCAGCGAATGGGGCAACGAATGAAGCAGCGAATGGGGCAGCGCAATTTCCGCTCCCGTTTCGCGCCCGTTTCGCTCCCGCTTCGCTCCCGCTTCGCTTTCGTTTCGCTCCCGCTTCGCCTTTTGAGTCGTGATTGTTCATATTTGTTTTCGCACAATTTCCGCTCCCGTTACGCCCCCGCTTCGCTCCCGTTTCGCCTCGCTTCGCTCCTGCTTCGCTCCCGCTTCGCTTTCGTTTCGCTCCCGGTTCGCCCCTTGCCTTTCCACTTGCCTTTTCGTGACTTCGGTTCATCGGATTGCGCGTGTTTCGCGGCCGTTTTCCTGTTCCCGGGGCCGGAGTTGTGTTTTGGAATGTTTTGGTATGTTTTTGGAATGTTTTGGGGTGTTTTGGGGTGTTTTTCCTGTTCGGTGGTGTTTTGGGTGTGTTTTGGGCGGTGTTTTGGGGTGTTTTTGCAATTTGTTTGCGCTTTGGGGGGGGGGCTTCGCTCCCGCTTCGCCTTCGTTTCGCTCCCGGTTCTCCCTTTGAGTCGTGATTTTTCGCGATTTTCGAATTTGTTCGTCCAATTTCCGTTCCCGCTTCGCCCCCGTTTCGCTCCCGCTTCGCCCCGCTTCGCTCCCGCTTCGCTTTCGTTTCGCTCCCGGCTCGCCTTTTGAATCGCGTTTTTCATAATTTTCGAATTTGTTCGTCCGATGTCCGCTCCCGTTTCGCCCCCGTTTAGTTCCCGGTCGGAGGGGCGAGGCAGCGAGTGAGGCAGCGAATGAGGCAGCGAATGGGGCAGCGAATGAAGCAGCGAATGGGGCAGCGCAATTTCCGTTCCCGCTTCGCGCCCGTTTCGTTCCCGTTTCGCCCCGCTTCGCTCCCGCTTCGCTTTCGTTTCGCCCCCGCTTCGCTTTTTGAATCGCGATTTTTCATATTTGTTTTCGCGCAATTTCCGCTCCCATTTCGCCCCCGCTTCGCTCCCGCTTCGCCTCGCTTCGCTCCTGCTTCGCTCCCGCTTCGCTTTCGTTTCGCCCCCGGTTCGCCCCTTGCCTTTCCACCAGCTTTTTCGTGACTTCGGTTCATCAAATTGCGTGTGTTTCGCGGCCGTTTTCCTGTTCCCGGGGCCGGAGTTGTGTTTTGGAATGTTGTGGTATGTTTTGGGGTTGTTTTGGGGTGCTTCGGGGTGTTTTTCCTGTTCGGTGGTGTTTTAGGAATGTTTTGGGCAGTGTTTTGGGGTGTTTTTGGAGCTTGTTTGCGCTTTGGGGGGGGGCTTCGCTCCCGCTTCGCTTTCGTTTCGCTTCCGGTTCTCCCTTTGAGTTGCGATTTTGCGCGATTTTCGAATTTGTTCGTTCAATTGCTGTTCCCGTTTCGCCCCCGTTTCGCTCCCGCTTCGCTCCCGCTTCGCTTTCGTTTCGCTCCCGGTTCGCCCTTTGCCTTCCCACCAACCCTTTCGTGATTTCGGTTCATCAAATTGTGTGTTTCGCGGCCGTTTTCCTGTCCCCGGGGCCGGAATTGCGTTTTGGAATATTTTTGGCTTTGTTTTGGGGTGTTTTTTCGCGTTCGGGAATGTTTTGGGGGGTGTTTGGGGGCGTTTTTGCTGCTTGTTTGCGCTTTGGGGGGGCGCGTGCGTGTGCCGGAAATCCAGCGAAAGCGCTTTTGTCTTATTATTGAAATTGTTATATCAAGCTTCGGCCCAGAGGTATTCACAATCGGGCGTTTCGGGGCCTGGGCGGCCCAGAAGTATTCACAATAGGGCGCGTCGAGGTCTGGGCGGCCCGGAGGTACTCACTGTAGGGCGTGTCGGGGTTTAGGCGGCCCAGAGGTACTCACAGCCCGCCGCGCCATTGCTCGTGACACCCCTTGCTCTCGCTCCCCCGTTCCATGTAAGCCGCCCTGGCCGTTCTGGCCGCCTTGGCCGCTTTGGCCGCCCTGGCGGGTTTTGACCGCCCTGGCGCGTCCTGGCCGCGAGCGCGCCCGCCGCGCCACTGCTCGCGACACCCCTTGCTTTCGCTCCCCCGTTCCATGTAAGCCGCCCTGGCCGTTCTGGCCGCCCTGGCCGCCCTGGCGGGTTTTGGCCGCCCTGGCGGGTCCTGGCCGCGAGCGCGCCCGCCGCGCCACTGCTCGCGACGCCACTTGCTTTCGCTTGCCCGTTCCATGTAAGCCGCCCTGGCCGTTCTGGCCGCCCTGGCCGTCCTGACCGCCCTGGCCAGAAACTGTTCGTGACACCCCTTGCTTTCGCTCGCCCGTTCCCTGTAAGCCGCCCTGGCCG
>CAUYUJ010007024.1:0-49528 GCA_963575745.1 Prorocentrum cordatum
GGCGGGATGGGGGCGCCAGGCAGGAGGGGGGCCCAGACATCTGCTGTCGTATATATCCAGATCCGAGAATCGGTGTCGCGTTATGTCATACGAGAACGAAGACGAAGACGACGACGACGACGACGACGACGACGACGACGACGACGACGACGACGACGACGACGACGACGGTGCCGACGCTGACGACGCTGACGACGACGACGACGCTGACGCTGACGCTGACGACGACGACGACGACGACGACGACGACGTCGACGAAGACGGCGCCGACGCCACTTGCCTCCTCGGCAGGCCATCGACGACGACGACGACGACGACGACGACGACGACGACGACGAGGACGACGACGACGACGACGACGACGACGACGACGGGCGATGTCGTCGCCACGGCTGGATTCCCCCTTGAGATCGTGGTCAAAGAGGACACCGATGCCCAACCAGAGGGCCGCAATCGGGAGGCCCCGCGTGGGATGTTTTCGGTTCCCACGCCACCTGACTCGATTGTACGTGGCGCCCTGAACGTGGGCTTCGCGGCGAACATCTCGGCGAGATCTACGCAAGCGTCCCGGAGCTTACCATTCTGCACGTCAGGCACCAATTTCTCGAATTCGTGCGCACCAGTGCGGCGACTAGCCGGGTTCTTGTAAGGATGATACGCAAAAGTCTCGCCAGGGGCTGAGATTGCGATACATTTCCGGTCTTGGCGGGGTGCTAACTGAACATCGTGCTCCTGGCGATTTCCGACGACCTGGCAACCGCCCATGTCCGCCTCCATCGAAGACCACGCGCCCTGTAAGATCTCAGCTCTGTCTGCGGAGTCCGCGCGCTCAAAACGGGATAATGCCTTCGACAAGTATCCAAGAAGTGAGCTCGCCGACCACCGCCAGTAGCACAGATAGACCACCGCTAAAAGCTCCAAGCGCACTGCAGTCGCGCCAGAGGCTGCGGCCCGAAGATACTCGCCGCTAGCTACGCCGACGCGAATGTCATGTCTGTGAAGCAAAGTGAGAATGAAACCGCCGGCGACGTACGCGCCGATTTTCTCTGTCGGCTTGCCCAAGATATCGCTCACCCTGGCAACTTTCCAATGCTGCCCTTTCAGAGGCGCGCGGTGCTGCGCGCACTTCGAGTTCTTGCAGCTTCCATCATGGTCTCTGGCGCGCTGGTGGCACGTCTTGCATCTCAACACCATCGCGCCAGAGGCTGCGAGGCGCAGCCCCACAACGCGCGCCCTGGCGCCCCCGCGCAGACCCCGTGCTCAGCAAATGAGCGCTTGAGCCCGCTTGAGCCCGCTTGAGCCCGCTTGAGCCCGCTTGAGCCCGCTTGGCCACGCGCGATCGCAGAGAGACGAACGTCTCTCTTGGGGCCCATTATGAATGGTGCTGTCTGCCTCTGGGCATGGCTGGTGCTGGCTCTGCCCAATATGTGCGGGTGTCTGGCTTTCCTTTGATGGTGGTCTGGTCTACTTTTCGGCGGGGTCTGGTCCAGTTTTTGGCAGGGTCTGGTCAACTTTTGGATGGTCTGCTTTACTTTCTGGCAAAGTCTGGTCTAATTTTTGGCAGGGCCTGGTTTACCTATGAGTGGTCTGGTCTACTTTTTGGCAGGGTCCGGTCTACTTTTTGGCAGGGTCGGGTTTACTTATGGGTGGCCTGGTCTACTTTTTGGCAGGGTCTGGTCTAATTTTTGGCAGGGTCTGGTTTACTTATGGGTGGTCTGGTCTACTTTTTGGCAGGGTCTGGTCTACTTTTTGGCAGGGTCTGGTTCACCTATGGGTGGCCTGGTCTACTTTTTCGGCAGGGTCTGGTCTACTTTTCGGCAGGGTCTGGTTTACTTATGGGTGGTCTGGTCTACTTTTTGGCAGGGTCTGGTCTACTTTTCGGCAGGGTCTGGTTTACTTATGGGTGGCCTGGCCTACTTGTCGGCAGGGTCTGGTCTACTTTTTGGCAGGGTCTGGTTTACTTATGAGTGGTCTGGCCTATTTTTTTTGGCAGGGCCTGCTCTACTTATGGGTTGTCTGGCCTACTTTTTAGGCAGGGTCTGGTCTACTTTTTTGGCAGGGTCTGGTTTACCTATGGGTGGTCTGTTCTACTTTCTGGCAGGGTCTGGTCTACTTTTTGGCAGGGTCTGGATTGCCTATGGGTGGTCTGGTCTACTTTTTGGCAGGGTCTGGTTTACTTTTTAGCAGGGCCCGGTCTACTTTTTAGCAGTCTGGCCTGCTTCTTCGCAGGGTCTGTGAAACGGGGCTGCCATTGATGGCTTCTCTGGCATGAGCGACGGCGCAGCGTGGGGGTGGGGGGGCGGGGGATGGGGGAGGAAGATGCTGCATTTTGCAGGAGGATTGATTGCCGGACTTCGGAGTGAAGCATGAGGCGGAATAGGAATGACGAGGACGATATGAGGAATGTAGGAGAGTGGGAGGGGTATGGAGTAGATATGAGTAGTGAGTGCGGAGTAGTAGGCAGTATAGGCAGGGGAGGAGAGCCGGGAAGGAGGGGCCAGGGGGAGGGGGAATGGCGTATGAGCAGGAGCGATTGAGGAGGTGATGGGTGGGCGGAGGACGGGAGGGTGGGAAGGGGGGTGGTTTCACGGAACAAATGACTCCCTCTGGGGACCTGGTCGACACCCAGGAGCACGACGACGAGGACTAGCAGGGGCGGGGGGGGCAGAGACGGGAGGGAGGGGGCGAGTAGAGCCGGGGGCAGGGACAGGGCGGGAGAGCGATGCAGGAGCGACGTCCCACGGTGGACAGGCCAGGCGGTCCTGTTCTGGCGCCCTCAAGCTTTCCCCTGGACGTCGAGCCTCACTCCCGCCAGAGGCTGGGTTTTGCTGCGCCCTTGTGCTCGCGAGGGTGCAGGATTAGCAGCAGGAGCAGGGGGGAGACTGAGGACTAATGCAGCAGGGAGCAGAGGGGAGGACGACAATGAGGAGGGAAGCTGTTTCCAAGATTGTTTCGGCTTCGCTCGGACGCGGAATCTGCAGTTCCGCTGTGCAAAATCTGGCATTGGCACCGAAGCTGGGCGCGAGGCTACTCCCGCCAGAGGCTGGGCTCGGCACCGCAGGCGGCGAGGGCAAGTGCTCACCGCCGCCCGCGTTTCCCCGGGTTCGAGGGCAAGCCGTACTTGCCCTCCTCCTGGTGGCGCAACGCCTTCGCGTTGCGCCTGAGGACTCCCGCCGCGGACTGCGAGGTCGAATGCTTGCGCTTCTGGATCCACGCAGGCAGGCTCAGGTAAGCGCGGTAGATGTCGTAGCATGAGCACAAGTGTTTCCCGAACCAGAAGAGTTCGGCCAGCGTGATGAATTGGCCACTGCGGATCTGCCAGTTCCCGAAGGCTGGGTCGCTCCTCATCAAGCCAGTCTCGCCGCCGTCCTTCATCATGATCCAGTCCAGGTCTTGGATGGTCAAGTTTCCTTTGTGGGTGGATAGCCACGAGTACGTGTCCCAGCCGCGCGAAAATTGGTAGCGCCAGTAGCAAGGTTGAAGGATGCCCCCGCCAGAGGCTGGGAATGGCTCCCACCCCGCCCGCACAAGCCTGGCCTCGCCATCGTGCAGTGCCAGAATGTGCTTCACGTAGTCGCGCGTATCGTGCAGGCGAAAGTCCTCAGTCGTGGCGACGGATTCTCTCCAACGGTGCCGCCCCCTGTCCCCCCCCCCCTCCTCGCCCTCCCCCCTTCCCTCCCCTTCCCCCATCCTCGCCCTCTCCCTCCTCCTTCGCCGACTCCCTACCGCGTGGAGGGAAGGGAGATGGGTGGAGAGGACGTGGCTGGGGGTCGACTGGGCTTCGGCATCGTTGGAGACAACCCCCGCCATTCCTGCTTGAGCTGCTCCCAGGCGTCGCGCTGGAGCACCCACCACCCGCCAGAGGCTGGGGACAAGTCCGGCCACTCCTCGACGAAGGTGAGCCATTCATCCTCGTCCATCTTGTTTGTCAGCAAACGCATGTAGTGCATCTTCCTGCTGGCTATGGCCTTGACGACATCCTCGTTGGCGCCGAAGCGCATGGTGTTCTTGGAAGGGATTCCAGCGATGAACTCCGGAGCGTCCGGGATCGGGTCCGCGTACTCCAGCAACTCACCGAGGAGAAGCGCCCGACGCTCGTCGCGAGCTCTCGCCAGTTGCGGAGCCTCTCGAGGCATGCGCTCACGCAGGCTGACCCTTCCCTGCCAGTACTCGCCGAAGTGCACCTGCCGCTCACTGGTGCGCACGATCTGGCGCAGCCGCTCCTTCTGGTCCTCCGACAGGCGCTCCAGTTTCTTGGCGGACACGTGCACGGTGAGGTCGACCTCGCCGTCCGCCCCGCCAGAGGCTGGGTCGCGTGTACGTTGAGGCCCTGGTCGGGACCTCGAGCGGCGACGCACCCTGTGCTGCGGTTCAGCCGGGGGGGCCTGCTCCGGCGCGGGCTCGGCGTTGACGTCCTGCTCCTCCCCTCCAGACGACAAGCTGTCATCCTTATCTTCGGTATAATCGATGCCCTGCACTTCAGCCGTTTCCTCCGCTCCCACCTGGTCGTCCGCGAGGTTGTCTTGGCGCTCGGCGCCACCGCTCGGCGCAGGCAGCAACGCGGAGGCCACTCCGGTCGCGTCGGCGGGCGCCCCGAGCGCTGCCGCGGGCGCCCCCGCCAAAGGCACCTGCAGGGGCGTCGCCGCCAGAGGCTGAGGCGGTGGAGCAGAGGCTGACGTGCGCGCCGGCGCGGGCTCGGTGGCGCGCGCCAGGGGCGGCGGAACAGACGTGCTCGCCGGAGCTGCCTGCGGCGCCAACGCGGAGGCGCGCGCTGCGTCTCCCGCCAGAGGCTGGGGCAACGACGCGGAGGCCGCTCCGGTCGCGTCGGCGGGCGCCCCCACCGCGGCCGCGGGCGCTTCCGCCAAAGGCAGCTGCAGGGGCCTCGCCGCCAGAGGCTGAGGCGGTGGAGCAGAGGCCGACGTGCGCGCCGGCGCGGGCTCGGTGGCGTACGGCAGGGGCGGCGGAACAGACGTGCTCGCCAAAGCTGCCTGCGGCGCCAGCGCGGATGCGCGCGCTGCGTCTCCCGCCGGAGGCTGGGACAACGACGCGGCCGCCGGGGAAGCAACGGGCGCCACGCTGCCGCTTCCGGAGGCGCTCGCGGAAGCGCTCGGCGGCAACATGGCCGGGCGGGCGGCGACATGGCAGGGCTCCGTGGGAGCGGAAAAGCCGGGCGGCCAGATCGGGCCGGCTTCGGCGACATCCCAAAATATCGCCTCCGCCTGGACGAGGTTCTCCTCCGTTGCGGAACCCCCCGCAAGGAGCCACCACATCGCCGCGAGCGGATCTTTGATCGTGTTGGTGCTCCACCCACAAGTGAACTTCGCGCCAGAGGCTGCGAGCGTCACTGCCAAATCCCAGGGGGACTGGTGGTACCTGGACGCCCGGCCATCTTCGTCTAAGCGCCGAGGGTGCAGGGACTTGTCCACCTTGTGCTGCGTGACGGTGGATACGAGCGGGTGGCTCTCCAAGAGGGCCGCGATCCGATGGATGTTTGTGTAGTGCTCCATCAAAACGCCATCCTTGACTCTGGTCTCCAAGCCCGCCTGGGATTCTGCTCCCTTCGGAGGGGGTGTCCCGCCAGAGGCTGGGGCCCTCACGAGGAAAGGAACGAGCAGCCACGCTTGAACACCGCCTGCCGGCTGCTTCACAGTGTAGTAGTGCCACGGACGTTGTGCGCTCTTCTTCGGTTTCTCACTTGCATACCCAGACACAATGGGCTCGGTGGCTCGGAGAGGATGGTCGTGGCGCCAATCCCGCAAATATGGCGCCAGCCAATTGGGCTCACTGAGAGGATCCGCGGACATCCCGCGCGCTGCTCGGGCGCTGGGCGCAGGCGCCAGGACTTCGTGAACAGCGGTTGCAGCACGAGCGGCTTGAGCCGAGAGGGCCTTGGAGAGCAGCTGCCACCTGCCCCTCCTTCCTCCACCCTTCCTCTTCAAGATCGGTCCCCGGAGCCCTCCCGAGTCCCAGCGCATTGATTTTCCAAGGTGCGCCCATCCGTGGCGACGAGGCCCCCCCGAGGGCCCACTACCGGTGTCTCCAACGGACATCCTGAGAGTATCCTGGTCGTACTCCTCCTCCTCCTCCTCCTCCTCCTCCTCCTCCTCCTCCTCCTCCTCCTCCTCCTCCTCCTCCTCCTCCCCCCCTTGCCGGCGACCTGCGGGCCCGGCTCCCCCTCCTCCTCCCCCCCCTCCTCCTCCTCCTCCTCCTCCTCCTCCTCCTCCTCCTCCTCCTCCTCCTCCTCCTCCTTTCCGTCCCCCCCCCTTCCCCCGCCCCCCCGCGTGCCAGGCGCGTGCACGCTTATATGGCTGAGATTGTGGGCCCAAACAACCACGCGACTACCATCGGGGTGAGCGACCGAATGGAGCTACAGCAGGCCATCGCATAGCATAGCATCGCGTGGCATAGCACAGCAGAGCACAGCAAATGTCGTTCCGTGTACAACAGCCACGCACGATCACCACGTGGCTCCTACCGAGGTTTTTGGGCGGAACACCACATCTGCAGCATCGCATCCCGTCGCATGGCGTCGCAGACCATAGCCTAGAAGGCGTCAAATAGGAAAGCAGCGCATGGCGTGGCACAGCATAGCGCAGCAACGCATGGCATAGCACGGCGGTATGGCATAGCATGTGATACAATAGCAAACCAGCAATGCTTTTCCGGTGCAAGACCACCTCAAAGGTATCCCACACCCCGCCTAGAAGAGCACCAGAACACCCATCAAATCGCTAAGACCACCAAAAAGCAAACCAGAACGAGCCCACAAGTAAACAAGACCTTCCAGTAAAGCGAGCCAGGCCTCCCACAAGTAGAGCAGAGCCCGCCCAAGAGTAAAGCAGACCGCCCACAAAGTAGACTGGACCCCGCCCAAAGTTGACGAGACATCGAGGCAAAGCAGAACAGACCACACCAGGAGTACGGCAGACCCCGTCCGACAGAAGAGCAAACCCTGCCCGAGTAAACCAGAACACCCAGAAGTAGATCAGACCCCGCCCAGAAGTATACCAGACCGCCAAAGTGTTGACCCGACCCAGCCCAGAAGGACAGCAGACCTCCTGCAAAAACAAGCCAGGCAACCCAAAAGCAGACCAGACCCCGCCTCATAGTAGACCAGACCACGCCCAACAGTAAACCAGACGACGCCAAAAGTAGAGCAGCCCACCCATCGAAGCACCCCAGACCCTGCCCCACAGTAAGCCAGACCTCCCAGTAGGGCAAGCCACACCACCGAAAAGTAGAGCAGAGCCCGCCCGAAAGTAAACCAGACCACCCACAAGTAAAGCAGACCCCGCCCAAAAGTAACCCAAACCAGAAGGAGGAGTAGACCCCGCCTAAAAATAGACGAGACCACCCACAAGTGTATCAGACCCCGCCGAGCAGAACACCAGACCTCCCATCCAAACGCTCACACAGCCGGAAATGAAAGGAAAGCCTACTCAAAAGTACACCAGAACTCCAAGTAAAGCAAGGCAAGCCACCCAAAAGTAGAGCACTATCCGCTCGAAAGTAAACCAGATCACCCAAAAGTACACCCGACGTCGCCCAAAAGACGCCCAGACCCCGCACCAAAGTGAACCACACAGCCCACAGGTACACAAGAGCCCGTCCAAAAGAAGAGCAGACACCGGCCGAACGTATACCAAGGCGCCCAAAGGAGACCTGATCCCGCCGAAAAGGACACCAGGCTCCCGAGCAAAGCAGGCTAAGGCGGCCAAGAAAGCAGACCAGACCTGGCCCAAAAGTCACCCGCACCTGAAAGGCCACCGAGCCATGCCGCCCAAAAGTAGAGCAGGCCCCACCCACAAGTAAGCCAAAGCACCACCAAGTAGACCAGACCCCTTCCAAAAGGGTAGCGGGCCCCGCCCACAAATGAAGCAGAGAACCGAAAAGTAAACCAGACCCCGTTCAAAATGACACCAGACCGTCCGAACATGTAGACCAGACCCCGCTCATAAGTGGGACGGCGACAAGGATCAGGCACAACGTGGAGGAGGAGGAGGAGCAGCAGCAACAGAAGCAGCAGCAGGCGTCGCAACAGGCAGGCGGGAGGAGGATGAGAAGGAACAAAGGTGGGCGGATGATGGTGGTCGAAGAAGCACATGATGATGAAGGGTGAGTAATGGTGGGGATGATGATGATGGTGATCATCATGATGATCATGATGACGATGATGATGATATTGATGAGAATGATGATGGTGATGATGATGGAGAGGCGCATGAAGACCCGAGGGAAGAAGGCGGGGCCGGTTCTGGAACCGAGGGAAGAAAACGGGGCCGGTTCTGGAACCGAGGGAAGAAAACGGGGCCGGTTCTGGCACCGAGGGAAGAAAACCGGGCCGGTTCTGGAACCGAGGGAAGAAAACGGGGCCGGTTCTGGAACCGAGGGAAGAAAACCGGGGCCGGTTCTGGAACCAAGGGAAGAAAACCGGGCCAGTTCTGGAACCGAGGGAAGAAAACCGGCCCGGTTCTGCAACCGAGGGAAGAAAACCGGGCCGGTTCTGGAACCGAGGGAAGACAACCGGGCCGGTTCTGGAACCGACCACAACAAAAGAAAACTTGTTCAAAATCCGGACGTGTTTTCTTCTGTCGGTTGCGCAACCGACACAAGAAAAACATACCTGATTTGGTATGTTGTGGTCCAAGTTGTGGGCGTCATAAAGAATCAAATACAGCGCCCACAACCTGACACCCAACATGCCAAATCACGTATGTTTTTCTTCACTCGGTTGCGCAACCGAGAGAAGAAAACATGTTCGACCTGTTTGGTGGTCGGTTCCACAACCGACCCGGTTTTCCCTCGGTGCCACAACCGCCCTGGTTTTCTTCCCTCGGTTCCAGAACCGGCCCGGTTTTCTTCCCTCGGTTCCACAACCGGCCGGGTTTTCTTCCCTCGGTCCCAGAACCGGCCTCGTTGTCTTCCCTCGGTTCCAGAACCGGTGCCGTTTTCTTCCCTCGGTTCCAGAACCGGCCCGGTTTTCTTCCCTCGGTTCCAGAAACGGCCCTGTTTTCTTCTTTCGGTTCCAGAACCGGCCCCGTTTTCTTCCCTCGGTTCCAGAACCGGCCCCGTTTTCTTCCCTCGGTTGCAGAACCGGCCCGGTTTTCTTCCCTCGGTTCCAGAACCGGCCCGGTTTTCTTCCCTCGGTTCCAGAACCGGCCCGGTTTTCTTCCCTCGGTTCCAGAACCGGCCCGGTTTTCGTCCCTCGGTTCCAGAACCGGCCCCGTTTTCTTCCCTCGGTTCCAGAACCGGCCCCGTTTTCTTCCCTCGGGTCTTCATGCGCCTCTCCATCTTCATCACCATCATCATCAATAGCACCATCACCGCCAACATCATCATCATCGTCATCATCATCATCATCATGATCATCATCACCACCACCATCACTCACCCTTCATCATCATCATGCTCATCATCATCATCACCATCATCTTCATCAATGTCATCATCTTCGTCATAATCATCATCATCACCACCTTACTCTCCGTTCACCATTGTTTCCACTGTTGTGCACACTCGCCGCGCACGTCCGAAGGCGTGTTTGGAAGTTGCCCCATCCGGGCAGGAGAGTGGTCTTGACATCAAAATTTGCCGCGCCTGCGATCTAGCACGCTTACGCGCGCGCCCAGGGGGCCACCCCCGAAACTTCTCTCTCGCTGGAGTAGCGACGCGCTCAAAACTTCGCCACCGTGGGAGGGCCTGGCCGCGCCAGCGGCGCGCCAGAGGCTGCGGCATCTTCCCCCCCGCGAACGCGCGCCTGCGATCTAATCCTCCGCCGAGTCCTCGCTTCCCCC
Source organism: Prorocentrum cordatum (assembly GCA_963575745.1). Classification (NCBI taxonomy): domain Eukaryota; class Dinophyceae; order Prorocentrales; family Prorocentraceae; genus Prorocentrum; species Prorocentrum cordatum. The sequence goes on from CAUYUJ010007024.1 coordinate 9,795, forward strand.
ATCGCCCTCCGCCGCGTCCTGGACTGGCTCGAGCATGCGCCGCGCCTCCATCATCGCCCCCGCGAAGTACTTCTCCACTTTCTCGACGAAGGCCTCGTCGCCGCCGAGCATCTTCGCGAAGTTCTTGTCACGCCCCGCCAAGTACATCGCGCATCGGTCCATGGTCGAATCGAGCCACTCCCGGTGCACCTCGTTCGCCGCCACGCCCTCGTACTCCATCGCGCCAGCGGCTGCGATTGCCAACGCGGCAGACCCCGCCGAGAAGTCAACGATGTGGGTGATGTGGTGGTGCTCGCAGAGACGCTGCCACAAATGCAATGGCTTCACTTCGAGGTGCGAGAAGGGGTGCCCTTTCGATTCGATGTCTTTCTGCGCGCGCTTCCCTTTGACCGCGCCAGCGGCTGCGTTTCCCAGGATTGAAGCCTTCGTCTCGTAAGTCATGCGCGGAAGCTCGCAGTATTGCCGCATAGGCACGCCCGTGTACGTCGTTGCCGCACTCGAAGACTCGCCGCACGAGTTGAACTCCGCGCGGTCCACTACCTTCATGGCGCCTCTCTTCGGGATCGAGCAGATGGCCACTTCCTTGATGTTGCACGCGAAAGAAGTCACTCGTCCCGGAACTCTGGGATCCTCTTGCTTGGTCGGCTGCACGTACACGCACCAGCACTCCGTCAGGGCGTGCGCGCCAGAGGCTGCGAGACTGTCCTCTTTCTCCTCGATCAGCTTGCGGCACGAGCGGCTCCGCCCATCGAGGAAGATCACGATATCGTGAACCGAGCGCTTCTGGCAGACGAAATCCAGCACGCGCCCGAAGCGGTCCGCATCGCAACCGACGGATTCGCCCAAGTTCGCCGCCACCCCGCCACCCAACAGCAGAGCCTTGCGCCCTAAGAGGCCCACAGGAGGCCCCAAGAGTCCCCAAGTGGTTCGACGAGGCCCCCAAAAGCCCTCCACCAGGCCCCAAAAGGCTCACAGGAGACGTACACGGGGCCAATCAAAATTGCTTCAAGGAGGCCCCTGGAGGCTTCCAGATTGCCCCAATGTGGCCTCAAGCCGGGCCTCTACGCAGCCGAGACGGCAAATTGTCTGCTTCAGGCTGCAGAGCATCACTTTCCGACTGCCCGGAGAACCTTGACGATGCCCCCAAGGGACCCCAAGAAGCCCCAAGATGCCCCCCGAGAAGCACCCAAGATGTGCCTGTAACAGCCAATTGAGGAAGCATGGAGGGCCCCCCAGAAGCCCTTCAGATGCCCCACGAAGACCCAAGAGGTTTCCAAGAGGCCCTCAGGAGGCACGACTATGTCACGCGCCTGTGCTTGATAGCGCTGTCCAAGATCCTCAAGCGCGCCCCTGGCCTGGGCTAGAACCTGAGCGCGCGCGAAGCGCGCGCGATGGTTCTAATATATGTATATATATATACACACATGGCTCAAGGTTTCGAGGGACCGTCGCCGGCCTCCCAAGGCTCCCTTCGGGCGTCTCTCGTTCTGTCAGCTCTGCACATCAGCAGACGGCATGATGCGCCGTTGCACGTCTCACAGCGTCGGCGCGCTACTCCTGCTGCTGGTAGCGCGCGGCGCCCCGAGCGCCAGATCGCCGGCGAGCGGGACGCTGGCCCGCCCGAGGCTGGAGGGCTCGGCAAGCGGTCGCCCTCGCGAGCCGCAGGCCGAGTTCGGCAGGCGGCAGGCTACCAGCGGCGCGCAGTTGCTCAAGCTCTTGGCGGGTGATGGGGTCGCCTGGAACGGGTTCGGTAAATCGGTGGCCGTGAGCTCCGACGGGGCCCGCGTGGTGGTGGGGGCTGACTGCTACTACAACGACGACCGTGCGGGCTCCGCGTACGTGCTCGACGGGGCCACTGGCGAGAGGCTGCTCAAGCTTGTGGCGAGTGATGGGGCCGTTTCGGACAAATTCGGTATCTCGGTGGCCGTGAGCTCCGACGGGGCCCGCGTGGTGGTGGGGGCCTCTGGTGACGACCACCAGGGGATAAATGCCGGCTCCGCGTACGTGCTCGACGGTACCACCGGCGAGAGGCTGCTCAAGCTTGTGGCGAGTGATGGGGCCAATTTTGCCAGATTCGGTGTCTCGGTGGCCGTGAGCTCCGACGGGGCCCGCGTGGTGGTGGGGGCCTCTGGTTCTGGCGCCGCGTACGTCCTCGACGGGGCCATTGGCGAGAGGCTGCTCAAGCTTGTGGCAAGTGATGGGGCCGTTTCGGACAAATTCGGTATCTCGGTGGCCGTGAGCTCCGACGGGGCCCGCGTGGTGGTGGGGGCCTCTGGTGACGACAGCAATACTGGCGCCGCGTACGTGCTCCACGGTACCACCGGCGAGAGGCTGCTCAAGCTTGTGGCGAGTGATGGGGCCCCAGCCGACTTGTTCGGTTGCTCGGTGGCCGTGAGCTCCGACGGGGCCCGCGTGGTGGTGGGGGCCACTGGTGACGAAACAATTGGCTCCGCGTACGTGCTCGACGGTACCACCGGCGAGAGGCTGCTCAAGCTTGTGGCGAGTGATGGGGCCCCTTATGACAGATTCGGTGTCTCGGTGGCCGTGAGCTCCGACGGGGCCCGCGTGGTGGTGGGGGCCAGTACTGACGACGACCAGGGCGACAACTCTGGCGCCGCGTACGTGTTCGACGGTACCACCGGCGAGAGGCTGCTCAAGCTTGTGGCGAGTGATGGGACCGAATACCACAAGTTTGGTAATTCGGTGGCCGTGAGCTCCGACGGGGCCCGCGTGGTGGTGGGGGCCTACTATGACGACGATCAGGGCGACAAATCTGGCGCCGCGTACGTGTTCGACTTCATCGTCACCACCGAGACCGAGACAACAGCCACGACGACCACCGATACGGGCACGAGTTCCGCGACGTCAAGCGCTACTACCATCATCAAGACAACCACCGAGACAACAACTGAGACGACCACCGCGACGACAACTGAGACGACCACCGCGACGACCACCAAGACGGCCACGACGACCACCGATACGGGCACGAGTTCGGACACGTCAAACAACACAGCCACCACCGAGCCATGGGGATTAATTGTAGTCGTCGCTGGTGTCTTGATCTTGTTCTTGGTCTGCGGCGTCGCGCTGGGCTGCCTGGTGACGCGCGGATGTCCTGGCCGTGGCAGGAGCCCAACACCCGAGCGCGGCATTGACAACGCGGAAGTTGAGGACAATGAGTCGCAGCAGGTCGCGGAGATCTAGCACGACGCGGAGGTTGAGGCCTTCTTATAAGCTCCCTCCCTCCTCCTCGCTCCCATCATAGCATCAGTAACTGCCTAGTCTGGTCCGACACATGCGGCACAGTCTTCTTGTAAGGTTGCGGCTACATTCCTGAAGAGGACAGCCGACTACATCATGGCAGCCCCAACCCTTTGGCGCTCGAGCGCCACGTTTTCCCACGCACCAGTGCCTAGATCGCCCCACATATATATATATATATATATATACACATATATATATATGTATGTATGTATATATATATATATATATATATATATATATATATATATCGGAGTAGGGCCCGGGGGCGGCCCGGGGCGCTGCCAGTAATCTCCATGGGGGGTGCAGGGCGCCCCCAGGAGCGTCCGAAGCGTCCCAGAGGGCCCCTGGGACCGCGAGGAACAGTTCGAGACCGTCCAAGACGGCCCGCGAGCGCTCCAAGACGCGCATAGATAGCCTCAGGAATGGCCAGGAAGGCCCGAAGACGTTCCAAGAGAGCTCCATGAGGCCCCGAAGGCATCCAAAGAGGCCTCCCAAGAGAGCGCCGACAAGCCAACATCGATGATTTTCATTGACCGAAGAGGGCCCCAAGAGGGCCTTCAAGAGACAAACATTGGCCTTTTTCCATCGTAAAGCTGTGTTTTCAGTATACTCGCTGGCTTCGTCTTCACAGTGCCCCAGACGCTCCCGCGGAGCCCAAGACAGCCCAAGACAGATCCAAGAGGGCCCACGACGGCCCCAAAGGGTCGGCCTGTGGGGCTCACCGAACCCCCCAAGACGGCCCAAGAGGCCCCGGAGCCGGCCCAGGAGGCTCCCAAGACAGCCCCAGGGAGGCCCAAGAGGGCCCCGTTCGAAATCATGTTCCCGGAAGCCTCTCCGGGAACATTTCTGGGCTCCCAGGGCCCCTTCGACCTCTAGAGGGCCCCAGGACAGCCTCAGCGAGGCCCAAGAGGGCCCGAGATGGCTTCAAGATGGCCGAAGAGGGCCCCAAGAGGGCCTTCAAGAGGCACAAATCAGCCCGTCCCCGTAGTAAAACGTACACATTCAGCATACTCCCTTGCTTCGTCTTCGCAGTGCCCCAGACGCCCCCGAGGAGCCCCAAAACAGCCCAAGAGAGACCCAAGAGGGCCCAAGACGGCCCAAAAGGGTCGTCCTGTGGGGCTCACGGACCCCCCCAAGACCGCCCAAGAGGCCCCAAAGCCAGCCCAGGAGGCCCCCAAGACGGCCCCAGGGAGGCCCAAGAGGGCCTCGTTCGAAATCATGTTCCCGGAAGCCTCTCCGGGAACATTACTCTTGGGTTCCCAGGACGCCCAAAGACAGCCCCCAGAGGCCCCGACACGCCGAAGATGGCCTCAGGACGGCCGACGACGCCGCCAAAACGCCCCAGGAGCGCCTCCAGAGGCCCCTCCAAATGGCCCCAGAAGCCGGAAATCATGAATTTTCCAAAGGTTTTTGAAGCATTCTTGCGCTCTCCCGTGTTCCGCCTCCCCACGGTCCCGGACTGCGTCAGAGGCCCTTCAGATCGCTCCAAGACAGACGAAGAGGCTCCCAAGAAAGCCCAGAGACGGCCCAGGAGGCTCCCCAGATAAGTCAAGAGGGCCTCGAGAGCGCCCCGAGAGAGCCTCGGGAGCGACCCAAGAGGGCCCGAAGAGCGCGACATCTCGAGGTCTCCAGCCTGAGAGGCTCTTAGGACGCCCCTGGAGGCCATCAAGAGGCTCCCAAGAAGCTCCGTGAGGCTCCCAAGAGGTCCCCCGGAAGCCCCAATAGGCCCCCAAGGGACCCCCAGGGAAGCCCCCTGCGGGACCCCAAGACACTTCGGTGAATCGTATTTCCCAGATAGCTTTCCGGGAGCATGATTCCTTGGGCTTCCACCCACCGCCCCAACCATGTTTCCAATAGGTTTGCCGACAAGGCCAAAAGGCGCCCCTCGGTAAGCCCCCAGAGGCCCCCCTCTTAGAGAGCCGAACGAATCATGCTCACAGAAAGCTTCCCAGGAACATGATTCTCTATCTCGGAGTAGGCCCGGGGGGGGAGGGGGGGCGGGCCGCTGCCTGTTCCCCCCATCGGTGCCCACCAGGGGTTGCGGGGGGAGGTCCAGAGCTCCCGAGGCGGCCCGAGCCTGCCCCGAAGGAGGCCACGACAGGCTAAGGGGGTCCCGAGAGGACCCAAGACGGTCCCACGAGGCCCCGAAGACGCTCAACATGCCCTCAAGACAGACGACGAGGACTCCAACACGCTGCAGGACGGACTCAAGAGGCTCCCCAAAAGGGCCCTGGAAGGCAAGATTCACTTGTTTTCCGAGTGTTTTGGATTTTGGCGTTCTCGCTTTTCCCGCTTTCCAGCGCTCCCTCACGGCCTCGGAGGACTTTCAGATCGCTCCAAGAAGGCCCACGAGGCCCCGCCGAGGGCCCCAAGACGGCCCAGGATGCTCCCCAGACAACCCAAGTGTGCCCCAAGAGCGCGCCAAGAGAAGGCCCAGAGGGGTCTCGAGGCGGCCCAGGCCCGCCCCGAAGCAGGCCACGACATGCTAATGGAGGTCCCGAGAAGGCCCTAGACGGTCCCAAGAGGCCCCGAAGACGCCCAAGCTGCCCTCAAGACGGCCGACGAGGACTCGAACACGCTCCAGGACGGACTCAAGAGGCTCCCCAAGAGGGCCTTGGGAGGCAAGATTCACTAATGATCCGATGGTTTTTGCAGGATTTAGGCGTTCTCGCTTTCCCCGCTTCCCAGCGCTCCCTCACGGCCTCGCTCGGAGGCCCTTCAGATCGCTCCAAGACGGGCCAGGAGGCCCCGAAGAGGGCCCCAAGACGGCCCAGGAGGCTCCCCAGACAACCCAATTGTGCCCGAAGAGCTCCCCAAGAGAGGGCCCAGAGGGGGACCGCCAACCGATATTTCGAGGTCTCTGGTCCTCGAGGCCGCCTGTAGGCCCCCGGATGCCACCAAGAGGCTCCCACGAAGCCCCTTGAGGCGCCCAAGAGGCCCCAAGAGACCCCCAAGGGGCTGCCAGGGAACGCCCACGAGGCCCCCCAACACACCCCAAGAAATCATGTCCCAGAAAACCTTCCAGGGACATGGTTCACCATGGGCCCGAGAGTTCCCGGAGGCCCCAGAGGGGCCCCCAGGGAACGCCCAAGAGACCCCCCAACACACCCCAGCAAACATGTCCCCAGAAAGCCTTCCGGGGACATGGTTCATCATGGGCCCGCGAGTCTCCGGAGGCTTCGAATTACCATGCTACAAGAGAGCTGTCTGGGAAGTTGATTGGGAACATGACTGATCGCCCTCTCGCGGCTCTCCGCAGATCGTTTCGCACAAAGTTGCCCCAAGTGCCCTCTTGAACCGACGACGACGACGACGACGACGACGACGACGACGACGACGACGACGACGACGACGACGACAGCGCGCCCCAACAGGCGACGATGACATTACGACGACGACGACGACGACGACTGCACGCGCCAACAGGCTTCCCAAGACGCCCCAAACCCATGCTCCCAGAAGGCCTTCTGGGAACCGGATTCACACGGTCTCCGCCCCCCTACACAACCATTTTCCTCGAAGGCCTTTCGGAATGCAGATTGGCATGCGTGGACTGTGGTCCACTACTTCAGTGGAGGCCCACGAGGGCGCCAAGAGGGCCCCAAGATGCCCAAGATAAGCCCAAGACGGCCAAAGAGGCCCCCAAGACGCTCCAAGTGGCCTCCAAGAGGCCCCCCCAGAGGGCCCCACGAGGTCAAAATCGCTAATTTTACTAAGGTTTTGGATACATTTTGCCTTTCCCGCCTTTTCAGCTTTCCGACGCTCCACGACGGCTCAAAGGCCCCCCGTGGACGCCCCAAGACAGCCCAAGAGGCCTCCAAGAGGGGCTCAAGACGGCTCTGGAGGGCCCCAAGACGGCCCCAGAGTCGCCCCCAAGACGGGCGAAGAGAGGCCCAAGACGGCCCCAAGAGGGGAACCGCGAACCGGAAATTCGAGCCTCCCGCCTCCACAGGGCCCCGGGAGGCTCCAAAGGGGCCCCAAGAGGCCCCAGGAGAACCCCAAGAGGCACCCAGGAGGCCCGGTGCCCGAAAACAGCTGCCCCGACTCGCCCCGACCTTCCATGGGGGTACCGGGGCTTATTTTCCCCATGTTTTTAAAAGGTTTCCGCGTCCTTGGCCTCGGAGGCCGCCGCCTCCGACCCCCCATGGAAGGACGGGGCGGCCGGAGAGGTCCAAAAGTCCAGGAGGGCCTCCAGAGGCTCCCAAGATAGGGCCAAGACGGCCCGAGAGGCCCCCCAAGGCACCCCACGACGCTTCAAGACGCCTCTCCAGAGCGCTTCAAGAGGCCGAAATCGTCAATTTTACTAAGGTTTTCTAACGATTTTGGCCTTCCAGCCTTTTCGGCTGTCCGACGTTCAAGACGGCTCAATGGGCCCCCAAGAGCGCCCCAAGACGGCCCAAGAGGGCCCCAAGACGGCCCCAGAGTCGCCCAAGACAGCCCAACAGAGCCCCAAGACGGCCCCAAGATGCGCCAAAGAGGGGGACCACGACTCCAAAATTCGACCCTCCCGCTTGAAGAGTACCCCAGGAGGCCCCAAGGAGCCCCCAAGAGGCCCCAGGAGGCCCCCAAGAGGCACCCAGGAGGCCCAAACGAGGCCTAAAGAGGCCACAAAACAGCCCCGAGGAGGCCCCACAACGGTCCCAAAACGGCTACCGAGAAGCTGCGAAACTGCCTTCACGACGTCCCCGACAGGCCAACCACGAGATCCAAACCAACACCCATGAGGCCTCTGACCCACCACCCAGGGCACTGTGGCGGGAGCAGTGACAGCACTTGTGCACAGCATGTTCCAGCGGGAGCCTTCCGGAACACGCTGCAGGAGGAGGAGGAGGAAGATCAGGAGGAGAGAGAGCTGGAGTGGGAGGAGGAGGAGGGGGACCAGGAGGAGGAAGAGGCCTCCAAGACAGCTCCAAGATAGCCGAAGAGGCTTCCAAGAGGGCCCTGGGCGGCCCACGAGGGCCCCAAGGCGGTGCCTGAGGCGCCTAAGAAGGCCCGAGAGGGCCCCAAGACGGCCCCAAGAGAGGCCCAAGAAGGGAAACACCTGCCCCCTCCTCGAGTGTGAACGCTGCTGTATCTTTCCGAAACCGTTGCCTGCTGCAGTTGCAGCACTGTTCAATCATTCGATCTTGCTGCATGAGCGTTGCGCGACCGCGACGCACCATCTCCGTGCGAAGCAGTGTGCGTGCGCGGCCGGTCCATCCGTGCTCTGAGGCTGGACCTTGGCCTCGAGGCGGACAGGATCACAATCATCACCTTTCTCCCTCTCCCTTCACCCTGCCCCCTCCTCAAGTGTGAACGCTGCTGTATCTTTCAGAAACTGTTGCCTGCTGCAGATGCAGCGCTGTTCAATCATTCGATCTTGCTGCATGAGCGTTGCGCGACCGCGACGCACCATCTCCGTGCGAAGTAGTGTGCGTGCGCGGCCGGTCCATCCGTGCTCCGAGGCTGGACCTTGGCCTCGAGGCGGACAGGATCAAAATCATCACCTTTCTCCCTCTCCCTTCACCCTGCCCCCTCCTCGAGTGTGAACGCTGCTGTATCTTTCAGAAACCGTTGCCTGCTGCAGATGCAGCACTGTTCAATCACTCGATCTGGCTGCATGAGCGTTGCGCGACCGCGACGCACCATCTCCGTGCGAAGCAGTGTGCGTGCGCGGCTCATCCGTGCTCTGAGGCTGGACCTTGGCCTCGAGGCGGACAGGATCAAAACCATAACTTTTCTCCCTCTCCCTTCTTCCTGTCCCCTCCTCAAGTGTGAACGCTGCTGTATCTTTCAAAAACCGTTGCCTGCTGAAGTTGCAGCACTGTTCAATCATTCGATCTTGCTGCATGAGCGTTGCGCGACCGCGACGCACCATCTCCGTGCGAAGTAGTGTGCGTGCGCGGCCGGTCCATCCGTGCTCTGAGGCTGGACCTTGGCCTCGAGGCGGACAGGATCAAAATCATCACCTTTCTCCCTCTCCCTTCACCCTGCCCCCTCCTCAAGTGTGAACGCTGCTGTATCTTTCAGAAACCGTTGCCTGCTGCAGATGCAGCACTGTTCAATCATTCGATCTTGCTGCATGAGCGTTGCGCGACCGCGACGCACCATCTCCGTGCGAAGTAGTGTGCGTGCGCGGCCGGTCCATCCGTGCTCTGAGGCTGGACCTTGGCCTCGAGGCGGACAGGATCAAAATCATCACCTTTCTCCCTCTCCCTTCACCCTGCCCCCTCCTCGAGTGTGAACGCTGCTGTATCTTTCGAAACCGTTGCCTGCTGCAGATGCAGCACTGTTCAATCACTCGATCTTGCTGCATGAGCGTTGCGCGACCGCGACGCACCATCTCCGTGCGAAGTAGTGTGCGTGCGCGGCCGGTCCATCCGTGCTCTGAGGCTGGACCTTGGCCTCGAGGCGGACAGGATCAAATCATCACCTTTCTTCCCTCTCCCTTCACCCTGCCCCCTCCTCGAGTGTGAACGCTGCTGTATCTTTCAGAAACCGTTGCCTGCTGCAGTTGCAGCACTGTTCAATCACTCGATCTTGCTGCATGAGCGTTGCGCGACCGCGACGCACCATCTCCGTGCGAAGAAGTGTGCGTGCGCGGCTCATCCGTGCTCTGAGGCTGGACCTTGGCCTCGAGGCGGACAGGATCAAAATAAACAATTATCCTGCAAATCAGCCTAACAGCGAAGTGTAGGAGCTCCCTGGAGCATTTTCCCTTAAAGATTCAGATGAAATCCAGTTTGTAGAATTCTGCTGTTCTCGCAGTCGGCGTCGCATTCGCGATGCAGTCGTCGTGGCAACGGCAGTCGCAGTCACAGCCTCAGCCTCAGCTCTCAGCCTCAGCCTGCCTCGCCTCAGCCCTGCTTCAAGCCTCAGTCTTAGTCTGCCCTTCAGCCTCAACCTCAGCCTCAGCCTTAAGCTTGCCTCGGCCTCAGCCTCACCCTGCCTCAGCCTCAGCCTCAGCCTCAGCCTGCCTCAGCATCAGCCTGCCTCAGCCTCAGCCTCAGCCTGCCTCTGCCTCAGCCTCAACCTGCTTCAGCCTCAGCCTCAGTCTGACGTCGGCCTCGGCCTCAGCCTCACCCTGCCTCAGCCATCGCCTCACCCTGCTTCACCCAGCCGTCAGCCTGCCTGCAGCCTCGAGCGGAGAGCCCCGCCTGCCTCACCCGCCTTCAGCCTCGGCCTCAGCCTCGGCCTGCCTCAGCCTCAGCCTGCATCAGCCTCAGCCTCCGCCTCAGCCTGCCTCAGCCTCAGCCTCAGCCTGCCTCAGCCTCAGCCTCAGCCTGCTTCAGCCTCAGCCTCAGTCTGCCTTCAGCCTCGGCCTCAGCCTCGGCCTGCCTCAGCCTCAGCCTGCATCAGCCTCAGCCTCCGCCTCAGCCTGCCTCAGCCTCAGCCTCAGCCTGCCTCAGCCTCAGCCTCAGCCTGCTTCAGCCTCAGCATCAGTCTGCCTTCAGCCTCGGCCTCAGCCCTTCCTCTCAGCCCTTCCGCCTCCTCGCCTCAGCCTGCATGAACTCAGCCTCAGCAGCAGCCAGCCTCAGCATTCAGCCTGCCTCAGCCTCAGCCTCATCTGCCTCAGCCTCAGCCTCAGCCTGAGCCGCAGCCTGCATGAGCCTCACCTAGCCTCAATCTGCCTTCACCTCGGCCTCAGCCTCAGCTGCCTCACCTGAGCCTGCATCAGCTCAGCCTCAGCCTCAGCCTGTCCTCAGCGTCAGCCTGCTCAGCCCTCGCCTCATCTTGCCTCAGCGTACTCTCAGCCTGCAGACCTCAGCCTGCTTCAGCCTCAGCCTGCCGTCAGTCTGCCTTCAGCCTCGGCCCAGCCTCGGGCCTCCTAGCCTCAGTCTGCCTTCAGCCTCAGCCTCAGCCTCAGCCTGCCTCAGCCTCAGCCTGCCTCAGCCTCAGCCTGCTTCAGCCTCAGCCTCAGCCTCCCTCAGCCTCAGCCTCAGCCTGCTTCAGCCTCAGCCTCAGTCTGCCTTCAGCCTCGGCCTCAGCCTCAGCCTGCCTCAGCCTCAGCCTGCATCAGCCTCAGCCTCAGCCTCAGCCTGCCTCAGCATCAGCCTGCCTCAGCCTCATCCTCAGCCTGCCTCAGCCTCAGCCTCAGCCTGCTTCAGCCTCAGCCTCAGTCTGCCTTCAGCCTCGGCCTCAGCCTCAGCCTGCCTCAGCCTCAGCCTGCCCCAGCCTCAGCATCAGCCTGCCTCAGCATTCAAACTGTTGCCCGGGAATGGAGTTCTTGGAGCTCGAAGAACACGAAGTGGCCTACAGTTGGCTGCGGGCATTCAAGATAATGCCCAGGAATGGAGTTCTGAGAACTCGAAGAGAACAAAGTGGCCTACAGTTGGCTCCGGGAATTCAAAATCATGCCCAGGAATGGAGTTCTGGAAACTCGAAGACCACGAAGTAGCCTACAGTTGGCTCCGGGCATTCAAAACCATGCCCAGATGGGCGGGCTGGACGGCATGGGCGAATCAAACGCACGTTCGGGCCTGCGGCGGCCGCCCGGGACGGTCAGGGCACCCACAAGGCGCGCGCTCGCCGTCGACGGCGGGACGCGGCTGCGGGAGAGCAGCCCGAGGCGAGGAGGCCCTCCCCCCACGAGCGATGCCCTGGCAGATTGGGCCAGTTTGATTGCCACCAGTTTCCGTCGAACGCGTGCGGAGCAAGGGTGCGACGGTGACAACGGATCATTGTGCAGGCAGTTGCACGTCTCGTGGAGTATGTTGCGGTGTTTATTTCCGTGTTTTGCGTCGTGAATTCTTGTTATCCGTGTCGCGCTTCCGTCTACTCACGCCCTCCTCCTCCTACTCCCTCCTTTTCCATATCACGATCAGAATTATCGCGATGTGACAGGCCTCGCACTTGGGCAACACAAGGGGGTGCCGCCAGGGGATAATTAGGACACTTACCGGTTCGTGCCCAGATTGTGGGGATGTCTCCAGCGGTTCGCTTGTTTCACGGATGTAGGCGCGTCTTTTTCAGGGCCGCGTGGTGTTCGCGATTTCGCAACAGACGTTGCTGGGCGCCACAATGGGGAGCGACCACGGGGTGGGACATTTGCCCACTTGCGGTCAGCATTCGGGAAATCTAACGCGAGACGCTGGCTTTCTGAGGTGGGTGTCCTTTTTTCCAGGGCCGCCACGAAGGAAGCGAATACTTGGATCAATCCCGGCAGTCGCCGCGGTACTGGGGTGACCGTCGGATCGATTAGTTCGTTGTCGATTTTTGTTTGGCGCGTACCGTTCAAACCTTCAGGGTGGCCCAGTGTTGGCAAATTTTGCGCGGTGGTTGCACGACGAAGGTGGGCGCACCATAGAACCCTTCACGACAGCCCATCGTTGTAAAGATTTTCGTGGCGGTTGTAAGACGAGCGCGGGCACGGTGATCGCGCGCATTTGGGTGTTCACATTCGTTATGGCGCTCGCATGTGGTTCGCTAGACGTAAAATTTGTGTAGATCTTGGACGTGGCAAATTTGTGATGAGCCTTGGCTAGGTCGTGTGCGGGCCTTCACTGGGTTCTGGGGGGCCATGTATCAGCTCTTGAAAGGCCGCCAGGTAAGCCTGAGGCAGGCATTGGGTAGGCTGTCGGGCTGACCTTGGACAGGCCTAGGGGTTCGTGGGCAGGCATTGGGCAGGTGACATTGGGTTTGCTCGAGGTGGGTCTTGGACGCTCTGGGCCGTCTAGGCCTTGGGTAGGCGTAGAGTGCGTGAGGGGTGTGCCGAAATCGGGCCCATTGAGCCGTCTTGAGAGGTACGTAGCTGTTTCTTATGTCTTGTTTCGCCGATCGGCGCGGGCCCCCGCTCCCTCTTCCCCAAAGACCAGATCTTGGCTGCTTAAAGCGGCTGTTTCAACCGGGTGGATTAAGCACTGGGGCCCGCCCCCCCTCCTCCCCCCGGTGGACACACGAGCTGCTGCTGTACGTGTGTGAGTTGTTTTCTCGAGGCGCCCCTCTGGAAATGAAACAAAGGGTATGTAGGCAGCTGAAGTGGGATCATGCGGAATCCTTTTTCGACCTGCGGCCAGCTGTATGTTTCATGGTTGCACGCCGAGTGGAACACGTCCACCGCGTCGACAACGAACATATTTTTTCGCGTTGCATGCCGAGTGGAATTCGTCCACCGCGCCCGCAACGGCTCCTCTGCCGCGTGGAATGTGATTCCATTGGTCCGCCAAAAAGGGTGTGGACAGGAAAGGGATTGAGAGGGTTTGCTGAGAGGAGAATGCAGGATTAAGGTCGACTGGGGTTCATGGCGTGCATCCGTGGGGGCATAGAGGGATGGTACGGCTTGCTGATTGATCATGATTGATAGAAGTCTTTCTGCGCTCCGATGCTGCGAACCCTAGACCGTCGCCGCATCTTGCTAGAACCAAAGCGCGCGCGCAGCGCGCGCGTGTTTCTAGTGTGTATATATATATATATGTATCGCTCTCTCTCTCTCTCTCTGTCTTTCATTGTGTTTCTTATTTTTATTTTTTTTTTTTTTTTTCTCTCTCTCTCTCTCTCCGTCTCTCTATCGCTTTATATCAGAGTGAAAGGGCCGAACAGTCATTCACTGCCCCGGGCCGCGTGACAGATTTGAGGTTCTGCGGTTCGGATTGTTGTTGCTGTTGCTGCTGTTTTTAATTTCGCATCCTTGAAAACATAATGTTCTCGATGTCTTTTCATGGGAGCCTTGGGTCGCGACATTGAAATCAGCTTTTCCTGCATGTGGACAGCGTGGGGACCGCATTTGGCCCATCCTCCTGCTCCTCCTCTCCCCTCCTGTTCCACCTCCGCCTCCTCGTTCTCCTAGCCCCACGAATCCAGTCCAAGTCTGGGTCAAATCCGGCCCAAATTTGTTCCAAATCAGGCCCAAATTAGACAGTGCCGGGGGCCACGCAGGCTCCCATGGAACGGACACCAAACATGTTTGATCCCCCCCACCGGTGCACATGTCATTCTTAACTAAAAGATGATGTTTCATAAAGTGCCCCCCCTCGTGGCTCGCCGGCTGTTTTTTAGCAAGAGACGTTTTCCTGGTCAAACTGCTTTTTTGGGCCCCGAACTACAACGGCTCCCGTCTGATACTTCCTCAGAATTTGTTATCATGCACAGGGCGTCTGCAGCTCCGACCACTTTATTTCGGCACGGCACCCCCTCCATCACCCACACATTCCACCAGCCAGCACGCCCCTCCGCCTCGACCCGTTTATTTCGGCACGGCACACCCCTCCGCCCCGACCCCTTTATTCCGGCACGGCACACCCCCTCCGCATCCCCCCACCCACCAGCCAGCGCGCCCATCCGACCCCTTTTATTTCGGCACGGCACGCCCCTCCGCCCCGACCCCTTCTATTTCGGCACGGCACACTCCCTCCGCATCCCCTCACCCACCAGCCAGCGCTCCCCTCCGCCCCGACCCTTTTTTATTTCGGCACGGCACACACCCTCCGCATCCCCCAACTTACCAGCCAGCGCGCCCCCATCCGCCCCGCGACCCCTTTATTTCGGCACTGCCCCCATTCCCTCCCCGCGCGCCCCGCGCGCCCCCTCCGCAATGGAGGTAAATCCTCCGCAAAAAAAAATGAGGAGAAAAACAATGCCCAAAAAATGGGACGCTAATAGATAAATTAATAGAATTAGTGGAACAAAACAAAAATATCCGCATCAATGATTAAAATCAAAAAAATAGAAAAAAAAAGAAAACAAAAATTCAAAAAAATAAAAGAACAAATAAAATGAAAAGAATAAAACAAACAAAAAGAAAGGAAACAAAAAATAGACAAAAAAAAAAATCCGCAGAATAAAGATAAATCGCAAACATCCCCCCCACAAAGCACACCACCCACCAGCCAGCGCGCCCCCTCCGCATCCCACCCACTCACCAGCCAGCGCGCCCCTCCGCCCCGACCTCTCTTTTATTTCGGCACGCCCCCCCACCCCCCCCGACCCTCCCCCTTCTTTTTTGTGCAAGAGCCATGGCGCTCGTGCCACTTGTTCCAGAGTTGCGCTCTCGCGCGGGACCCCCTAACAATTCATGCTGGAATCGCGCTCTCGCGTGGGACGTCTTCGCAATGTATTCAGACGCCGCGCTCCGACACTCAGGAACCACGCTCTCGCTTGGGCCTTTCGCACGGTTTGCCTGGGGATCGCGCCATCGTTCGAGACTCGCGATTCAGCAGCCCGTTTGCTCGAATTGGCCGCCTGGGCCCGCCTTCCCTGACCCGCCCGCTAGGGCCTGCCCGCCCGATCATCATCTGTCTGTCTGGGTCTGCCACGTGTTATCTTGTCCTAGCCCCCCTCCTATCAATCTCTCGTGCTCCATCCCTCTCCCTCCCCGTTCCATTCGTCCTCTCTTCTCTTTTTTGGGGGGCTGCATGCGCGTGGCAGGGGCAGGTCAGGAAGATAGACTCCCAAGGGGCTACCGAAGATGAAGAGGGCGGGTACCGAGGGTTTGGGCCATACCTGTTGAGTGGCGGGCGATCAGATAGGAACGAACAGCCTTAAACTGTGTGCGGTTGTTGTTGTTGGTGGTGTTGTTGGTGTTGTTTGATGTTTTTCTTATTGTTGGACCCCCCAGCCGCCTTGATGCTCTCGCCTCGGCGCCGGCTACCTTTTCAATGAAAATAAGGCTCACGTTCGAGTGGCTTGTGGGGGCGCCAAAACCGGCCCCCCAAAAACAACGCTCCCGCTCGAAAGTAGCTCCTTTTTTACTCAGGGCCGGTGCTCTTGCTCGCCGCCGAAGGCCGCCGCCCCAACAAACCCAGCGCTACTGTTCGAGACTTCCTCCCGTTTTACCTTGGACTGGCGCGCTTCGATTTCTCTCATCGGCGCCGCCCCCAGCAACAACAACGCTCCCGCTAGAGATTCCTCGCCGCCGAAAACCACCGTCCCGACAAAACCATCGGTCCAGCCCGAGACTTCCTCCCGTTTTACGCTGGATACTCTCTTTTGAAGTGGCGCCGATCCCAGCAAGAACAACGCTCCCGCTCGAGGCCTCCTCCCTTTTTCCTCAGGACGGTACTGTTCCTCGCCGCCGGCAGCCCCCGCCCCGACAAAACTGCGGCTCCTACTCGAGATGTTCGCCCATCTTACTCGAGGCAGTGTTCCTCCTCGCCGCCGACAACCGCCGTCCCAACAGAACCAGCGCATTGTTGGACCCCCCCCCGGCGCTTGGACGCTCTGGCCTCGGCGCTGGCGACGTGCTCATTGAAAAATAGGGCTCACGCTCGTGCGTTTTGGGGGAGCGCCAAAGCCGGCCCCCCAACGACAACAACGCTCCCGCTCGAGACTTCCTCCCTTTCTAGTCAGGGCCAGGTCTTTGCCTCGGAGCCGACAGCTCCCTTCCCCACCAAAGCAATCCTGTCGCTCGATACTTCCTTGTGCTTTACCCCTGGGTGGGACTGCACTGGCGGTCTCGCATCGGCGCAGCGAGTCGCGGGCATGCGTTTTGGGGGAGCGCCAAAGCCGGCCCCCCACCGACAACAACGCTCCCGCTGGAGACCTGCTCCTTTTTTACTCAGGCTGGTGCTCTTGCTCGCCGCCGAAGGCCGCCGCCCCAACAAACCCAGCGCTACCGTTCGAGACCTCGCCCTCGAGATGGCCGGATGCATCGTGAGAAAGGCATCCTTCAACCACGCGTGGTTGAAGGATGCCCTTCTCACGATGTACGCGCTGGCACTTCCACTCGCGACACCGAGGGCAGGATCTGGAAGAAGGTCACTTTCACCGTGACCCTTCATATTGTTGAGGATTGGGTTCGGCCCTTGCCGTCGTCCATGGACGAGGGGCCGCGTGGTGGGCACCGCGTGGTGGGTACCGCGTTCGGTGGAGCTCCCTGTGATGCTATGAACCGTGTGAGGGGTGTGCCGAAATGGCCCGAGGCCGCCATGCGAACCCTGCCACTGGGGCCTTCGGTGGAGCTACCTATGGGGCCACGATCCTCGTGAGGGGTGTGCCGAAATGGCCTGAGGCCGCCATGCCAACCCTGCCACTGGGGCCTTCGGTGGAGCTCCTTATGGGGCCACGGTCCTCGTGAGGGGTGCGCCGAAATGGCCCGAGGCCGCCATGCGAACCCTGCCACTGAGGCCTTCGGTGGAGCTCCCCTGCCCGGTCCACCAAGGCCAAAATCATTACAATAAGCGTCGCCGCCGCCGCCGCCGCCGCCGCCGCCGCCGCCGTCGTCGTCGTCGTCGTCGTCGTCGTCGTCGTCATCGCCGTCGTCGACGCCGCCGCCGCCGCCACTGCCGCAGCCGCCACCGCCGTCGTCGTCGCCGTCGCCGTCGCCCTCGCCGCCGCCGTCGCCGTCGTCGCCGTCGCCGTCGCCGCCGTCGCCGCCGTCGTCGTCGTCGTCGGCGTCGCCGTCGCCGTCGTCGTCGTCGCACCGCCGCCGCCGCCGTCGTCGGCGTCGTCGTCACCGTCGTCGTTTCCCTCCCTGTCGTCGTCGCTGTCGCCGCCGCCGTCGACGTCGTCGTCGCCGTTGTCGTCGCCGTAGTCGTGGTAGTAGCTGCATTTGTAGTAGCTCTGGAAGTGACAGTTGTGTTGGTAGCAGTTCCAGTTGCATTAATAGCAACGTCAACACCGGTAGCGGTAGCAGTGCCACGCTAAGTTGATGTAGCTGCGGGGTGCCAGTAACAGTAGCCCTGGTGGTAGCAGTCATAGCATTAGTAGCAGTAGTAGTAACAGTCGCCGTAGCAATTGTAGCAGTAGTGGTAGCAATACTAGTAGTAGTAATAGTAGTAGTAGTAGTAGTCGTAGTAGTAGTAGTAGTAGTAGTAGTAATAGTAGTAGTAGTAGTAGTAGTAGTAGAAGTAGTAGTAGTAGTAGTAGTAGTCGTAGTAGCAGTGGTAGTAGCAGTAGTATCAATAGTCGTAGTAGTCGTAGTAATCGTAGTAGTAGTAGTAGTAGTAGTTAACTTAGTAGACGTAATATTCGTCGGAGTCGCAGTTGTAGTATTCGGAGTAGTACTGGTTCTAGTAATAGCACTCGTAAAAGTAGCTGTAAAAGTAGCGGCAGCAGCGGCTGCTTGGAACATCCCCGACAAGGACATCTGACAGAAGCACGATGAGAAGCGCTCAGCGGAAAAACGAACAGGTGTAATTTTCTCTGGCGCGGTTCAAGCACGCGCCGCGTTCGCCGACGTCCGCGCGCAGGCTCACCGAGACGCCCCGCTCTCAGTGCCCCAAGAATCGAGCGCTGCCGCTGTCCCGAGCCTGCGCCATCGCGACCAGACACCCCGAATGCTGGTCGCCCCCAGCAGCCGCCCCAGCGGCCGCCCCCCATGCCGGTTCGCGCCAGAGGCTGCGAATCACCGCCAGAGGCCAGAATCGTTGTGCGCCATCATCATCACCACATGGCATTCTATCGCTGCCAGTGTTTCTTTTTCCACAGCCGCAAGCGAATATTCCCCGCCTGCATCGGGGAACATCAGGGCAGCCGCGTCCTTCTTCGCGTCGCCCCGAAGGTGTTCCTTGACGCCCATGCGAACTAGAGCCATTGACAACAATCGCTCGTCGAAGTCCAACCTAGCACGCGGGGGGAGCCCATCGAGCAAGTCCCACGCGCAGGCCCAAGCGCGGAGAACATCACTTTTGGAGACTCCTGCATCGCGCAGCGCATGGGCGGGCATAGCATCGAAGGACAGGATGCTCGCGACAGAGTCTGCGACGCCCCGCCTCCTCTCAGAGACCGCGCAGGCCAGAAATAGACCTCCTGCGTGCCACGCGCGGCAACAATCACAGCAGCGCAAGATTTCCTGGAGCACCCACGCCGCGATGGAGACGATGGCTGGCGTCGCTGCGGTTTTGCCCCTGACTCGCGCATGACAAAGAGTCTCGCCTGAGGGCGCACTCGCGCCAGCGGCTGCGACCGGGGCAACCAACCCCAAATCTTGCGCGATGGACACCTGGGGCGCAGGCGGCGGGAACACCCTGCGAGGAACAGCTTCTCTGTTCTTGCTCAAGCACAGGAAACAGACGAGATCGTCGACCCCGCATGTCGCGCTGGAGGATGCACCGACCCCGCCCCCCGGGGGCGTCGCGCCAGAGGCTGCGATTTCGACAGCCAAAATAGCGCAGGCCGCCTCCGCCTGTTCGTACGAATCTATACCTGCGTCGGCCAGGCCCTCTTCAGCCCCAGACCCCATGCCAGCGATCAGGGGCCAATCTTTGTCCTCGACGGGCACGCGCAGGCCCTCCGCTTTGAACAGCCACCGCACAAACCTGGAGAGCCAGAAAGCGGACCACAAATCCTGTCAAAGGGGAGGGGGAGAGAAATGGGGGAGGGGCGGGATGGGGGCGCCAGGCAGGAGGGGGGCCCGGACATCTGCTGTCGTATATATCCAGATCCGAGAATCGGTGTCGCGTTATGTCATACGAGAACGAAGACGAAGACGACGACGACGACGACGACGACCACGACGACGACGACGACGGTGCCGACGCTGACGACGCTGACGACGACGACGACGCTGACGCTGACGCTGACGACGACGACGACGACGACGACGACGTCGACGAAGACGGCGCCGACGCCACTTGCCTCCTCGGCAGGCCATCGACGACGACGACGACGACGACGACGACGACGACGACGACGACGACGACGACGAGGACGACGACGACGACGACGACGACGACGGGCGATGTCGTCGCCACGGCTGGATTCCCCCTTGAGATCGTGGTCAAAGAGGACACCGATGCCCAACCAGAGGGCCGCAATCGGGAGGCCCCGCGTGGGATGTTTTCGGTTCCCACGCCACATGACTCGATTGTATGTGGCGCCGGCCCATAGCTGTATCTCGTGCTTTCGCAGGATGCTCTCGGCGTCCCTGAACGTGGGCTTCGCGGCGAACAACTCGGCGAGATCTACGCAAGCGTCCCGGAGCTTACCATTCTGCACGTCAGGCACCAATTTCTCGAATTCGTGCGCACCAGTGCGGCGACTAGCCGGGTTCTTGTAAGGATGATACGCAAAAGTCTCGCCAGGGGCTGAGATTGCGATACATTTCCGGTCTTGGCGGGGTACTAACTGAACATCGTGCTCCTGGCGATTTCCGACGACCTGGTAACCGTCCATGTCCGCCTCCATCGAAGACCACGCGCCCTTTAAGATCTCAGCTCTGTCTGCGGAGTCCGCGCGCTCAAAACGGGATAATGCCTTCGACAAGTATCCAAGAAGTGAGCTCGCCGACCACCGCCAGTAGCACAGATAGATCACCGCTAAAAGCTCCAAGCGCACTGCAGTCGCGCCAGAGGCTGCGGCCCGAAGATACTCGCCGCTCGCTACGCCGACGCGAATGTCATGTCTGCGAAGCAAAGTGAGAATGAAACCGCCGGCGACGTACGCGCCGATTTTCTCTGTCGGCTTGCCCAAGATATCGCTCACCCTGGCAACTTTCCAATGCTGCCCTTTCAGAGGCGCGCGGTACTGCGCGCATTTCGAGTTCTTGCAGCTTCCATCATGGTCTCTGGCGCGCTGGTGGCACGTCTTGCATCTCAACACCATCGCGCCAGAGGCTGCGAGGCGCAGCCCCACAACGCGCGCCCTGGCGCCCCCGCGCAGACCCCGTGCTCAGCAAATGAGCGCTTGAGCCCGCTTGAGCCCGCTTGAGCCCGCTTGAGCCCGCTTGAGCCCGCTTGGCCACGCGCGATCGCAGAGAGACGAACGTCTCTCTTGGGGCCCATTATGAATGGTGCTGTCTGCCTCTGGGCATGGCTGGTGCTGGCTCTGCCCAATATGTGCGGGTGTCTGGCTTTCCTTTGATGGTGGTCTGGTCTACTTTTCGGCGGGGTCTGGTCCAGTTTTTGGCAGGGTCTGGTCAACTTTTGGATGGTCTGCTCTACTTTCTGGCAAAGTCTGGTCTAATTTTTGGCAGGGCCTGGTTTACCTATGAGTGGTCTGGTCTACTTTTTGGCAGGGTCCGGTCTACTTTTTGGCAGGGTCGGGTTTACTTATGGGTGGCCTGGTCTACTTTTTGGCAGGGTCTGGTCTAATTTTTGGCAGGGTCTGGTTTACTTATGGGTGGTCTGGTCTACTTTTTGGCAGGGTCTGGTCTACTTTTTGGCAGGGTCTGGTTTACCTATGGGTGGCCTGGTCTACTTGTTCGGCAGGGTCTGGTCTACTTTTTGGCAGGGTCTGGTTTACTTATGGGTGGTCTTGTCTGCTTTTTGGCAGGGTCTGTTATACTTTTCGGCAGGGTCTGGTTTACTTATGGGTGGCCTGGCCTACTTGTCGGCAGGGTCTGGTCTACTTTTTGGCAGGGTCTGGTTTACTTATGAGTGGTCTGGCCTACTTTTTTGGCAGGGCCTGCTCTACTTATGGGTTGTCTGGCCTACTTTTTAGGCAGGGTCTGGTCTACTTTTTTGGCAGGGTCTGGTTTACCTATGGGTGGTCTGTTCTACTTTTTGGCTGGGTCTGGTCTACTTTTTGGCAGGGTCTGGATTACCGATGGGTGGTCTGGTTTACTTTTTGGCAGGGTCTGGTTTACTTTTTGGCAGGGCCCGGTCTACTTTTTAGCAGTCTGGCCTGCTTCTTCGCAGGGTCTGTGAAACGGGGCTGCCATTGATAGCTTCTCTGGCATGAGCGACGGCGCAGCGTGGGGGTGGGGGGGCGGGGGATGGGGGAGGAAGAGGCGGAGGTGGAGGAGGAGGAGGAGGAGGAGGAGGGAGAGGCGGCAGAGAAGAGGAGGAGGAGTCGAGGAGGAGAGGAGGAGGAGGGAGGAGGAGGAGGAGGAGGACGAGGAGGAGGAGGAGGAGGAGGGAGGAGGAGCAGGGAGGAGGGGCAGGGGGAGGGGGGGGCGGATG
Source organism: Prorocentrum cordatum (assembly GCA_963575745.1). NCBI lineage: Eukaryota > Dinophyceae > Prorocentrales > Prorocentraceae > Prorocentrum > Prorocentrum cordatum. The sequence goes on from CAUYUJ010007024.1 coordinate 31,817, forward strand.
AGCAGGAGGGCGATGAGGAGGGATGGGGGGCGGAGGACGGAGAGAAGTTTCACGGAACAAATGACTCCCTCTGGGGGCCTGGTCGACATCCAGGAGCACGACGACGAGGACTAGCAGGGGCGGGGGGGGCAGAGACGGGAGGGAGGGGGCGAGTAGAGCCGGGGGCGGGGACAGGGCGGGAGAGCGATGCAGGAGCGACGTCCCACGGTGGACAGGCCAGGCGGTCCTGTTCTGGCGCCCTCGAGCTTTCCCCTGGACGTCGAGCCTCACTCCCGCCAGAGGCTGGGTTTTGCTGCGCCCTCGTGCTCGCGAGGGCGCAGGATTAGCAGCGGGAGCAGGGGGGGGGCTGAGGACTAATGCAGCAGGGAGCGGAGGGGAGGGCGACAATGAGGAGGGAAGCTGTTTCCAAGATTGTTTCGGCTTCGCTCGGACGCGGAATCTGCAGTTCCGCTGTAAAAAATCTGGCATTGGCACCGAAGCTGGGCGCGAGGCTACTCCCGCCAGAGGCTGGGCTCGGCACCGCAGGCGCCGAGGGCAAGTGCTCACCGCCGCCCGCGTTTCCCCGGGTTCGAGGGCAAGCCGTACTTGCCCTCCTCCTGGTGGCGCAACGCCTTCGCGTTGCGCCTGAGGGCTCCCGCCGCGGACTGCGAGGTCGAATGCTTGCGCTTCTGGATCCACGCAGGCAGGCTCAGGTAAGCGCGGTAGATGTCGTAGCATGAGCACAAGTGTTTCCCGAACCAGAAGAGTTCGGCCAGCGTGATGAATTGGCCACTGCGGATCTGCCAGTTCCCGAAGGCTGGGTCGCTCCTCATCAAGCCAGTCTCGCCGCCGTCCTTCATCATGATCCAGTCCAGGTCTTGGATGGCCAAGTTTCCTTTGTGGGTGGATAGCCACGAGTACGTGTCCCAGCCGCGCGAAAATTGGTAGCGCCAGTAGCAAGGTTGAAGGATGCCCCGCCAGAGGCTGGGAATGGCCCCCACCCCGCCCGCACAAGCCTGGCCTCGCCATCGTGCAGTGCCAGAATGTGCTTCACGTAGTCGCGCGTATCGCGCAGGCGAAAGTCCTCAGTCGTGGCGACGGATTCTCTCCAACGGTGCCGCCCCCTGTCCCTCCCCCTCCTCGCCCTCCCCCCTTCCCTCCCCTTCCCCCATCCTCGTCCTCTCCCTCCTCCTTCGCCGACTCCCTACCGCGTGGAGGGAAGGGAGATGGGTGGAGAGGACGTGGCTGGGGGTCGACTGGGCTTCGGCATCGTTGGAGACAACCCCCGCCATTCCTGCTTGAGCTGCTCCCAAGCGTCGCGCTGGAGCACCCACCACCCGCCAGAGGCTGGGGACAAGTCCGGCCACTCCTCGACGAAGGTGAGCCATTCATCCTCGTCCATCTTGTTTGTCAGCAAACGCATGTAGTGCATCTTCCTGCTGGCGATGGCCTTGACGACGCCCTCGTTGGCGCCGAAGCGCATGGTGTTCTTGGAAGGGATTCCAGCGATGAACTCCGGAGCGCCCGGGATCGGGTCCGCGTACTCCAGCAACTCACCGAGGAGAAGCGCCCGACGCTCGTCGCGAGCTCTCGCCAGTTGCGGAGCCTCTCGAGGCATGCGCTCTCGCAGGCTGACCCTTCCCTGCCAGTGCTCGCCGAAGTGCACCTGCCGCTCACTGGCGCGCACGATCTGGCGCAGCCGCTCCTCCTGGTCCTCCGACAGGCGCTCCAGTTTCTTGGCGGACACGTGCACGGTGAGGTCGACCTCGCCGTCCGCCCCGCCAGAGGCTGGGTCGCGTGTACGTTGAGGCCCCGGTCGGGACCTCGAGCGGCGACGCACCCTGTGCTGCGGTTCAGCCGGGGGGGCCTGCTCCGGCGCGGGCTCGGCGTTGACGTCCTGCTCCTCCCCTCCAGACGACAAGCTGTCATCCTTATCTTCGGTATAATCGATACCCTGCACTTCAGCCGTTTCCTCCGCTCCCACCTGGTCGTCCGCGAGGTTGTCCTGGCGCTCGGCGCCACCGCTCGGCGCAGGCAGCAACGCGGAGGCCACTCCGGTCGCGTCGGCGGGCGCCCCGAGCGCTGCCGCGGGCGCCCCCGCCAAAGGCACCTGCAGGGGCGTCGCCGCCAGAGGCTGAGGCGGTGGAGCAGAGGCTGACGTGCGCGCCGGCGCGGGCTCGGTGGCGCACGCCAGAGGCGGCGGAACAGACGTGCTCGCCGGAGCTGCCTGCGGCGCCAACGCGGAGGCGCGCGCTGCGTCTCCCGCCAGAGGCTGGGGCAACGACGCGGAGGCCGCTCCGGTCGCGTCGGCGGGCGCCCCCACCGCGGCCGCGGGCGCCCCCGCCAAAGGCACCTGCAGGGGCCTCGCCGCCAGAGGCTGAGGCGGTGGAGCAGAGGCTGACGTGCGCGCCGGCGCGGGCTCGGTGGCGCGCGGCAGGGGCGGCGGAACAGACGTGCTCGCCAAAGCTGCCTGCGGCGCCAGCGCGGATGCGCGCGCTGCGTCTCCCGCCGGAGGCTGGGACAACGACGCGGCCGCCGGGGAAGCAACGGGCGCCACGCTGCCGCTTCCGGAGGCGCTCGCGGAAGCGCTCGGCGGCAACATGGCCGGGCGGGCGGCGACATGGCAGGGCTCCGTGGGAGCGGAAAAGCCGGGCGGCCAGATCCGGCCGGCTTCGGCGACATCCCAAAATATCGCCTCCGCCTGGACGAGGTTCCCCTCCGTTGCGGAACCCCCCGCAAGGAGCCACCACATCGCCGCGAGCGGATCTTTGATCGTGTTGGTGCTCCACCCACAAGTGAACTTCGCGCCAGAGGCTGCGAGCGTCACTGCCAAATCCCAGGGGGACTGGTGGTACTTGGACGCCCGGCCATCTTCGTCTAAGCGCCGAGGGTGCAGGGACTTGTCCACCTTGTGCTGCGTGACGGTGGATACGAGCGGGTGGCTCTCCAAGAGGGCCGCGATCCGATGGATGTTTGTGTAGTGCTCCATCAAAACGCCATCCTTGACTCTGGTCTCCAAGCCCGCCTGGGATTCTGCTCCCTTCGGAGGGGGTGTCCCGCCAGAGGCTGGGGCCCTCACGAGGAAAGGAACGAGCAGCCACGCTTGAACACCGCCTGCCGGCTGCTTCACAGTGTAGTAGTGCCACGGACGTTGTGCGCTCTTCTTCGGTTTCTCACTTGTATACCCAGACACAATGGGCTCGGTGGCTCGGAGAGGATGGTCGTGGCGCCAATCCCGCAAATATGGCGCCAGCCAATGGGGCTCACTGAGAGGATCCGCGGACATCCCGCGCGCTGCTCGGGCGCTGGGCGCAGGCGCCGGGACTTCGTGAACAGCGGTTGCAGCACGAGCGGCTTGAGCCGAGAGGGCCTTGGAGAGCAGCTGCCACCTGCCCCTCCTTCCTCCACCCTTCCTCTTCAAGATCGGTCCCCGGAGCCCTCCCGAGCCCCAACGCATTGATTTTCCAAGGTGCGCCCATCCGTGGCGACGAGGCCCCCCCGAGGGCCCACTACCGGTGTCTCCAACGGACATCCTGAGAGTATCCTGGTCGTACTCCTCCTCCTCCTCCTCCTCCTCCTCCTCCTCCTCCTCCTCCTCCTCCTCCCCCCAGCCTTTCTGCTCTCAGGTGTTGAGAGTTGCGGGCGCGTACTTCAGAGAGGCGCCGCGTTCGCGAGCCAGCTTTCCCCCGTCCACTGCTCTCGCTGTCGTGGATGGGGCCCGATGTGCTTCCAGGGCCGCATCTCCCCCTCTGGGGATGTGGCAAGTGCGGGGCATTTGACAACTGGGCAAGCAGGGTCAAGCGCCGAGGATGTGGGAATTCCTGCCCCCAACGCGTGCTCGTGGCGGCCCAAGCTGCCGCCAACCGCGCTAAGGGAGGCGGAAAGGGGAGCTCAGCTGCAGCCATTGGAGGGAAGGGTCGGTGGGCCAATGGCCCGCCAGGTGGCCCAGGCGACGCCCAGGCCAAGACCATCCAAGCCATGCAGAAGCAGCTGGACGCCCTGCTCAAGGACAAGGAGAAGGACAACAAGCAGCAAGTTCAGTCTGCCCCTCCAGGCAGTGGCGGCGGCAGCGGCAACGGTGGCCCGTCCTTCAAGGAGGTCATTAACTTCCTGCAGGCCAAGGGCATCCAGGGCGAGCTGGTGGCCTCTGTCACGGCTGCGCAGCAGCGCGAGGTCGCCGAGCACCCGCCTTCCGTGGTCACGGCTCGCTGGCGGGTCGAGAACCTGCGGAAGAAGAACGAGAAGTTCGAGCAGCAGCTACGCAAGCTTCAAGAGCGTCGAGCTGCCCTCGATGTGGAAGAGGCAGCCATCAAGGCCTCTGTGGAGTCGCTTCGCCGCGAGCTGTCACAAGCTGAAGGTGTCTATGCTAAGGTGTCTGCCTCAGACCTTGGGGACCTGGTCAAGATCACCGAGGCCGCCTTGGACGAGTCGCTGCGCGAAGACGCCGAGGTCAGGGCAGCTTTGGCCGTGCTGGACAAGCGCCAGAAGGAAGCGGTGGCCGCTCGAGGTGCTCCTGCTCAGCATCCTGGCGGTTCAGGCGGCAACGCTCCTCCTGGCGGCGAAGGGGCTCCTGGAGCTGGCCGTGCCGAAGGGGCGCGAGGAGGTGAAGGCATCCCTGCAGCTGATGGAGACGGAGACGACATCGACATGGAGCTGCTGGGCCAAGACGACATCGACATCGAGTCGCGCACAGAAGACCTCAGGAAGGCCGCTGAGGAGCTCAGGCAAGCTTCCCCAGGAGAAGCTCAGGAGGCCGCCAAGCGCAAGTATGCCCAGGCTGCTGCAGCCTTGGGGATTAAAAGAGTGCGGAGGCTTTGACGACCTCGAGCGCTTCTGGGACCACAACGTCGTGGACGTCGACTGGTCGGAGGAGATCGGCTTCGTGGTGCCGTCGCTGCTCCCGCGGCCTGTGCAGGCCCTTTCGGGGGCTCTGGCTGAGCCGATTTGGCGTCGCGGAGGCTTGGCCCAAGCCGGCGCTGGGGACGCTCTTGACTACCAGGCTTGGCCTGCGCTGGGGCTGCACGTGGCTCGGCCACGACGGGGCCTCGGCCCGAAGGGCAGGGGGGCAGGGGATTCAGCCCCCGTTCGTCGAACCCCCCTGCCCGCATGCACGGGGAGTTCGAGTGCCTGCAGCGGCCCTTCGGCGTCATCGGTATTGCAGGCTCATGCGGAGTATCCCCAACTGGCCCGCTCCTCGGGGTTGGGGACACGGTCAGCTCAGAGGGCGTCGCCATCTTCGGCAGCGGGGTCTGCTTCTTCGGCTGCGACGGCTTGCTCTTCGCGTGGCGTTAGGACGCAACAGTCGTCGCCACCGGCCCTTCCCACCCCCAGGGCACCCTTTCCACAGGAGGCGGGGGACTCAGCGCGTGGGGAGGGGGGGCAGGATGTTTTGCTGGCGCAGCTTCCTGACGCAGAAGTTAGATTGGCTGGCAGTATGCGCGGCTACCCTCGTCCCCAAGTGGAGCCCGATGCGGATTCGAAAATACGTCGGTTGAAATCCGACGGGAGGGCGGAAGAACCTCCCGCTCGTAATCTTCTTGCGGGCGATCGTGACTCTGGTGTAGCGCGGGGATCTGCTGACTTGTGCGTTTTTGGAGCCAATGTCAACAGCTGGTCTACGGCAGACACTGTGGTGAACTGGGTCCGAGATCAAGCAGACGTCGGAGGGCCTGGGGCGGCTTCTTGGGGTTTGGTCCAAAGCAAGTTCCAGGTGATCACGCTCCAGGAGACCAGGTTGAAGTCCCCCGACAAGATAATTTCGGCCCAGAGTTGGGCCCGCAGGAACGGGTACCAGGTGTCCCTCGGGAAGGCCCTCAACACTGGCGACGGGCCCCTGCAAAGCTCTGGAGGAGTCGGTATTTTGGTTGCTGGGGAGATTGCTTCGAGGCCCTTGGATCTTCCAGGAGTGGGCAGGTTCGACGGGAGGATCGTAGGTCGGGTCATCAATGCGGGGTTCGACCAGGGCCTTGAGATCTACAGTGTCTATCTTGTCAACGACATAGGCGTGACGGGCGAGAATCTAGAGATTTTGGAAGTGTTGGGAGCGCTCCTACTGTGCAGTAAGCGGCCGTGGGTTGTGCAAGGTGATTGGAACTTCACGCCCGCGGCTCTCCAGCTATCAGGTTGGATACAGCATGTGCACGGAGTGCTAGCCGCTCCTGGCCAGGCAACTTGCTCGGCCTGCGCTCCTAGGACTGCCACGGGAGAAGATATGGAGGAGGAGGACCTGACGGAGCATGACAGAGGAGGAAGGGAGCTAGACTACTTCGTCGTGTCATCGGCCATCAGTTCATGCATTAAGGATGTCCAGGCTATCCGAGGAGCGCCGCTTTTTCCCCATTGCCCTGTGCTGCTTCGGTTGGGTAACCTCTGCCAGACGGCTGTGGTCCAGCAGCAGACGCGTTTCAAGCCGTTCAGCACCGCGCTCATGGGGCCGCTGCCGCAGGAAAGGGACGTCCAATGGAGCGACCCTCTAGACACAGATTTGGACTCGCTAGCTCGGGAGTGGTTCGGGGAAGCCGAAGCTCGCTTGGTTGAAATTCATGGGATATGTGATCAGAAAGGGTACGTTGGTCGCTCCGCTGGGCCCCAGTCTCGGAGAGTTCCTTTAGCTGCGCTGCTTGAGCGAGATCACCGTCGGCGTTTCTCGAAGCAGACTGTCTGCTGGATCTCGTTCGAGGCCCTGCTCAGGAAGGCAAAAGCTATCAGTGCTGGGAACCCAGGCGCCAAGGGGAGAGCTCTTTTGGGATCCTGGAAGCTTAAGCTGTTCGACATTTTGGATGACCTCCACCTGACTGAAGAGGGGCCCACCAAGGCCCAGTTGCACACCATGGTTATGGCGGCATCGGGGGAAGGATCCTGGAACGACGACGTCAATGGGGCCATCTGCAAAGAGTGCACTCGTCGCCAGCGGCTGGACGCGGCCTCGCAGCTGGCTAAGTGGAAAGAATGGGCCAAGAGTGCCGTCTCTGGAGGTGGCAAAGCAGCTCACGCCTTCTCCAAGCAACAGGTCTCGAGTGTTTTTTCGCGAGGTATGTCAGATGATCCTCGGCTTCCAGTGGCTGGTCAGGCCGCAGTGCAAGAGCTTATCGATGCGTGGCATCCGATGTGGTTTCGAGCTGGCCGCGGGCCCGCACCGAGCTCTTGGGAAGTTCCTGCCGGCGAGCCTGCCCTTTCCCCGCTCAGACTGGACGATTTACACCGAGTTTGCAGGATGTACGGGCCCGCGGCGGGCCTAGGCTGGGATGGATTCCACCCGAGGTGGGTATTGCAGCTGCCCGAAAGCCATCAGTTTCGTCTTCTGGAGATTCTGACGCTCTTCGAGGTTGACCCTGGGGCCTTCCTGATGTTCCTGGCCAATGTGGTTTTCTTGGACAAACCGACGGGAGGGGTCAGGCCGATCGGATTGCTCTGCCTTTTCATGAAGCTCTGGAGCCGTTTGAGACAGCCGTATTGCCGCTCATGGGAAAAGCCCCACGTGTACGAATTTTTCTGGGGCTCTGGGCCAGACACTACGTGTGAGAGGGCTGGATGGGTCCACAACTTGCTCGGGGCTCATTGTCGTAAAGCAGGCTTCGAATCAGCGTCGGCACTCTTGGACTTGGCTAAGTTCTATGAGAATGTCAACCACGGGGGCCTTCTGATCGCAGCGAAACGGTTTGGCTTTCCAGTTAGGCTGGTCAAAGCTTATTGTAGTATCTATGCAGGCTACCGTGTGCTTCTTTACGGGGGAGCTTCGTCGGCCGTCGTCGAGTCGAACGGGGCGATCGTAGCTGGGTGCTCGGGGGCCACGACTTTCGCCAAGATGTTGCTTCTAGGACCGCTCTTGGAGGCCCGTGAGAGCAGGAACTTGTTGTATATGCGCAATGTGGTGGACGACGTCACTGTTCAGAGTTGCGGGCCCAAGCTTTAGGTTGCGGCCCAATTGGCTGATGCAGTAGAGTCTCTGTTCAAGAGCTTCAAGCAGCTGCAGCTTCCCGTGGAGTTTAAGAAGTGTGCTTACCTCTGTTCGAAGGGGGTTGAGGCGCACCTGTCCAAGGCCTGGTCCCTTCCCACCTCGTGCCGCACCGACACGGCGCGGAATCTAGGGACCAACGCTACCCTGGGAGGCCTCCGCAGGATTGGAATTCAAAACTCAAGGTTTGCAGGTGCTTCGCGCAGGGCCAGGAGGCTCAAGATATTGCAAGGAGCTGGAGCTGACATCGGTATGGTTCACAGGATGGGGCCCGTGGCATCGGCCCTCTGGGGATCCTCGGTCTCTGGGGTGGCCCCTACAAAAATGGCTGGGCTCCGTATTGGTGCTGCAAGTTCCCTAGGCAGGCCCCCTAAAGGTGCTTCGGTTGGGCTCAGGATGTACACGTACGGGCTCGGGGCAAAGGTAGACCCTTTGGTGGTTTATGTGGGGCACGTTCTGTTTATGTGGGCTACTGCTGTTTGGGAAGCTGTCCCTCACGTCCAGGTGTTGGCCAATGCCATGAGGGTCTCGGTCGCCAAGTTTCAGAATTCAGCTCAGCCGTGGAGGTCAGCGTCTTCTCCCAGCGACGTCGCGCTTTTAACGTTGCGAGGCATAGGCTGGGACTTTGTAGACCAGCACACCATCAAAGATGACTTGAATGTGGTGCATGACTTGTTCAGGCTTTCCCCGATGCAGGTCAGGACTTTGATCAGGCAAGGTGCTGTGCGAGCGTCAGATAGACATGCCCTGCACTTGCAGAACGGCCTTGATGGGCCGCCTGTGTACCCTATCTTCTGGGATGGTATTTCCAGGTTGTTCAGGGAGAAGTCTGTGGACTGGGGAAAGCACCATCAGAGATGCTTAAGAGGCTTGGTCTCGGGAGTTCACTGGCCCCAAGCTCGTCTGCATGCTCGCCTGAAACAAAAACCTCTACTCACTACGGCGGGGGCGTATAAGTTCATAGAAAAACAATACAAAAGAATAAAAAAAAAGAAACACCACCATGACAGCGGGCCGAGAAGCTGGAAACCTTCACGATATGATCAGTTTCATGTGTGCAAGGGCCCCAGGGTACTTTTTGGCACCGTCGTCGAGCCCTGCGCATGAAGGCCTGCGGCGAGACCTTGCGAGTGTTCACTTGTGTAGGTGTGCGCGGAGAGTGAAGCAGTTCGGGCCGCTGATGGCGGAGAGATTCGCGAGGTGCATCTTTCCTCACCCTCGCTCGCTCTTCGACGTAGAGGAGCCCACGCAAATTGTTCACTGGCACGAGAGGCCCGAGACGGGGTTCTTGACGGGGTTGCTCTTCCTTGACGGGTCGGCTAAGTACATGGGCCTCGATGGGCTCACTCGGGCTGGTTGGAGTATCGTGTCGGTCGACAGGTTTGGGGAGTTGATCTCGGCGGCCTACGGCCCAGTTCCACTGAGTGCGGCCCCGCAGCAAACTAGTAAAGACGGGGAAGACTATGCTGTATATATGCTTACGCAAGTAGGTCTTCCCCCTTTTCAATGCTATATTGATTGCCAGAGCACTCTGGATTCGTTGGCTCGGGGCCCTGGGTTCGCGGAGGGCCCTGGAGCCCCCCGTGGTCACCTGTGGGGCCCCGTGTGGAGCTCGTTCACTCTCAGCGATTTCGAGTGTTATAAGACGCTCGGCCACGCCACTGCGGCCGACGTCGAGGCTGGCAGAAGCAGTGTTTGGGAAAGACGGGCCAATGGGCTCGCAGATAAGTTTGCTAAATTAGGAGCTGAGTGTCATGGGGTCAGCGACGATGAGGCCAACCTGTACAGAGGCCTCAGGTGCCTTGCCCGCGAGGCCTGCAGGTGGGCTGGATCGGTCGAGGTGCTGATGTCCAATGGGCCCCGTGACTCAACGGGCCTAGTGCCCAGGTCGACAGGCAGCGATGGCCCGCGGCAGCACCCACAAGACGATGATGCCCACGGCCAGGCCCTGGCCGACGACCAAAGGGAGGTGGGAGGTTCTTTGGACTTGGGGGAGGAGTGGCGGCCTTTCTCTCGGCAAGTTTTTCGGGCCAACGGTCATGCTTTCTTGGCCTGCCCTGTCTTGGAACCTCCTGGAAACCCCAGGGGAAGGATCCAGTTTTGTTGTCGGTGCGGATCGTTTTTCTCTGGGGCTCCCAACGCTGGAGCTAAAGGCCTGTGTAGGCCCAAATCGACGACGGGCGGAATTAATGACCAGCTGAGAAGGATTCGGCAGGGCAAGTTTCCGTCGTAAAAGAAGGACCTGAAGAATTTAACTCTGGGGGCTCACGTGAGCCTTAGCCTCGCCGAACGGAGGGTCTTGGCTCAGACGCTGGAGGAGGATGGCCAGGCCCCCCAGGGAGTTTCAGGTCCCGCCACCGTAGGCTTCGCGGGGGGCTTCGCCCCGCGTGAGCAGGTTTTGGATTCGTTCGGCCTTGCAGAGTCGGATTTACCCTGGGTCAAGGACCTAGGTGCCGTCTCCCTCCGAGCCTCGAACTCCGGTTTCGAGTCAGACTCGGAGGCGTCCGATTTTGGCTGAATGAGGAGGTGATTTGGCTTCAGGCCCGTCCCCAACAAACCTCCTCCTCCCCCCCTTGCCGGCGACCTGCGGGCCCGGCTCCCCCTCCTCCTCCCCCCCCTCCTCCTCCTCCTCCTCCTCCTCCTCCTCCTCCTCCTCCTCCTCCTCCTCCTCCTCCTTTCCGTCCCCCCCCCTTCCCCCGCCCCCCCGCGTGCCAGGCGCGTGCACGCTTATATGGCTGAGATTGTGGGCCCAAACAACCACGCGACTACCATCGGGGTGAGCGACCGAATGGAGCTACAGCAGGCCATCGCATAGCATAGCATCGCGTGGCATAGCACAGCAGAGCACAGCAAATGTCGTTCCGTGTACAACAGCCACGCACGATCACCACGTGGCTCCTACCGAGGTTTTTGGGCGGAACACCACATCTGCAGCATCGCATCCCGTCGCATGGCGTCGCAGACCATAGCCTAGAAGGCGTCAAATAGGAAAGCAGCGCATGGCGTGGCACAGCATAGCGCAGCAACGCATGGCATAGCACGGCGGTATGGCATAGCATGTGATACAATAGCAAACCAGCAATGCTTTTCCGGTGCAAGACCACCTCAAAGGTATCCCACACCCCGCCTAGAAGAGCACCAGAACACCCATCAAATCGCTAAGACCACCAAAAAGCAAACCAGAACGAGCCCACAAGTAAACAAGACCTTCCAGTAAAGCGAGCCAGGCACCCCACAAGTAGAGCAGAGCCCGCCCAAGAGTAAAGCAGACCGCCCACAAAGTAGACTGGACCCCGCCCAAAGTTGACGAGACATCGAGGCAAAGCAGAACAGACCACACCAGGAGCACGGCAGACCCCGTCCGACAGAAGAGCAAACCCTGCCCGAGTAAACCAGAACACCCAGAAGTAGATCAGACCCCGCCCAGAAGTATACCAGACCGCCAAAGTGTTGACCCGACCCAGCCCAGAAGGACAGCAGACCTCCTGCAAAAACAAGCCAGGCAACCCAAAAGCAGACCAGACCCCGCCTCATAGTAGACCAGACCACGCCCAACAGTAAACCAGACGACGCCAAAAGTAGAGCAGCCCACCCGTCGAAGCACCCCAGACCCTGCCCCACAGTAAGCCAGACCTCCCGGTAGGGCAAGCCACACCACCGAAAAGTAGAGCAGAGCCCGCCCGAAAGTAAACCAGACCACCCACAAGTAAAGCAGACCCCGCCCAAAAGTAACCCAAACCAGAAGGAGGAGTAGACCCCGCCTAAAAGTAGACGAGACCACCCACAAGTGTATCAGACCCCGCCGAGCAGAACACCAGACCTCCCATCCAAACGCTCACACAGCCGGAAATGAAAGGAAAGCCTACTCAAAAGTACACCAGAACTCCAAGAGCAAGGCAAGCCACCCAAAAGTAGAGCACTATCCGCTCGAAAGTAAACCAGATCACCCAAAAGTACACCCGACGTCGCCCAAAAGACGCCCAGACCCCGCACCAAAGTGAACCACACAGCCCACAGGTACACAAGAGCCCGTCCAAAAGAAGAGCAGACACCGGCCGAACGTATACCGGCGCCCAAAGGAGACCTGATCCCGCCGAAAAGGACACCAGGCTCCCGAGCAAAGCAGGCTAAGGCGGCCAAGAAAGCAGACCAGACCTGGCCCAAAAGTCACCCGCACCTGAAAGGCCACCGAGCCATGCCGCCCAAAAGTAGAGCAGGCCCCACCCACAAGTAAGCCAAAGCACCACCAAGTAGACCAGACCCCTTCCAAAAGGGTAGCGGGCCCCGCCCACAAATGAAGCAGAGAACCGAAAAGTAAACCAGACCCCGTTCAAAATGACACCAGACCGTCCGAACATGTAGTCCAGACCCCGCTCATAAGTGGGACGGCGACAAGGATCAGGCACAACGTGGAGGAGGAGGAGCAGCAGCAACAGAAGCAGCAGCAGGCGTCGCAACAGGCAGGCGGGAGGAGGATGAGAAGGAACAAAGGTGGGCGGATGATGGTGGTCGAAGAAGCACATGATGATGAAGGGTGAGTAATGGTGGGGATGATGATGATGGTGATCATCATGATGATCATGATGACGATGATGATGATATGGATGAGAATGATGATGATGATGAGGATGGAGAGGCGCATGAAGACCCGAGGGAAGAAGGCGGGGCCGGTTCTGGAACCGAGGGAAGAAAATGGGGCCAGTTCTGGAACCGAGGGAAGAAAACGGGGCCGGTTCTGGCACCGAGGGAAGAAAACCGGGCCGGTTCTGGAACCGAGGGAAAAAAACGGGGCCGGTTCTGGAACCGAGGGAAGAAAACGGGGCCGGTTCTGGAACCAAGGGAAGAAAACCGGGCCAGTTCTGGAACCGAGGGAAGAAAACCGGCCCGGTTCTGCAACCGAGGGAAGAAAACCGGGCCGGTTCTGGAACCGAGGGAAGACAACCGGACCGGTTCTGGAACCGACCACAACAAAAGAACACTTTTTCAAAATCCGGACGTGTTTTCTTCTGTCGGTTGCGCAACCGACACAAGAAAAACATACCTGATTTGGTATGTTGTGGTCCAAGTTGTGGGCGTCATAAAGAATCAAATACAGCGCCCACAACCTGACACCCAACATGCCAAATCACGTATGTTTTTCTTCACTCGGTTGCGCAACCGAGAGAAGAAAACATGTTCGACCTGTTTGGTGGTCGGTTCCACAACCGACCCGGTTTTCCCTCGGTGCCACAACCGCCCTGGTTTTCTTCCCTCGGTTCCAGAACCGGCCCGGTTTTCTTCCCTCGATTCCACAACCGGCCGGGTTTTCTTCCCTCGGTCCCAGAACCGGCCCCGTTGTCTTCCCTCGGTTCCAGAACCGGTGCCTTTTCTTCCCTCGGTTCCAGAACCGGCCCGGTTTTCTTCCCTCGGTTCCAGAACCGGCCCTGTTTTCTTCCCTCGGTTCCAGAACCGGCCCCGTTTTCTTCACTCGGTTCCAGAACCGGCCCCGTTTTCTTCCCTCGGTTGCAGAACCGGCCCGGTTTTCTTCCCTCGGTTCCAGAACCGGCCCCGCCTTCTTCCCTCGGTTCCAGAACCGGCCCGGTTTTCTTCCCTCGGTTCCAGAACCGGCCCGGTTTCGTCCCTCGGTTCCAGAACCGGCCCCGTTTTCTTCCCTCGGTTCCAGAACCGGCCCCGTTTTCTTCCCTCGGGTCTTCATGCGCCTCTCCATCTTCATCACCATCATCATCAATAGCACCATCACCGCCAACATCATCATCATCATCGTCATCATCATCATGATCATCATCACCACCACCGTCACTCACCCTTCATCATCATCATCATGCTCATCATCATCATCACCATCATCTTCATCGATGTCATCATCTTCGTCATAATCATCATCATCACCACCTTACTCTCCGTTCACCATTGTTTCCACTGTTGTGCACACTCGCCGCGCACGTCCGAAGGCGTGTCTGGAAGTTGCCCCATCCGGGCAGGAGAGTGGTCTTGACATCAAAATTTGCCGCGCCTGCGATCTAGCACGCTTACGCGCGCGCCCAGGGGGCCACCCCCGAAACTTCTCTCTCGCTGGAGTAGCGACGCGCTCAAAACTTCGCCACCGTGGGAGGGCCTGGCCGCGCCAGCGGCGCGCCAGAGGCTGCGGCATCTTCCCCCCCGCGAACGCGCGCCTGCGAGCTAATCCTCCGCCGAGTCCTCGCTTCCCCCATCGCCCTCCGCCGCGTCCTGGACTGGCTCGAGCATGCGCCGCGCCTCCATCATCGTCCCCGCGAAGTACTTCTCCACTTTCTCGACGAAGGCCTCGTCGCCGCCGAGCATCTTCGCGAAGTTCTTGTCACGCCCCGCCAAATACATCGCGCATCGGTCCATGGTCGAATCGAGCCACTCCCGGTGCACCTCGTTCGCCGCCACGCCCTCGTACTCCATCGCGCCAGCGGCTGCGATTGCCAACGCGGCAGACCCCGCCGAGAAGTCAACGATGTGGGTGATGTGGTGGTGCTCGCAGAGACGCTGCCACAAATGCAATGGCTTCACTTCGAGGTGCGAAAAGGGGTGCCCTTTCGATTCGATGTCTTTCTGCGCGCGCTTCCCTTTGACCGCGCCAGCGGCTGCGTTTCCCAGGATTGAAGCCTTCGTCTCGTAAGTCATGCGCGGAAGCTCGCAGTATTGCCGCATAGGCACGCCCGTGTACGTCGTTGCCGCACTCGAAGACTCGCCGCACGAGTTGAACTCCGCGCGGTCCACTACCTTCATGGCGCCTCTCTTCGGGATCGAGCAGATGGCCACTTCCTTGTTGTTGCACGCGAAAGAAGTCACTCGTCCCGGAACTCTGGGATCCTCTTGCTTGGTCGGCTGCACGTACACGCACCAGCACTCCGTCAGGGCGTGCGCGCCAGAGGCTGCGAGACTGTCCTCTTTCTCCTCGATCAGCTTGCGGCACGAGCGGCTCCGCCCATCGAGGAAGATCACGATATCGTGAACCGAGCGCTTCTGGCAGACGAAATCCAGCACGCGCCCGAAGCGGTCCGCATCGCAACCGACGGATTCGCCCAAGTTCGCCGCCACCCCGCTCTTGCTCACGTTTGGGGGGAACAGGTCGGCCGCCAGAACGAATGCTCGGACGTCAGTTTTTTTTCCTGCCGTACCTGTGTCCGAGACGCATCTCTTCCCAAACCTTCTGCAACTGGGCAGTGCTGTATTCCGCGCCAGACACCCCGCCGACCGACGGCAGCGCAACGAACGAAACGGTCTTCCTGCGCAGAGAGATCAGCAACTCCTGGGTTTTGCGGAGCTCCTCCTGGTCACCATCCTCGAGCTCCGACGCCCCCAAGACCACGCCGGAGGCCGACTTCGCGGCAGGGTCCGCCGGAATGGGGCCTGCCGAGCAAGCTGCGACGAGCGCACGGTACTTGACGCCCATCTCCTTGGTGCTCTCGTTTAAGTACCGGTGCCACAAGAATCCGGGCGCACCTCCCTGCAGGTCCTGGGCGCAAAGCTCCTCGAGCTCCGCGTCGAAATGGCCAGCCCAGACGCCCCGCGCGAAGTCGATGACCGCCTGCGTCTTCCCGTCCTGGCCCTGCTGGTCGCGGTAGTTGGCCACTGGGACAGCGAATGTGTTTTCGAACCCCCCTCCGGAGTCACGTGTCGGGGTCTCGTCTCGACGAAACTGAGCAGCTAAGCCATCTTCCTCGCCAGTGGCTGAGAAGTGCTTCAAGACGGCAAGCGGCGAGCGAAAAATGGAGACTGAAACCGCAATTGCCTTGTCGATCATCGCCGCCTCGTGAAGAATGTACGCCATGAGATCTTGTTTCTTGAAGAGCACGTGCGCCATCGCTGGGGACTTTTGCTCCTGTCCCGTGACCTTGCTCAAGGTCAGGCCCTCCCCCCTAGGGGCGTCGCCGGTCAGCCGGGCCACGCGCAGGCAGTCCATGATGAACACCATCGACTCGCGGGAGGTCGCGTCCTTGTCTGCCTTGGAAGACGCCGCCCTTCCATTGCATAACTGAGCCAACCGCAGCAACAACGTGGGTTCGCGGAGCTCAGGGCAGAAAGCCTCCGACAAAGAGTATGCCACGACGCACGCCTCATCCCCGACGAAAGGCGTCAAGTTTTTCAAGCACTTCGCGTGTGACTCGGCGAGCGGCTTGCCCTTGAACGCGAGCCCGTAGCTCTTGAGGGCCGCGAACAATTTCGGCAGGGACAGGTTGTCGGCCATAGCCTTCTGGCACCTTGTAAGTCGAGCCACTTTCTCCGCCAGCTTCCAAAAGGAATCCGCGCCAGAGGCTGCGGACGCGGTGAACATGGTCTCAGAGAACATCAGCGCGGCCAGCTGGCAAGCGTCCGAATCGGGGCTGAGACGCAGCCTGATTGGCACACTCAGAGCTGCCTCAAACAACTTGAATGCACGCTCAGTGTTGTCGGTGGACAACGCCTCTGCCATGGCGCCATGCCAAGCCATCACAAGCGCGTGCCCCGCCAGCATGGGCACGCCCGTTGCCATGAGCACAGAAGATTCGCCTGCGCCCATGCGCTGCGCCACCTTGGTGTTGACCACTCGCGCGGGGAGCGGCGCGTCGAACGAGTAGCGCCGCGACGGCGGGTGGTCGGATGACAGCAAGAGCTTCTCCTCAGACCACATCCCCATGGCGGCATCGAGCTGGCTAATGCTGACGGAGTCGGTCGTGTCGCCGGCGAACGGGTCGAGCATCCAGACTGTCCCCGCAGCCTCGTATTGCCCCGTCTTAGAGAAACTCATCTGCAAGTTGTCGTAGTTCATGACCTCCCGGAACGCCGACAAGTTCGTGCCAGAGGCTGCAGCAGAAATTTGCAGGGGAGGGATGAGCATGACGGAGCCCGGAATTTTGAAGGAAACTTGCGTGTGTCGATCTGTCAGGAACTTCAGGAGAGCCTTGTCGACGTAATCCTTCGCCCCCTTGGCCCAACTACGAAGATGGTCCGTCTGGGCCTTCAGCGACTCCATCTCCGGCAGCCCCGTGACGGCCAGTGGCCCTGGCGGTGAAGGCAACGGCGCAGGCGGCGCATCGGTCGGCTGCTGCGCAGGAGGCTCCTGCGCCGCGCGCGGCTTCTTCGCCGCGGGCCCCCCTCCATCTTTGGGCGCCATGCGCGCGAATGAACGAGGTGGCGCAAGCAGAGGCGCGCGGGCCACGTTGCCAGCGCTGGGCACTTGAACCGATCAGCTGCGATGCGTGGTCTTCTCAAACACACTTTTGGATGCCCAGCCATGCTTGGAAAGGTGGTCTGGTATACTTGTGGTCGGGGTCTGGTTTGCTGCTGGGCGGCCTGGTGTACTCGTGGGCGGGGTATCGTCGACTGGCGAACGGGTGGTGTACGTTTGGGCAGAGTCTGGTCCACTTTTTGGCGGGTTCTATGTATTTTGGGGAATATCATTTCTGGGTGGTCTGGTCAATGTGTAAGTGGTCTGGTCTACTTTTTGGCAGGGTCTGGTCTACTTTTTGGCAGGGTCTGGTTTACCTATGAGTGGTCTGGTCTACTTTTTGGCAGGGTCTGGTCTACTTTTTGTCAGGGTCTGGTTTACTTTCGGGTGGTCTGGTCTACTTTTTGGCAGGGTCTGGTCCACTTTTTGGCAGGGTCTGGTTTACTTACGGGTGGTCTGGTCTACTTTTGTGCGGGGTCTGGTCTACGTTTTGGCAGGGTCTGGTTTACCTACGAGTGGTCTGGTCTACTTTTTGGCAAGGTCTGGTCTACTTTTTGGCAGGGTCTTGTTCACTTATGGGTGGTCTGGTCTACTTTTTGGC